>WNGS01067409.1:7596-29220 GCA_020271785.1 Procambarus virginalis | reverse complement strand
TAACTCTGGTATATGTGTGTGTAGTCTGAATTCTTGATAACACTACATGTAAATGCTTTATTGAGTAAGATGAAGTTGATTTATTATTATTCTCTATAAAGTAAATTTATGGTTTCTGTGAATGTTTTGAAGCTATTATTAATTAGTTTTGATTTTATACAATTATTCATTAATGGTGAACTTGGATAATTCTATCGTCCCAATCTAACTGAACTTTTGTTATATTTAAAGTTTGCAATGTGGCATATATGTCTCTATTTGTCTCATGGTTTACACAGTATTCTTGTGTTGTTCTTCAGTTCTCACTAACTCCTCATAATGTATGAGGCAGACCTTATCCTCACAATATGCATGCCCATTTCCTATCTTTATTTCTTCCCACCCACCCAGTCTCTCTCTCTCTCTCTCTCTCTCTCTCTCTCTCTCTCTCTCTCTCTCTCTCTCTCTCTCTCTCTCTCTCACGCAGACCCTGGCAGGTGGCGGCGCTCTTATCATTAATTTCTCTCCCTCCTTATTTAATGTTGCTTCCTTTCTTCCATTCCCATTTTCCACCACCTTTTTCCCCCCTCTCTTTTGTATTTAGATTTTCCTCCTGATGATCGTTCCTTCTTCTTCCCCTTCTCCTGCCTCCCCTCCTCCCTCTGTCTGTACTGCTCTCTCTCCCTTTCTTTCTCTCTCTCTCTCTCTCTCTCTCTCTCTCTCTCTCTCTCTCTCTCTCTCTCTCTCTCTCTCTCTCTCTCTCTCTCTCTCTGTCTGTCCCTCTGTCTTTCTCAGTTTCTCTGTGATCATGCCTCTGTCTCTCTGTGTCTCTCCCTCTACCATAAAGCCAACCACTTGGCCTGGACGGTAGTGTAACGGTCTCGCTTCATGCAGGTAGGGGTTCAATCCCCGACCGTCCAAGTGGTTGGGGCACCATTCCTTTCCCACCGTCCCATCCCAAATCCTTGTCCTGACCCCTTCCAAGTGCTATATAGTCGTAATGGCTTGCTGCTTTACCCAGATAATCCTTTCCTCTACCATAAAGCAATATTTACCTGGGAGTAAATAGACCAAGAGAAGGTTGGGTTACATATACAATAATATTGACTATATAATGCTAACTATATAATGCTCCAGTCAGCCCTCACCTGTCATGCACTCTACACCTTAGGCCTCTTAACACCAGCACCGTCAGGGAGCTTGACGGCTGAGTGGACAACGCTCAGGATTCGTAGTCTAAGGTTCCGAGTTCGTTTCCCGGCGGAGGCAAAAACAAATGGGCAGAGTTTCTTTCACCCTGATGCCCCCCTGTACACCTAGCAGTAAATAGGTACCTGGGAGTTAGACAGCTGCTACAAGCTGCTTCGTGGGGGTGTGTGACAAAAAAGGAGGCCTGGTCGAGGACCGGGCCGCGGGGACGCCGAGCCCCGAAATCATCTCAAGATAACAAGATAACCAGACAGACACGCACGAGAAAGTACCCAGCAGTTCGACCCAAACTAGCAACACAATCACTAATATGAGCATCTCTATGAAGAGAGCTAAAGACCTAACGTATATATATTATATATAGTATATTATGCGAACAAGCCTGAATGGCCAAGATTACCATCCGAGTGCCGGCGGGGAAGTGGTTCAAATAGCCTCGGCTATCACTTCCTTTTGTCCGGTCGTGATGGTCAAGCGGATTAAGGCGTCCCTGTACATACCAGTTGCGTTGCTCCTGGCAGTATGGGTTCGAGTCACTTCTGGGGTGTGAGTTTTCAGTTGCATATAGTATATTATATATATATATATATATATTATATATATATATATATATATATATATATATATATATATATATATATTAGTCTTTGTCTTAAAGAAGGTCTGGAAGATTAAGCTGTAGACAATGGCAGGTTAGGTTAGGTTAGGTTAGGTTAGGTTAGGTTAGGTTAAGCTTGGAGGAGGAGGAGAAGGAGATACACTATCAATGCTGTAAGCGTTTTTGTTGATAACAAAATGGTAGAACACTGCGCTAGTTCTATCATTTTATTTGTTTGATTTCGTATTCATTGTGTTGTAACTTCCCACAAAAGTTTCTCCCCACTATGTATAAATCATCTGAACAAATGTTCTGGATACAACAAATACTTAAGTATTATCTCTAATAAAGTATATATTATATTATTAAATATATATATAGCGCCAAAATCTAGGGCTCTAATATATATATTTGCTTACATGTTGTCACGGATTTCCAGGATATATGTAGACTAGGCTTAACCGTGTACCTTATACGGTTCAGCTTACTCTACATACAACTTATAAAGACCTACTGGTTGTTAGTGCCATAGACAGAAGGCCAAGAATGACAGAGGCAGCAAATGGTTAGGGAGGTAAGGAGAGTGCCAGTGAGCTACTGGGAGTGCCAGGGAGGGCAGGAGAAAGCTTAAAAAATGCAGAGGAGGGCCAGAAAGGGCCAATGAGAGCCGGGGAGTGCAGAGGAGCCCCGAGTACAGCAGGGGAGGGACAGAGGACGGCCAGGAAGGACAGAGACGGCAGGAGAGCGCCAGGAGGGCCAGGGAGGGCCAGAGACGGCAGGAGAGGGCCAGGGAGGGCCAGAGACGGCAGGAGAGGGCCAGGGAGGGCCAGAGACGGCAGGAGAGGGCCAGGGAGGGCCAGAGACGGCAAGAGAGGGCCAGGGAGGGCCAGGGACGGCAGGAGAGGGCCAGGGAGGGCCAGAGACGGCAGGAGAGGGCCAGGGAGGGCCAGGGACGGCAGGGGAGGGCCGGGCGGACAAATGGTTGGCCGAGGGCGCCACAGCTTCGCTTAATTGTTGGCAATAAACGCATGTCGGAGAGAAACAGAGAGCGTCATATATCTCCAGCAGTACCGACCCACTGCTGGGAGAGTGAGGGAGGGAGGGTGAGGGTGAGCGAGGGAGGGAGAGTGTCGGAGAATGAGGGAGGGAGAGAAAGAGATGAGGAAGGGGAGGTTATGTAGTACCGACCGCTGCCCACTTCTGGGAGATAGTGAGAGGGAGTGAGGGAGGGAAGGTGCTGAATGAGGGGAATGGGGGTCGACAGAAAATGAGAACATGGATGAAGGATGAAGGGAGACAAGAGAGACGGGAGATAAGAGGGACAAAGAAGAGACAACAGAGCGGGAAAGTGAAAAAAAATCAGGAAGAACAGTAGGAAGCGAGAGAAAGAAGACAGAGATAGAGAAACAAAGAGTGAGTCAGAAAGAGACGGAGACAGAGAGACCAAGAGAGACAGTCTTGGTGGTGACAGAACACCAAGACTCCGCTGGCAACGGAGGTAAGCTTGAGTTGTACAGGACCGGAAGATAATGATAAGAAACAGGTGAAGAGGTGTCTGCGTGTTGGGAGGGAGTCAGAGGTATATGGTGGCTGACAGCCCAACCACTTAAGTTCCCCCCACCCCCAACGCAGTAAACACACACCAACCTGCTTGGTCTCTACGCACCTGATTTTCCCCGATCTTCACACCCCTTCCCAAGGTCTCACTTCCACATCCTCCTCCTCCCCTCATTCTCCGCACCATACAGCTCCCCCTCCCTTCCTTCCCCCTATAACTGTAACCATTTCTCCTGAACACAATCTCCATCACTGACCAAATGACGGCCCTTAGAACGCAACTCTTTCATCTATTCTAAAAATGATAAAGTCAATGGTCTCGGAGCTGAACATTTCACGTTCTCAAACATCATGAAGGAGGGGGCACTGGAGGCATGCCCCCCTTCAGGAGGGGCACTGGAGGCATGCCCCCCTTCAGGAGGGGCACTGGAGGCATGCCCCCCTTCAGGAGGGGGCACTGGAGGCATGCCCCCCTTCAGGAGGGGCACTGGAGGCATGCCCCCCTTCAGGAGGGGCACTGGAGGCATGCCCCCCTTCAGGAGGGGCACTGGAGGCATGCCCCCCTTCAGGAGGGGCACTGGAGGCATGCCCCCCTTCAGGAGGGGGCACTGGAGGCATGCCCCCCTTCAGGAGGGGGCACTGGAGGCATGCCCCCCTTCAGGAGGGGCACAGGAGGCATGCCCCCCTTCAGGAGGGGGCACTGGAGGCATGCCCCCCTTCAGGAGGGGGCACTGGAGGCATGCCCCCCTTCAGGAGGGGCACTGGAGGCATGCCCCCTTTCAGGAGGGGGCACTGGAGGCATGCCCCCCTTCAGGAGGGGCACTGGAGGCATGCCCCCCTTCAGGAGGGGCACTGGAGGCATGCCCCCCTTCAGGAGGGGGCACTGGAGGCATGCCCCCCTTCAGGAGGGGGCACTGGAGGCATGCCCCCCTTCAGGAGGGGGCACTGGAGGCATGCCCCCCTTCAGGAGGGGCACTGGAGGCATGCCCCCCTTCAGGAGGGGGCACTGGAGGCATGCCCCCCTTCAGGAGGGGGCACTGGAGGCATGCCCCCCTTCAGGAGGGGCACTGGAGGCATGCCCCCCTTCAGGAGGGGCACTGGAGGCATGCCCCCCTTCAGGAGGGGGCACTGGAGGCATGCCCCCCTTCAGGAGGGGCACTGGAGGCATGCCCCCCTTCAGGAGGGGGCACTGGAGGCATGCCCCCCTTCAGGAGGGGGCACTGGAGGCATGCCCCCCTTCAGGAGGGGGCACTGGAGGCATGCCCCCCTTCAGGAGGGGCACTGGAGGCATGCCCCCCTTCAGGAGGGGCACTGGAGGCATGCCCCCTTCAGGAGGGGCACTGGAGGCATGCCCCCCTTCAGGAGGGGCACTGGAGGCATGCCCCCCTTCAGGAGGGGGCACTGGAGGCATGCCCCCCTTCAGGAGGGGGCACTGGAGGCATGCCCCCCTTCAGGAGGGGGCACTGGAGGCATGCCCCCCTTCAGGAGGGGGCACTGGAGGCATGCCCCCCTTCAGGAGGGGCACTGGAGGCATGCCCCCCTTCAGGAGGGGCACTGGAGGCATGCCCCTCTTCAGGAGGGGCACTGGAGGCATGCCCCCCTTCAGGAGGGGCACTGGAGGCATGCCCCCCTTCAGGAGGGGCACTGGAGGCATGCCCCCTTCAGGAGGGGCACTGGTGGCATGCCCCCCTTCAAGAGTGGCACTGAACCAAGCCTCCTACCTCAAAAAGACTCATATTATATATATATATATATATATATATATATATATATATATATATATATATATATATATATATATATATATTGTGAAGGAATACATATATTGTGATGCATAGAGCAGCGGCTATTCGGGCAGCTGGAATGCCAATCACATTAACCAAAAAAAAAAAAAAGAAATAAAAAAGTAAGTAAAAGTGCTATGGACTTCCTTACGGTGTGGTAACTGCAGGATAAAGTACAAGGAATGAAAAAAAAATAATATTTTCATATAAAAAAAATGACTAACAATTAAAAAACAAAAAACAGATCCTCAATGACTTGGCTTAATAATACAATGCAAAAATGTAAAAACAAGCAGACAAGTGAACGTTACGTTAAGATAAAAATAAATGATGCTGGAAAACTATGTACATAGGATCCAAGTTCAGGAGAACATTTGGTTTCAACTCTTTTTACCATGTCGTAGCTTAGTCGATTAAGGCAGCGTCTGGAATGCTCTCGGACGTAGGTTCGAATCCTCGTCACGGCCCTTGTGGATTTGTTCACCATGTACATAGGCAGCGTAAATCTACCACCACCCAGGGGAGCGTGAAGCAGATGTAGCAGCTTAGAGCGCTGAGAGTATTCTGATGTGTTGTGGTTTTAGATCCAGCTACTCGGAACAAAAGTTCCAAGTAGCACCGGCTAAGGTGAGCCCGTAGTGTGTAGTGGCTGGTGGGTTCCTTATATACATGAGTGAGGCCGTGTAGATGGCGCTGGTGTGCAGATCATTGGAAGCCGACAGACGCAAACTAGCAATGTTCTTGTTGACCAGCGAGCGGGGTTGACCCCCAGACGTCAGGTGCGCGGGTCTGACGGGTACTGGAGGAGGGACGGTGGTGGAGGCTCCAGTCTTGACGGGGCTCCTGAGAACGTATTGTTCTTGTTGAATATGCAGACGTGTTGTTGAATAGGCGATGAAGGAATAGGCTCAATCTCCTTTCCTAAGGAGATTCTTGTGACAATATATTATATATATTGTACTTTAAACATTTACAAGAAAGGTGTAAAGAGTGAGGCGCGCGCCGCGGAGTGAGGCCCAGAAGCCGTAAAAAAGACTGTCCGTCCCCCGGGGGGGGGGAGCTCCCCCCCGGGGACCACCGTCACCCTCACGCCCCAAGACGCCCACCACCGTCACCCTCACGCCCCAAGACGCCCACCTCCGTCACCCTCGCGCCCCGCACGAATAATAAACTTCACGATACCAATAGTTATGGCAGATAAAATACAAGACAATATAAAATAAAGCAGGTGTAAACTCTGAGGGCGAGAGAGGGTCAACGATGACCCACGAATTTTATCCCAGGTCTCCGGAGGCCCCCAGAGGCCCGGAGGCCCCGTACCACAAGGGGGAAGTCTACCCCCGGGGGGGAACCTTTTCACCGGCAGGATGGGCGGCGGACAAATGTGTGTGTGTGTGGTGGTAATGATTGGAGGCGAGTGGTGAGCCCTGGGGAGCAGGCGGGGGTGGGAGGCCAGGAGACCAAGGTGGAGCTGGGGCGGTGATGTGGTGTAGGAAAGTGGCGTTAAGGAAGATGACGTGCGGCAAAGAGGATAGGGAGAAGGGGAGAGAGAGAGAGAGAGAGAGAGAGAGAGAGAGAGAGAGAGAGAGAGAGAGAGAGAGAGAGAGAGAGAGAGAGAGAGAGAGAGAATTACATGAAATTAAGTAATTATCAAAAGAATAATCTGTCAAGCATCTAATGAATATATGATAGACACTACAACTTAAGTAATTCATCCTTACAACCCACAGCACACACACACACACACACACACACACTTCATAGTGTGTGTGTGTGTGTGTGTGTGTGTGTGTGTGTGTGTGTGTGTGTGTGTGTGTGTGTGTGTGTGTGTGTGTGTGTGTGTGTGTGTGCTCGCACGGGCTAGCTAGAGAAATAAGTGTAGATATGATAGAGGAAATTAGGTTGGGAGTCAGTACATTAAACACCTGCCGGTTAGAAAGGCGGGGTCTAAGAGCTATCAGTTCGATCCTGCAGGTAAAAGTAGTAAATATAAATAGTAATCACACACACACACACACACGAATCAGGAAGGTGATTACCCTAATTATACCCATCAGACACACAGCTACCCACTTGGGCCAACAGCGCTACATCTGTACAACCCAAACCATTTGCAATTAGGAAAATATGCAATACTGGCCGGTTGCTCAGTACTTATGCTCTGGGACTGGTGCTCACAAGGCGGGGGGCTCACTGCTGGCGCTCACAAGATGGCGGCTCACGGCCAGAGCTCACAAGATCTCACGGTCTGCTTCAAATGTACCTTCACCCAGCAAGCACACTGGCAAGTTCTTTCAGTCTATCCTTCAATGATGAAACTAAATAGATCTTTCAACTCAAAAGACCTGCTAAAGCTTTTCAAAGTCAGAGCAGCGTAGTTCAAACTTCCGACTCAAATTATTCAGCCAAAGAACTGAGTGATCATGTTTGTCAATCCGTTTCCTCTTAACTCTGTGCATAGGTTAGAGACCTGTAACAATACATATTGTGTTGCGAGTTATTGATCACCTGACTACATAATACTGCTCACAGAGAGCTGGCGAGGCACAAATCCGCATGAACACTGCTTTCAAAGGGCTGGCGAGGTCCACAGCCCCCCAGAAAGACTGCTTACAGAGGACTGGCGAGGCACAAGGCCTTAGAAAGAAAGGCAGCAGCCAGCTCACACAGACCCCTTGTACAAGCACAAGGCTCCAGGCAGCACTCACATACCTGGTGCCCACAGAAACCTGACAGAGGCACACAGAAGAATCAACCAATCAGCCCTGTGTCCACATATACTTGGCGTGAAATACACAAGGAGAAATATACCCTAAAAACACAGGTCCGTCGAATGAATAAATCTGAGCAGAAAAGACATGCCAGTGCGGGTCGATTATGCATCACGATCCACAGAATCGGAATATCCAGCAGATAACGGGCAATTTGTCCCGGAAATATACGAGAGTCAGCTGAAAAGCATAACTAAGGAGGTAAAACACAGCACACACAGACCGAGAGGCAGAGAAATGACACACACACGCCACATAACTCCAGGGGGTGACGTGGGGGTGACGTGGGGTGATGTAGGTAGATGACGAGGCGGGGGAACCTGGCAGGTCAGATGGCCAGAGGTCATCCAGCCAACATCAGCCAACATGTGAGTGATGTTGGGCGGATGAAAGGATTGGGTCAGATATGCAGACGAGGAGTCACAATAACGTGGCTGAAATATGTTGGTCAAACCACACGCTAGAAAACGAAGGGACGACGACGTTTCGGTTCGTCCTGGACCATTCTCAAGTCGATTGTCTTATACGGTCAGATATCATCATATTAACCGGAGGAACGGGAGGGTTTTTGCATCACCAAGTATTCAACGAGGCATTCAACTCTTTGCGAACTGTCTCGACCATGTCCGTGGAGGAGGATGGCCAGATCATTAAGATGAAACCCGTGGGGCCAATCTCCCAAGACTCCGGGTCCTTGTAGCTGCGTGTTCTGGTCTGCGATTGCAGTGATTACTCGGCATTAAATCGCACGGAACCGGTCTTTGGGGAATTGCATGAACAAACACAAGTTTGCGGGAAGAGATGTCTGAACTCGGCGTTGCCTGTGTTTATTTACATTGCCTGGTGGAAATGAGGTGGTTGAGGGCATCCCATCGTCGTTAACCTTGTACCAACGACTCGGCCGACTCTGTAAACACTGTCGTTGAACTACTAGTTTTACGAGGCACCACTGTCATCATCTCTTCATTAATCTCGAGCAAAAAGCATGTCTGCGGTTCCCTGAATGAAAAATTGTCTCCTGGGATCTGATTTCACGCTCATAAATCAAATGTTATAGTCAGCGCTTCCAGGGACGAAATTTTGTCTGATTGGTGCCATTCAGGTTTGGAAACAATGATGGTAACTGGCCCTGAGTTACGTCTATGTAACTGGGGCCTGGTAGCTGAGTAGACAGCGCTTGGGATTCGTAATCCTAGGGACTGGGGATCGATTCTCGGCGATGGCGGAAACAAATGTGCAAAGTTTCTTTCACCCAAATGCTCCTGTTCACCTAGCAGTAAATAGGTACCTGGGAGTTAGACAGCTGTTACGTGAAGCAGCCCCAGGCAGCTTCCTGGGGCTGTTTGAGTGTGAAAAAAAATTGATTGACGATTGAGGTGTGTGTGTGTGTGTGTGTGTGTGTGTGTGTGTGTGTGTGTGTGTGTGTGTGTGTGTGTGTGTGTGTGTGTGTGTGTGTGTGAACACGTTTGATTAATATGATGGATCTTTACTGAGGAACAGATGAAAGTTGGTGTGTGTCCGTGGTCGCCAGTTAGGGGCCAGAGGAGGCATTTTCGCCTATAAAGCCCCAGCAAATAACACTTGTTTGATTCAATCAGTCGTCGCCTGCTGGACCGCTATTCCTTACGTCCTAAATCTCGTTGAAACACATGACTCCTGTCAGGCTTCACAATCATGTGTGTATATACCTTTCTGCTACAGAAATATCATATTACAAGAAAAAATTACTGAGAAATTAAATATTATATATATATATATATATATATATATATATATATATATATATATATATATATATATATAATATATATATATATACAATCTCCAAAATGAAAACATGTTCAGAATAGCGGTCTGAGAATTATTGTTTTTGAATCATACATCTGCAACAAGACTGGGTATCATCTTGTAGCCTACAGCTCATCCTGTAGCCTGCAGCTCATCCTGTAGAACAGTTGCTGCTTCCACTAGCAGAACCACTCTTACAGGATCATTGATTCGCGTAAATGAAAAGAAGTCAAGAACAGCTTAGAACCTCAAAAGAACCATTTGTTCATTCACCAAGTGAATATTTCCAACAGTAGAACTGTGCCGTGGGATGCTGCCTCAAACTTGGGTATTATAACCAGTAATAATATGGAGCTTGTTTCCCATATTTTACCAATCTGACGAATATTTTGACTTCTGACAACAAAAGCAATGGCTTCATTACTCGCTGCTGACCATTATCTGCTAGTTACAAGCTGTGGAATATCATCCAGTCCTCGTGGTGCCCCAGCCAGGCCTCGTGGTGCCCCAGCCAGTCCTCGTGGTGCCCCCAGCCAGGCCTCGTGGTGCCCCAGCCAGGCCTCGTGGTGCCCCAGCTGAACGAGTAAACAAACCTTAAGATGCCACATCAAGTCTGATCACCGGAGATTCCATCTTCTCCTTTACTTGGCAACTCTACCTCATGTATTTGTGGCTCCACTCCTAACTCATTTATTAGACCGTGCTCAAGTTCTGCAAATCAGGCTGTAGCTCTTGGGCCTCAGTGAACGATTCTTCGCACTGTTACACCTCTCTTTGGCCACAAACACATTGGTTAATGGACATTGTATTTGAAGGAGCTGAAGATTTGGCAGAGTATAAGTGCTGACCTATTAGTGATGTTGCATGTTCCTGCGATGATACATCAAGAGAAATCTGATGATAGCGATGAGAGTATATAAGTCACAGTAAGATGAAGAGATCATCAAAATAGAGAATTTTATGCAGATTTGTGGATTGAGACAGAGACGGAAGGAGTGAGGGAGGCGGGGGGTTGCATGGATGGAGGGATAGAGGGATAGAGGGAGAGACTGTGAGCGTGCGAGGACGCTATAGCCAGGACCTCACTGTCACCCAGATCATACGTCATCGATAAATTTCACTGCAAATTACCCCTTGCGTCGCGATCTATGAGCCCGACACACATAAATTTACTACCCATAAATCGCGGCGGCCGAGGCTTACGTCCCGGCCGCCACAGTGACGCCGCGTATCCCAGGCACCCCACACAACACCACCAGGATGTCCTCCGCTGGTGACGCAGCTTCGTGGTGACGCTGCTTCTTGGTGACGCTGCTTCGTGGTGACGCAGCTTCGTGGTGGCGCAGTTTGGTGGAGAGACAGCCTGGTGGTGATGGAGCAAAGTGGTGACACACCATACTTTGGGACTAGACACAATATCTCACCAAAGAATAGGACAGAAAATTGCCAGAAAGTTTGAAGACCGCCAATGAAGTGTCAAAATTAAAAATAGAGAGCTAGGCACTAAACTACAGACCATAAGAAGACCA
The DNA here is from genome assembly GCA_020271785.1 of Procambarus virginalis. Taxonomy (NCBI): domain Eukaryota; kingdom Metazoa; phylum Arthropoda; class Malacostraca; order Decapoda; family Cambaridae; genus Procambarus; species Procambarus virginalis. The sequence goes on along the minus strand of WNGS01067409.1, from coordinate 18,005 downwards.
TAAGAGGCTAGCAGCACATCTGAAGAGACGATACGAATCACCTGTATGGGTTCAGGAATGGTAAATCTAGTCTCACTCATCTGATGGGATTCAATGACAGGGACACAGATATCAGATAACACAGAGATGGTAATCAGATTGCTGATCTAATTGCTGAAATTGTTAGAAAGACTTCCATAGAGTATCCCACAAGAATCTCTTACAAAAATTGGCGAAATAGGCCGGAGAGAGGGATATTATCAGGGGAAAGCGCTGCAAGCCATTACAACTATATGGCACTTGGAAGGGATCAGGATAAGGATTTGGGACGGGACGGGGGAAAGGAATAGTGCCGAACCACTTAGACGATCGGAGATTGAACGCCGACCTGCATGAAGCGAGACCGTCGCCCCTACCGTCCAGCCCAAGTGGTTGGACGAAACAGGCAGGAGTGACAGGGAAAATGACCATTTGATAAAGAAAGTATTGGAGAAGCTGAAGAAAGTCACCGTTAACAGAGAGGCGTTAGAGCGGCCAGATCTTGCAGAGATGACTGGTCGCCAGTCCTTAACTGTAGTGTTGGACACAGGCGCCAGTGGACGTGCCATGGACACACACATAGGGTGACCTAATACCTTCTTCTGATGATGGCCGGCGCTAAACAACTTAATAGGTATCAACAACGTTGTCAGCAGATCTTAATACACTCTTCTGCTCTGTGCCCTGCAGAGCTCAGACCTTCAGAGATAGCCCGGGCGACGGAGCGTCAACACACGCTCCCTTACACTGGTTGTTAAACAACCTGGCTGTGTGTAATATGAGGAGTATATTTGGCTAATATAATAGGTATAACGGGTCGTCGTCTGTAGCACAGTTGTCTACGTTATCGGCTCATACCACAGCGACCCGGGTTCAACCCCCGTACCCCCCACCCCCCTGGGCGGGACAGAACCGGTTGTGCACTTTTCCTTCCACCTGATGCGTCATGTTCACCTAGTAGTATAATAGGTATATAAGGGTTATACGTAGTTGTTGTAAGACGCATCCTGTATAAGATCAGTAGTTGGCCTAGGTCAGTAAACCTAAGGTCAGGGTTTCATGTCCTTAACAGAGGGAATAAAAAAGTCTATCCCTCGGGGGGTCTAAATAACTGACTAACATAAATGAATTGCGGGGTTCAGTCCCTGAGCCCATTATGTGCCTCTGTAACCCTTTCCACTACCGCCTACGGGATGGGTATGGGGTGCATAATAAATGAACTAAACTAAAAAAAACTAGCATAAATTAGCACTGATTAGTAATTAGTACTAATCAGTGCACATTCTAAAATACATGGCGATCCTTGTGCACCACAAACTAAGTATGGAGATCTGACAAAACCAATCTAAGAATAGAGGAAGGAGTTACGAGGAAAGACTGAGAAAACACAGTAACTGGAAGACAGTAGTCTGTAGAGACATGATTACCACATACGAAATTTTCAGGGATACAGACACAGTAGATAAGAATATATACCTATAGCGACTGGTGGTACACAACGGAACCCACGTGGGATATAAGCCCCAGAACAAACACCAGAGACATTGAGAGGATTGCGGGTCTACGATAGACAGCCAACACTAGCTTCCCCTGAATAAGGATCCGGAGAAGGGACATTCCCTAGACACAAGTTATTTTAGGGGAAATAGTTAATAGCAGACTGTTTTGGGTGAAGGGCACCAGAGCAGTAGGTCACACATGGCAGCCACACACACACACACACACACACACACACACACACACACACACACACACACACACACACACACGTGGAGGCTGACTGCATACACAGTTTCAAATGTAGATATGATAGAGCCCAGTAGGCTCAGGAATCTGTACATCAGTTGATTGACGGTTGTGAGGCGGGACCAAAGAGCCAGAGCTCAACCCACGCAAGCAGAAATAGATAAGCACACAAACAAGAGTCTCAGGTATGCCAACAATCATTCAGGGTCAGCGAGGCTAACGATAAGAAACAATCAATTGAAACCACATACATACACTGCTTTAAAAAGCCAGTTAGACAAAAACTGTGCCGAGAACCATTGCTTTATAAGATGACCAACAGATGCAAAAACCGGAACCCAGGAGCCGAAGTTCCGCCCTACAAATACTGCTAGATAAACATTTTTAAACATTTCCACCAACCAAGAATTGTGGTAGACCCATCCCAACTCACGACCGAATCCCGTTTTCTTCGTCGCGACTTGACGAGGGAGGCGGTGGAAGAGAAGGGGAGACTAAGAAACTATAAGACAGGGCTGGATGATGGACGGTAAACACAGGGGCTGATGAGGAGTAAGCGGGTGATAAAAGATAATTACAACACCAAGGGGTATTGATGAAGCATAACGACGTGGGCCCGACACTCTAATTGACCCCGAGGATTGAGTTGTATGTCAAGACCAATTGATTACTTCTGATAATATTGCTTAGGGTTGGGGGGGGGGGGTAATTAGAGGAGGTCTGATGATTGACTGGCCAAGCGTAATAAACAGCCTTAAGGTATTGATTATACACGATTAAATAACGTGGTGAAGGGGGGAGAGGAGAGGGGAAGGAGAAAGGGGGAGGAGAGGAGAAGGGGGAGGTGAGGGAGAGGGTAAGAGGCAGTGTATCTTGTTGTTGTTAAAGATTCGCTACCTGGAACAAAGTTCCAAGTAGCACGGGCTATGGTGAGCCCGTAACTTTGGCAGTGTATCGTTTCAAACTCCTAATACTTGCTTGCCTGCCTGCTAGCAGGTTTGCTTCTTTGTCTGTTAATCTCTCTCTCTCTCTCTCTCTCTCTCTCTCTCTCTCTCTCTCTCTCTCTCTCTCTCTCTCTCTCTCTCTCTCTCTCTCCACAATCCGTGTCTACCAATTTCTCTCTCATATTCAATGTCCGTATCTCTCTCCCATATTCTGTGTTTCAGTATCTCTCACATTCTGTGTGTCAGTATCTCTCATATACTCTGTATCTCTGTTCCATATTCTGTGTCAGTACCTCTCCCACAGTCTGTATCTGACATTATATCCCTCAATCAACATGTCTGTTAATGTCTTCTTGTCAAAGTAACTCTTGTAATGTGAGAACAGACCCAAACATAACACAGGGGTCATCCCCTCATTGAAGACCCAATAGCGTGAGGTCTACATCCTCGTAAGACCTCGTGTGGGTCATTGTACAACCGGTTTCCAGTGGTTTGCTTAATTCCTGTTGCTAGAATTAAGAAACAATTGCCGGTGCCGCAGATAGTGAGAGTCTTCACGTGGGGTGAGAGTCTTCACGTGGGGTGAGAGTCTTCACGTGGGGTGAGAGTCTTCACGTGGGGTGAGAGTCTTCACGTGGGGTGAGAGTCTTCACGTGGGGTGGAGTCTTCACGTGGGGTGAGAGTCTTCACGTGGGGTGAGAGTCTTCACGTGGGGTGAGAGTCTTCACGTGGGGTGAGAGTCTTCACGTGGGGTGAGAGTCTTCACGTGGGGTGAGAGTCTTCACGTGGGGTGAGAGTCTTCACGTGGGGTGAGAGTCTTCACGTGGGGTGAGAGTCTTCACGTGGGGTGAGAGTCTTCACGTGGGGTGAGAGTCTTCACGTGGGGTGGGAGTCTTCACGTGGGGTGGGAGTCTTCACGTGGGGTGGTCTTCACGTGGGGTGAGAGTCTTCACGTGGGGTGAGAGTCTTCACGTGGGGTGGGAGTCTTCACGTGGGGTGGGAGTCTTCACGTGGGGTGGGAGTCTTCACGTGGGGTGAGAGTCCCAGTATGCTGGGACTTACGCCAGAATGCTGGTTCAGTACATAATGTATTTATCTAGTTGTTGTATTTACCTAGTTGTGCTTGGGAGGGTTGAGCTCTGGCTCTCTGGTCCCGCCTCTCAACTGGTGTACAGTTCCCGTTACATCAGGATCCCTTTGTGGTAGCAGGGGAGATATGGGTATGGACATGGAAGAGGGGGAAGGAATGGTGCCCGTGCACCATTTGTGGACGGACGGGGATTGAACGCCGACCTGCATGAAGCAAGATATATATTTATAGGTTGTGGAGCCGTGTCGAGTAATGGGGTGCAGTTCTTGAGAATAACACACTCTTCAGAATAGTGTCCCTCGTTCTTTGGTCACTCTGGCGTTCATCCGTCGACTGGATGGAGTTCATCATCTCTTCTTCGATTCTCTCTCACTCCTCTTCCGTCCCTCTTCCCTCTCCTCCATCTCCCCCCCCCCTCACATCACTGAGAGTGTGCTACAGAGGGGGAGGGGAAGGGGTGAGGGAGGGGGGTCGCGGCTGGAGTGATTTAGCGGGTTGTAAGTTTCAATGATAGCGCTAAAATTATGACGGCTTAGCTTCTTGTGGCCAGAAAATTTACTAACCCATTGTGTTTATTATCAGTGAGAAACTGAGTGGATGTGTATTACTCTCTCTCTCTCTCTCTCTCTCTCTCTCTCTCTCTCTCTCTCTCTTCGTCCCTCTCTCTACTTCGCTCTCTCCTTCCCTTCTTTCCGTCTCTTTCCCTCACTTTCTCCACCTCTCTACCTCTCTCTCGCCACCTTCCCCTCTCATTTTATTATTAGTTTTTCTTCCGATTTTGGCGTTTATGTCCAACAACAATCACACCTCGAGATGGACAACACCACAAGTGATGTGGTGGAGGCTGACTCCATACACAGTTTCAAGTGTAGGTAGAGCCCAGTAGGCTGAGGAATCTGTACACCAGATGACTGATGGTTGAGAGGCGGGACCAAAGAACTAAAGCTCAACCCCCGCAAGCACAACTAGGTGAATACACACACACCGTCAAGGCCAAATCACATTTGCGTATCTAAAAGTTTGAGTAACAACTTTGGCACTTTCTACCATTCCTAATCCTACGAGTTAGGGTTCCCTAAACTCAGTAATGAGACAACAGGATGTCTGGCGGGTTGGAGCCTGGCAGAAACAATTGTCAGGTGTTTCCCAACATTGTTGTGTTAAATCTCGTAACATCAATGTCAGTAAATAATACTAAATGTCATGCCTTTAGTGGCCGACTAAAGGCATGACATTTTAGTCATGCCGACACAAGCAGTCTGGCTCCCAGCCTTCACGGCAGCTTGAGGCAAGCTGCAGAGGTCAGGCAAGAGGTCAGGCAAGAGGTCAACATTGCAAGATGAACCTTCTGAGGCGAAATATTGTTGGTAGTGACAAATGACGGCCGAGCTATCGTTGGCAAAATAAAATGGCACCTTTAATATTACCTTTAAAATAAGTAACAGTTAAAGCTTCAACAGCCAAGCAGAGTTATGAGTGCGACAGGGTCGAGGGTACGAAACCTGTTTATCAAATCCCTTCAGACCCACACACAAACACTTGCTTCCCTTCAGTAACACTGTACACCGTGTTAAATGATTCGAGATCTGTCCTAAAATTGCAGGCGAGGAGTCACAATAACGTGGCTAAAGTATGTTGACCAGACCACACACTAGAAGGTGAAGGGACGACGACGTTTCGGTCCGTCCCGGACCATTGAGATGGAGAATGGTCCAGGACGGACCGAAACGTCGTCGTCCCTCTAGTGTGTGGTCTGGTCAACTGTCCTAAAACTACTCTAACGGCGTAATGAAGTTAGAAGCTTCATTACCAGTATTTACCTTTACCCGAGCAAGCTTCCCATACAACAGTTCGCTGCCTGGTTCCTAACGTGGGGGGGGTTAGGATTCCGGCTTCCCGAGGCCAGCGAGTCCTGACCTTCCTCAGGACACAACTCACAACAATCACCTAACTCCTAAGTTAGGTGATTGTTGTGAGAGTTATTGTGAGCTGTTGCGAGTTGTTCACCTACCTGTTGTGAACAGAGGCTTCAGATGAAAGGAAATATTGCTAAAACGTCTCCGTCCTGGCCCGGTCATCACGCCCGACTGCAAAAATTGCCCACATATCCAGACTACTTTCTAAAATACACGGTACTTACAGGAAGCAGGAAGTGTGTACTCACCAAGGTGACGCCACACTGAAGAGGTCTAACCAAGTCTTACGAGCGTCAAGCTGGTTCTTCCATCCTCCTCCTCCCAGCGAGCAAGATCCACCCACAAATACTCACACTCACCACTGCTCAAAACAACTTCAGCCCACAGCGCGCACTGACTCACCAAGATTAAAATGTTGAAACCAATTATCTTCCGCTGACATTGACACACACGCTGCGTCAGCCAATGGGATTTCATGGTCGAGAGGTCGCGGCGTGGAACGTAAACACCAGTCAGCTGACACTTGTTAGGTAGTTATGGTAGTTAACTCTACTCGATTCGTCCTCGGTGACTGGTCGTACGGTCTTGGGGGGTAAGGCGGTCACGACGTGGTGTATTTCATAGATTCATTGATACGTTGATGTTTACTCGGACAGGTGTTGAATGCATATATTGCACGCTAACACACACACGCGCGTCTGACTTTAGGTGCGTGGCAGACTGTACTCTCTTGGTCAGTCTTTTCAGTATAACATGAAAATGTGTTACTGTTAAATCGAATTTGTAGTTTTATACTCTGTCTCTGTTGTTTCTGACTGTCTTTGTCTGTTTCTGTCTCTGTCTCTGTCTCTGTCTCTGTCTCTCTCTCTCTCTCTCTCTCTCTCTCTCTCTCTCTCTCCTCTCTCTCTCTCTCTCTCTCTCTCTCTTCTTTAGCGGCAGCAGTATTGTCTTCCTGAGGGGCCTAAACACGCCGGAGCACCTGTTAACATAAGTAAGGTGAAGAATGGGCCGGCCCGTGTGGCGACAAGGTGAATCACCTTCAGTGCCTGACACCAGCCACTGCCAGGCACGGGGGGTGAGGGATGAGGAAGGTCAACCTCATCTCATGACCCCTCAGCCAATACCAGACATGGGGTCATCATCTCCTGACGACCTAGCCGATACCAGACATGGGGGTCACCATCTCCCCTTGACACCACCGCGGAGACAGACCACATGACACCTGCCTCATACACGCCACGAAGGCTGGGCTTATGACACCAGACAATACCTGGCACGAAATCGGTCTCATATCTCCGGCAATAATGTTAAAATATGAACAATGAATGCTGCTGCAAGATTAAATTGTTTTGGCTGCCTGCCCAGCTCTAACTTTCCTGATCACAGTGCCCTACCCTCTCCTCTCCTCCTCTGCTCCCACCCTCCCCTGCTTGCTCACCCACCTCCCGCTTGCTTCGCTCCACCCTCCCTGCTTGCTCCACCCCCTCCCTGCTTGCCCCACTCTACCTTTCACTGCTCTACCCGGAGTGCCCTGTCTTTTGACAGCCCTACCCTGCCCTGCCCCGGCTGCCATGACCACCCTGCCTTCCAGAAAGTGTGTTCATCACGTTGCATTGTGGGGCTAAAGGAATGGCCTCAATAAATTACCAGAGATAAAGGAACGCTATGAACCTGGTTGGCTGGGAGGCGTTCCCTCCCCGCACCCCACCCGCTACGACTCTCCCAATCCCCCCATACCACGACCCTCCGATCCCCCTCCCCTCCTATCCCTTCCCTTAACCTCCCTTCGCTTGCTCAGGAAATATCATTCTGTGTTGAGTTTTTCTCCCCCCGTCATTGTAAAGTTTACCGCCGGCCACAATACCCGTCTATTGTTTGCTCTGACAAAAATGATGACGGAGCAAACGTAGATTTTGTATATTGGTTTGATATAGAGCGCTTCCAGGACTGTTGAGGGAGAGTGGGGAGGGGGGTGGGGGCAGGGGGGTGGGTAAAGGATTGTGGGGGAGGAAGAATGAAGGAGGGGGAGGATAGTGGAGGGTCGAGGAAGAGAGGCTGAAAGGCTGGAGAGGAGCAGTTATGAGTGAGGACCTTCCAGCTGGCTTCGTATGCCACACTGCTCAGTCAGAGATAAAGGGCAATCTTGTTTATTTCTGTCTCTACAGGGAGGCAAGACTGGGGTGAGAGGGAGGTGCTGGGAAGGAAGCGTGGGAGAGGGAGAGAGAGAGAGAGATAAGAGGAGACAAGGAGAAGGAAGGGTAAGAGTTGAGACAGACAGGAAGAGAGCAGGTACTCATCTACATGTGCTTGCAGGTGTCTAACCTTTATAGTTCAATGGCTAGAATTCTATTTACCAATTCCAATCACATTTAACTGAATTTACCTGAAGAGCCACCATATCTCTAGTGGCCTCGAAGGGGACAGGAAGCCGCCAGCTTGTTTTAAAGGTCCCCCCCTTATTGTTTCTGAGGATTTGTTCAAGTTCATTTGAATGAAGTATAAAAAAACGGCTTCACGGGTAGGCGGTTCATTATTTTAACTCAAGGTTGAAAATGCATCTACTGTTTCTCTCCTACCACATGTGGCTTCTCAGCTCTAAGCTGGTGTTCCCCTTTGTATGTGTTAGTGTTTGTGTATCATGTATATGTCCATGAATGTGTATCATGTTTGTCCATGAATGTGTATCATGTATGTCCATGAATGTGTATCATTAATGTGACATACATGAATGATTATCATGTTTAGCTGAATAATGTTCAGAATGTATAATCATGATATTGACATGAATGCTTATCTCAAATAAATCATGTAAAGATTAAAGTTTTTCCATGAAAGCCTAAGACCTCTACGAACATGTTTTACAACCGTATCAGTCTGATAAGGGCTATTTAGACTCAAACATCTGATTTCTTACTTAATCATTAACATTAATCATGATCAAATAAATTAGCTTAAACAAATTAGGTACATCTTACTCTGTTAAAGATTGAGTTATGTCCTAACCGCTACGACCTTTAGTATTATCTAGGCAACCTACAACCTAACCATCCAATCCTAACTACTAATATCCAAACCTACATACAACGATTGTGCGTATATGGCCCACTGACACCCCCCTCAGAACTGGAGGAACAGGTACTCTCTCCACCCGCTGATGTAATCAAAGAAATTTATGTGGTTATTAAAATATTATTTGGTTAAGGTTAATAGCCTTACTATTATGTATAAGACCCTGTACCAACCTCATGAACCAGAAGACTGGCATCACAACACAAGACGCTCAGTTATTAACAGCCTCTTGTCGGCTGTGCCATTCTCAAGAACACCGCTTCACCGGCAATGTTCTTGGCAATATTTGGAACATCATGAGAATGGTCCAGGAACGGACCGAAACGTCGTCGTCGTCCTTCACCTTCTAGTGTGTTGTCTGGTCAACATACTTAGCCACGTTATTGTGACTCATCGCCCTAGACAACATTTGGAACATTGTTTGCCTCAAAAGGATGATAATGACGTTTCCACGACCACAATGACGGCTCTGGCACACAGATGGCCATCAGCTTCAACCAGTAAATAACAGGTCTGCAATGTTTGCACAACATCAAGTTTAATTCCTCAATGTAAACTGATATATAAATAAAGCGCATCAATAGACGATGTCGCGGGCGAAGGCTTTTTGATAACTGAAATAAGTTAGCAATCGTGGTTTATATTTTCATAAGGAACACAAATACCTTTCCTAATGAACGAATAAGGTGGGATGAGAGAGAGAGAGAGAGGAGAGAGAGAGAGCTAAGAGCATAGATGAGCGCAGAGAGCAGGAGAGAGAGAGATCGGAGAGAGACGACAGAGAGGAGAGAGAGCGACCAGTGAGGTGGACAGGGGAAGGGAGAAGCAGAGGACATCCAGCTCTCCCTCCCCCCCACTCCCCCAACACCCCCACATCCCCCATCCCCCCACTCCTCAACCCCCACATAAGGTGAGAAGCAAGAAGGGATCAGAACCTCTCAAGAATGTCATACGCGGCTCAAACCATTAGCGGTGAATTGTGGCTTGTAATTCAAGTCCTCTCCTCTATAGAAAGGCCTGACTGCGCTGCCTTGATGACCTGACTGGCATAAGAGAAATCCTGGCACTTGTGGCCCTTGCTGTTGGCCCTCGGAACGAGCCGTAATGGGCACCGTGACACTTGTGCCGCCCTCGGGTGCCAGCAGAAGGCCTTCGGGTGCCACTATGTGGGAGGGAGGCAGGAGAAGGAGGGAGAGAAAGGGGGGCAGGGTCCTGAAAGGACGGGTAGTTCATAAGTGAGTGATCAAAGGGACAGAAAAGGCCAGGTCACTGGTTTCTGAAAGACGGGTATTCACCTAGTTATGATCACCTAATGGCGCTTGGTGGGTTGAGCTTTGGCTCTTTGGTCCCGCCCCTTCCCCTCTCAACTGTCAATTCAACTGGTGTTGTGGTGGTGTTGTGTGTTTGTGTGTGGTGTGTGTGTGGTGTGTGTGTGTGTGTGTGTGGTGTGTGTGTGTGTGGTGTGTGTGTGTATGTGTGTGTGTGTGTGTGTGTGTGTTTACCTAACAGTGACCAAAGGGCAATAAAGAGTCTATACTTCTTAATGATCTCGCTAATAAACTTATTGTATCTGGTGAGTTATTTTGTTTTTAAATATCTTGATGTTAAAATGAAGTTGTAAAGTTG
>WNGS01067406.1:7213-17380 GCA_020271785.1 Procambarus virginalis | reverse complement strand
GCACTAGTAGATCTTGAGAACATTTTAGGCGTTACCAAACGTTCAAGGGGGATTGAATAGGTTAATTAGGGCTGTGAATGGCCTTTACCCATTTTCTACGTTGACTATTTTGTCAGTATAAAGATCATTTGATTTTTCAGTAGAGGGAGAACTCAATTAAATATTGCTTTAAAAATTTCAGCCAACATCATCATTGATTTCTTGAAAACTAGTAGAGCTGATGCTTATTATCTTCATGACAATTATGACAGATAATTTATAGAGCCAAACGTGTGTGAGGCAGCCTCGCCTGCCTGGTGCTGACCCTTCAGATAGCCTATCCACGCAACCAACTGGTCCTAGCCCCAGCCCCCACCTCGACCAGCAACACCCCACAGGGTCCAAGGCCCACACGACCAGCACACCCCCCCCCCACACAGCCACCACGGGTCCTCGACCACAACGACCAGCACCACCCCCCCCCCACACACACACAGGGTCCTAGACCACACGACCAGCACCCCCCCCCCACACCACACACGGGTTCCCTAGCCCACACGACCAGACCACCCCCACCCCACACACACACGGGTCCTAGACCACACGACCAGCACCCCCCCCCCACCCACACACACACGGGTCCAAGCCCACACGACCAGCAACCCCCCCACCCCACACCACAAGTGCCCACACGGGCCCTAGCCCACACGACCAGCACCCCCCCCCCACACAACATCACACGGGGTCCTAGTCCATTGACGACCAGCACCCCGTCCCCCACACACCCACACACGGTCCCTAGGACCACACGACCAGGCACCCCCCCCCCACCCACAACCACCACCGGGTCCTAGACCACACGTACCAGCACCCCCCCCCCCACACACACACACACGGGTCCTAGTCCACACGACAGCACCCCCCCCCCACACACACACACACGGGTCCTAGCCCACACGACCAGCACCCCCCCCCCCCCACACACACACGTGTCCTAGCCCACACGACCAGCACCCCCCCCCCACACACACACACTGGTCCTAGCCCACACGACCAGCACCCCCCCCCCACCACACACACACGGTGTCCCAGACCACACTGACCAGCACCCCCCCCCACACACCACACACGGGTCCTAGCCCACACGACCAGCACCCCCCCCCCCACACACACACACACGGGTCCTAGTCCACACGACCAGCCCCCCCCCCCCACACACACACACGTGGTCCCTAGACCACCGACCCAGCACCCCCCCCCACACACACACGGGTCCTATACCACACTACCAGCACCCCCCCCCCCACACACACGGCTCCTAGCCCACACGAACCAGCACCCCCCCCACACACACACACGGGTCCACCACACGCCCATGCACCCCCCCCCACCACCACCCAGCAGCACACGACTACCCACACACACAGGTCCAGCCACAACCGAGCACCCCCCACCACACACACACAGCGGTCCGAGCCCACACGACCAGCACCCCCACCCCCACACACACAACACACGGTCCTAGTCCCACACGACCAGCACCCCCCACCCCACACACACAACACACACGGGTCCTAGTCCACACGACCAGCACCCCCCCCCCACACACACCACACACACGGGTCCTAGTCCACACGACCAGCACCCCACCCCACACACACACACGGGTCCTAGTCCACACGACCAGCACCCCCCCCCCCAACACACGGGTCCTATGCCCACACGACCCAGCACCCCCCACACCCAACACACGGGTCCTAGCCCACACTACCAGCACCCCCCCCCCCCCCACACACACACGGGTCCTAGTCCACACTACCAGCACCCCCCCCCCCACACACACACGGTTCCTAGTCCACACGACCAGCCCCCCCCCCACACACACAACACCGGGTCCTAGCCCACACGACCAGCACCCCCCCCCCTCACACACACACGGGTCCTAGTCCACACGACCAGCACCCCCCCCCCACACACACACGGGTCCTAGTCCCCACGACCAGCACCCCCCCCCCACACACACACACGGTCCTAGTCCACACGACCAGCACCCCCCCCCACACACACACGGGTCCTAGACACACACCAGACCCAGCACCCCCCCCCCCCACACACAAACAAGGGTCCTAGTCCAACGACCGCACCCCCCCCCCCACACACACACGGTCCTAGTCCACACGACCAGCACCCCCCCCCCCCACACACACACGGGTCCTAGTCCACACGACCAGCACCACCCCCCCCACAAACACACGGTCCCTAGTCCAGCACGACCAGCACCCCCCCCCCACACACACACACGGGGTCCTAGCCCCCACACCGCCAGCCCCCCCACCCCCCCAACACACACACACGGGTCCTAGTCCACACGGACCAGCACCCCCCCCCCCACACACACACGGGTCCTAGTCCACACGACCAGCACCCCCCCCCTCACACACACACGGGTCCTAGTCCACACGACCAGCACCCCCCCCCCCACACACGGGTCCTAGCCCACACGACCAGCACCCCCCCCCCCACAGACACACACACCGGTCCTAGTCCACACGACCAGCACCCCCCCCCCCACACACGACACACGGTTCCTAGTCCACACGACCGCACCCCCCCCCCTCACACACACACGGGTCCTAGTCCACAACGACCAGCACCCCCCCCCCCACACACCCGGGTCTCTAGCACACTAACGACAAGCACCCCCCCCCCACACACACACCGGGTCTAGCCCACACGACCAGCACCACCCACCCCCACCATACACGCCCCCAACGGTCCTAGCCCACACGACCAGCACCCCCCCCACACGGTCCTAGCCCATACGACCAGCACCCCCCCCCACAAACACGGTCCTAGCCCATACGACCCACGCCCCCCCTCACACACACACACGGGTCCTACCCGATACGACCAGCACCCGCCCACACAACAGGTCCTAGCCCATACGACCACACCCCCACACAATCTCAACACGGTCCTAGCCCATATCAGACCAGCACCCCACCCCACACACACACCACGGGTCCAGTCCACACGACCCGTTCACCCCCCCCCCCCACCACACACGGGTCCTAGCCCACACGACAGAACCCCCCCCCCAACACACGGGTCCTAGTCCACACGACCCACACCCTGCACCCCCCCCACACACACACGGGTCCCTAGTCCACACGACCAGCACCCCCCCCCCACACAACGGGCTCCTAGTCCACACGACCAGCACCCCCCCCACACACACGGGTCCTAGTCCACACCCATGCACCCCCCCCCAAAGGGCAGTCCACCCCCCCCCCCCCCCACACACGGGTCCTAGCCCACAGACCAGCACCCCCCCCCCACAAACAGGTCCTAGCCCATACGACCAGCACCCCCCACACACGGGTCCTAGCCCATACGACCAGCACCCCCCACAAACATGTCCTAGCCCATACGACCAGCACCCCCCCTCACCACACACCCGGGTCCTAGCCCAACACGACCAGCACCCCCCACACACAGGGTCCTAGCCCACTACGACCAGCACCCCCCCCCCACAAACAGGTCCTAGCCCTATACGACCAGCACCCCCACACACGGGTCCATACCACATACGTACCAGCCACCCCCCCCACAAACAGGTCCTATGCCCATACGACCAGCACCCCCCCTCACAAACACAGGTCCCTCAAGCCCACACGACCAGCACCCCCCCCCACACAGGTCCAGCCCATACGGACCAGCACCCCCCCCCCACACGGGTCCTAGCCCATACGACCAGCACCCCCCCCCACACCACGGGTCTAGCCCCATACGACCAGCACCCCCCCCCACACACGTGGTCCTAGCCCCCACACGACCAGACACCCCCCCCCACACACGGTGTCCGAGCCCATACGACAGCACCCCCCCCCACACACACGGGTCCTAGCCCACCTACGACCAGCACCCCCCCCCCCCACACGGGTGCCTAGGCCCTACGACCAGCATCCCTCCCCCCACCCACACACACGGGTCCTAGCCCTACTCGACCAGCACCCCCCCCCACACACACGGGTCCTAAGCCATACGACCAGCCACCCCCCCCCCACACACAGGGTCCTAGCCCATACGACCAGCACCCACCCCCCCCCCCCACACACGGTTCCTAGCCCATACGACCACGACCACCCCCACACACAGGTCCTAGCCCATACGACCAGCACCCCCCACACACGGGTCCTAGCCCATACGCCAGCACCCCCCACACACGGGTCCTAGCCCATACGACCAGCACCCCCCACACACAGGTCCCTAGCCCATACGACCAGCACCCCCCACACACGGTCCTAGCCCATACGACCAGCACCCCCACACACAGGTCCCTAGCCCATACGACCAGCACCCCCCCCCCACGGGTCCTAGCCCATACGACCAGCACCCCCCACACACAGGTCCTAGCCCATACGACCCAGCACCCCCCCCACACGGGTCCTAGCCCATACGACCAGCACACCCCCACACACGGGTCCTAGCCCATACGACCAGCACCCCCCCCCCCACACACACACGGGTCCTAGCCCGTACGACCAGCACCCCCCCCCCCACACACACACACACACGGGTCCTAGCCCATACGACCAGCAACCCCCCCCCCCCACACACACACACGGGTCCTAGTCCACACGACCAGCACCCCCCCCCACACACACACGGGTCCTAGCCCACACGACCAGCACCCGCCCCCACAAACACACACGGGTCCTAGTCCACACGACCAGCACCCCCCCACACACACACGGGTCCTAGTCCACACGACCAGCACCCCCCCCCCTCACACACACACGGGTCCTAGTCCACACGACCAGCACCCCCCCCCCCACACACGGGTCCTAGCCCACACGACCAGCACCCCCCCACACACACACACGGTTCTAGCCCACCACTACAAGCACCCCCCCACACACACACACGGGTCCTAGCCCATACGACCAGCACCCCCCACACACGGGTCCTAGCCCACACGACCAGCACCCCCCCCCACACGGGTCCTAGCCCATACGACCAGCACCCCCCCCCCACAAACATGTCTAGCCATACGACCAGCACCCCCCCTCACAACACACACGGGTCCTAGCCCATACGACAGCACCCCCCACACACGGGTCCTAGCCCATACGACCAGCACCCCCCACAAACAGGTCCTAGCCCATACAGACCAGCACCCCCCCCACACACACACGGGTCCTAGCCCACACGACCAGCACAACCCCCCCCCACACACCCACGGGGTCCTAGGCCACACGACCAGCACCCCCCCCCACACACGGGTCCTAGTCCACACCGACCAGCACCCCCCCCCACACACACACGGTCCTAGTCCACACGACCGGCACCCCCCCCCCACACACGGGTCTATGGTCCACACGACCAGCACCCCCCCCCCACAACACGGGTCCTAGTCCACACGACCAGCACCCCCCCCCACACACACACGGGTCCTAGCCCACACGACCAGCCACCCCCCCCCCCCACACACGGGTCCTAGCCCACACGACCAGCACCCCCCCCCACAAACAGGTCCTAGCCCATACGACCAGCACCCCCCACACACGGGTCCTAGCCCTAACGACCAGCACCCCCCACAAACAGGTCCTAGCCCATACGACCAGCACCCCCCCTCACACACACACGGGGTCCTAGCCCACACGACCAGCACCCCCCCCACACACGGGTCCAAGCCCACACGACCAGCACCCCCCCCCCCCACAAACAGGTCCTAGCCCATACGACCAGCACCCCCCACACACGGGTCCTAGCCCATACGACCAGCACCCCCCACAAACAGGTCCTAGCCCATACGACCAGCACCCCCCTCACACACACACAGGTCCTAGCCCACACGACCAGCACCCCCCCCCCCACACAGGTCCTAGCCCATACGACCAGCACCCCCCCCACACGGGTCCCTAGCCCATACGACCAGCACCCCCCCCCACACACGGGTCCTAGCCCATACGACCAGCACCCCCCCACACACACGGGTCCTAGCCCACACGACCAGCACCCCCCCCCCCCCACACACGGGTCCTAGCCCATACGACCAGCACCCCCCCCACACACACGGGTCCTAGCCCGTACGACCAGCACCCCCCCCCCACACGGGTCCTAGGCCCATACGACCAGCACCCCCCCCCCACACACACGGGTCCTAGCCCATACGACCAGCACCCCCCCCACACACACGGGTCCTAGCCCGTACGACCAGCACCCCCCCCCCCCACACACACGGGTCCTAGCCCATACCGACCAGCACCCCCCCACACACAGGTCCTAGCCCATACGACCAGCACCCCCCCCCCACACGGGTCCTAGCCCATACGACCAGCACCCCCCACACACAGGTCCTAGCCCATACGACCAGCACCCCCCCACACGGGTCCTAGCCCATACGACCAGCACCCCCCACACACGGGTCCTAGCCCATACGACCAGCACCCCCCCCCCACACACACACGGGTCCTAGCCCATACGACCAGCACCCCCCCACACACACACACGGGTCCTAGCCCATACGACCAGCACCCCCCCCCCACACACACACACGGGTCCTAGCCCATACGACCAGCACCCCCCCCCCACACACGGGCCCTAGCCCACACGACCAGCACCCCCCCCCACACACACACACGGGTCCTAGCCCATACGACCAGCACCCCCCCCCACACACACACACGGGTCCTAGCCCATACGACCAGCACCCCCCCCCCCCACACACACACACGGGTCCTAGACCATACGACCAGCACCCCCCCCCACACACACACGGTCCTAGACCACACGACCAGCACCCCCCCCCCACACACACACACGGGTCCTAGCCCATACGACCAGCACCCCCCCCCCACACACACACACGGGTCCTAGCCCATACGACCAGCACCCCCCCCCCCACACACACACGGGTCCTAGCCCATACGACCAGCACCCCCCCCCCACACACACACACACACGGGTCCTAGCCCATACGACCAGCACCCCCCCCCCCCACACACACACACGGGTCCTAGCCCATACGACCAGCACCCCCCCCCCCCCACACACACACGGGTCCTAGCCCATACGACCAGCACCCCCCCCCCACACCACACACGGGTCCTAGCCCATACGACCAGCACCCCCCCACACGGGTCCTAGCCCATACGACCAGCACCCCCCCCCCCCACACACACGGGTCCTAGCCCATACGACCAGCACCCCCCCCCCACACACACACACACGGGTCCTAGCCCATACGACCAGCACCCCCCCCCACACACACACACGGTCCTAGCCATACGACCAGCACCCCCCCCCCCACACACACACACACGGGTCCTAGCCCATACGACCAGCACCCCCCCCCCCACACACACACACGGGTCCTAGCCCATACGACCAGCACTCCCCCCCCCCCACACACACACACGGGTCCTAGCCCATACGACCAGCACCCCCCCCCACACACACACGGGTCCTAGCCCATACGACCAGCACCCCCCCCCCACACACACCACGGGTCCTAGCCCATACGACCAGCACCCCCCCCCCCACACACACACGGGTCCTAGCCCATACGACCAGCACCCCCCCCCCACACACACACACGGGTCCTAGCCCATACGACCAACACCCCCCCCCACACACACACACGGGTCCTAGCCCACACGACCAGCACCCCCCCCCCCCCACACACAGGTCCTAGCCCACACGAGTCTTGTACAGCCACTACCGGCACGCGTGGTGTTTCGGGCAAGTCCTTAATTCTTATGTTCCTTGGAATACGACCCGCCAAATCGCGTTGAACAAGCAGGTACCCATTTTATTGTTGGGTAAACAGAGGCTACAGTTAAGGTCTGGCGCCCAGTAAATCCTCCCCGGCCAGGATACGAACCCAGGACAAAGCGCTCGCAAAACGCCAGGCGAGTGTCTTACAACGAAAATAAGTGTTAAAAAGCTTGTCATATAGACGTAGGATCTCGGATGATGAAATTTATAACTTATTACGATAGGATTTATAACAAGTATTTATTATGCTTTATATACGACGGCGAGAACTATATAACTCTAGTAAATATGTGATGTGTGATGAATAGGTGAATATAGTTTTGTTAGATATTGTTATACTTTAGTTTGTGTTTAATGGAAGACTGGAATTTGTAGTTAAATATAATTAAATACAACGTGGTAATTGTCAAATAAACTATAAATAGATGTGTTTATTACGATAGTGATAATGTATTTTTTCAAAAGTAAAATAGTTACCAACTGAAGGTGCCGTTTTCTCTTATGCAATTATTCGTTGATGGGATGTGATGGGGGGACTCGCTTAGAATTCGTTATTAAGCTTTGACGTGGAAGAATTACGTGAACACACACATGCAGATTAGAGGTTATCTATTTAACTTACCGTTTGTTGAATGTACCAACGTCTAGTAGCGACAAAATTCGAGGTTATAAGGGGAGATTTCCGATATTTATAAAACTGCAGGACTGCCGACCGGCCCGGCCCGGCCAGCCACACGGCCGGCCCGGCCAGCCACACGGCCGGCCCGGCCCTGCCATTCAAACGGCCGGCCCGTTCCTGCCATCCTGACGGCCGGCCCGTCCCTGCCATCCTGACGGCCGGCCCGTCCCTGCCAATCTGACGACCGGCCCGTCCCTGCGAGCCAGACGACCGGCCCGGCCCTGCCATTCAGACGGCCGGCCCGTCCCTGCCATCCTGACGGCCGGCCCGTCCCTGCCATTCAGACGGCCGGCCCGTCCCCGCGAGCCAGACGACCGGCCGGCCCGTCCCTGCCATCCTGACGGCCGGCCCGGCCCTGCCATTCAGACGGCCGGCCCGTCCCTGCGAGCCAGACGACCGGCCCGGCCCTGCCATCCTGACGGCCAGCCCGGCCCGAACCGACTCTGCCATCCAGACGGTCGGCCAGGTAGACGGCCGGTCCGGCCCGAGCATCCAGACGGCTGGCTGCTATACAGACGCTCAGAATTCGTAACACAAACCTGTGAATACATACATACATACATACATACATACATACATACATACATACATACATACATACATACATACATACATACATACATACATTGCCTAAAGCCACTATTACGCAAAGCGTTTCGGGCAGGAAAAACACTAAAGACTAAAACTTAATACTAATTGACATTAAAATATAAAATGTGTTGAGAAAATATAAAAATAAAAAGAGGGAACATGGCAGAAAAACAGCAAAAATACAATTTGGTCGACAAACAGCATTGTTTAAAAATGGTTGACGTGGGTTGGCATTATAGGGGTAAGGTAGGTTACAGGGAGTTAATTAGGTAGTGCTTAGTTTTATCTTAAACTGGTTGGGAGAGGTACAGTATTTAACATGATTAGGAAGGTCATTCCACATTCTGGGTCCCTGTATTTGTAAAGCATTTCTAGTTTGATTAAGTCGTATTCTTGGAATATTAAAAAGGTATTTGTTTCTGGTGTGGTGCTCATGGGTTCTGTTACAACCTTCATTGAAGCTTTTAAGGTCAGGATTGACATTACAGTTCAGCGTTTTATAATATAATATATATATATATATATATATATATATATATATATATATATATATATATATATATATATATATATATATATATATATATATATATAATATATATATAATACACATGAGAGGATGTGCAGTGACTTAATATCTAACATATTCTTAATATCTAACATATTCAGAGATTTTAGTAGGGGTACCGAGTGATGTCTGGGGCCAAAGTTGGATATTGTCCTAATAGCAGCTTTGTGTTGAGTAATTAGAGGACGTAAATGATTTGGGTAGTAGAACCCCAAGCACAAATACCATAGTTGAGATAAGGATAGATGAGGGAGTAATAGAGCGTCACCAGGGCAGGGCGGGGTACATAATATCTGATCTTAGAAAGAATGCCAACAGTTTTTGAAATTTCAAACTCCAAATATGTGGAATATAACGCTCAAGAGTCAGATTTCCGAAATTCCGGCTTGTCAGCCCCGCTGTACTTTTATAATATATAACAACATTATAACGAATATTAAGTGTTATGAGCTTACCACATCGACCTTGGAAGACCATTATTAAGGAGGGATGTCGGATGTTGAAATTTATGATATATTGGGATAAGGTATGATTAGCCATTTTGTTTTAATTATTTTTGAGTTTTGCT
>WNGS01067403.1:3113-13215 GCA_020271785.1 Procambarus virginalis | reverse complement strand
GGAGTGGAGATATTTGAGGTAAATGCTTCGAAGTCTCTATCTCTTTTAAGGGTCTGACTTGGTGTAGTGGGTTAAGGCATACTAGTTATGGCAGCTATTGGAAGATAGTTGTGCTTTCTGGGTTCGAGTCCCACTGGTGGGTGTTGTCTAAAGATTGTTAATCTTCTCTTGTGGTTCATGCAAGTATGTGCTTATAGCATAGACACGAGTTCTCCCACATTGACAGTGGCTTGATGAAAAATGCTTGAGTGACCCCTCACTAATCTGGCGCCCTTGGGAGGTGGAGATATTTGAGGTAAATGCTTCGAAGTCTCTATCTCTTTTAAGGGTCTGACTTGGTGTAGTGGGTTAAGGCATACTAGTTATGGCAGCTATTGGAAGATAGTTGTGCTTTCTGGGTTCGAGTCCCACTGGTGGGTGTTGTCTAAAGATTGTTAATCTTCTCTTGTGGTTCATGCAAGTATGTGCTTATAGCATAGACACGAGTTCTCCCACATTGACAGTGGCTTGATGAAAAATGCTTGAGTGACCCCTCACTAATCTGGCGCCCTTGGGAGGTGGAGATATTTGAGGTAAATGCTTCGAAGTCTCTATCTCTTTTAAGGGTCTGACTTGGTGTAGTGGGTTAAGGCATACTAGTTATGGCAGCTATTGGAAGATAGTTGTGCTTTCTGGGTTCGAGTCCCACTGGTGGGTGTTGTCTAAAGATTGTTAATCTTCTCTTGTGGTTCATGCAAGTATGTGCTTATAGCATAGACACGAGTTCTCCCACATTGACAGTGGCTTGATGAAAAATGCTTGAGTGACCCCTCACTAATCTGGCGCCCTTGGGAGGTGGAGATATTTGAGGTAAATGCTTCGAAGTCTCTATCTCTTTTAAGGGTCTGACTTGGTGTAGTGGGTTAAGGCATACTAGTTATGGCAGCTATTGGAAGATAGTTGTGCTTTCTGGGTTCGAGTCCCACTGGTGGGTGTTGTCTAAAGATTGTTAATCTTCTCTTGTGGTTCATGCAAGTATGTGCTTATAGCATAGACACGAGTTCTCCCACATTGACAGTGGCTTGATGAAAAATGCTTGAGTGACCCCTCACTAATCTGGCGCCCTTGGGAGGTGGAGATATTTGAGGTAAATGCTTCGAAGTCTCTATCTCTTTTAAGGGTCTGACTTGGTGTAGTGGGTTAAGGCATACTAGTTATGGCAGCTATTGGAAGATAGTTGTGCTTTCTGGGTTCGAGTCCCACTGGTGGGTGTTGTCTAAAGATTGTTAATCTTCTCTTGTGGTTCATGCAAGTATGTGCTTATAGCATAGACACGAGTTCTCCCACATTGACAGTGGCTTGATGAAAAATGCTTGAGTGACCCCTCACTAATCTGGCGCCCTTGGGAGGTGGAGATATTTGAGGTAAATGCTTCGAAGTCTCTATCTCTTTTAAGGGTCTGACTTGGTGTAGTGGGTTAAGGCATACTAGTTATGGCAGCTATTGGAAGATAGTTGTGCTTTCTGGGTTCGAGTCCCACTGGTGGGTGTTGTCTAAAGATTGTTAATCTTCTCTTGTGGTTCATGCAAGTATGTGCTTATAGCATAGACACGAGTTCTCCCACATTGACAGTGGCTTGATGAAAAATGCTTGAGTGACCCCTCACTAATCTGGCGCCCTTGGGAGGTGGAGATATTTGAGGTAAATGCTTCGAAGTCTCTATCTCTTTTAAGGGTCTGACTTGGTGTAGTGGGTTAAGGCATACTAGTTATGGCAGCTATTGGAAGATAGTTGTGCTTTCTGGGTTCGAGTCCCACTGGTGGGTGTTGTCTAAAGATTGTTAATCTTCTCTTGTGGTTCATGCAAGTATGTGCTTATAGCATAGACACGAGTTCTCCCACATTGACAGTGGCTTGATGAAAAATGCTTGAGTGACCCCTCACTAATCTGGCGCCCTTGGGAGGTGGAGATATTTGAGGTAAATGCTTCGAAGTCTCTATCTCTTTTAAGGGTCTGACTTGGTGTAGTGGGTTAAGGCATACTAGTTATGGCAGCTATTGGAAGATAGTTGTGCTTTCTGGGTTCGAGTCCCACTGGTGGGTGTTGTCTAAAGATTGTTAATCTTCTCTTGTGGTTCATGCAAGTATGTGCTTATAGCATAGACACGAGTTCTCCCACATTGACAGTGGCTTGATGAAAAATGCTTGAGTGACCCCTCACTAATCTGGCGCCCTTGGGAGGTGGAGATATTTGAGGTAAATGCTTCGAAGTCTCTATCTCTTTTAAGGGTCTGACTTGGTGTAGTGGGTTAAGGCATACTAGTTATGGCAGCTATTGGAAGATAGTTGTGCTTTCTGGGTTCGAGTCCCACTGGTGGGTGTTGTCTAAAGATTGTTAATCTTCTCTTGTGGTTCATGCAAGTATGTGCTTATAGCATAGACACGAGTTCTCCCACATTGACAGTGGCTTGATGAAAAATGCTTGAGTGACCCCTCACTAATCTGGCGCCCTTGGGAGGTGGAGATATTTGAGGTAAATGCTTCGAAGTCTCTATCTCTTTTAAGGGTCTGACTTGGTGTAGTGGGTTAAGGCATACTAGTTATGGCAGCTATTGGAAGATAGTTGTGCTTTCTGGGTTCGAGTCCCACTGGTGGGTGTTGTCTAAAGATTGTTAATCTTCTCTTGTGGTTCATGCAAGTATGTGCTTATAGCATAGACACGAGTTCTCCCACATTGACAGTGGCTTGATGAAAAATGCTTGAGTGACCCCTCACTAATCTGGCGCCCTTGGGAGGTGGAGATATTTGAGGTAAATGCTTCGAAGTCTCTATCTCTTTTAAGGGTCTGACTTGGTGTAGTGGGTTAAGGCATACTAGTTATGGCAGCTATTGGAAGATAGTTGTGCTTTCTGGGTTCGAGTCCCACTGGTGGGTGTTGTCTAAAGATTGTTAATCTTCTCTTGTGGTTCATGCAAGTATGTGCTTATAGCATAGACACGAGTTCTCCCACATTGACAGTGGCTTGATGAAAAATGCTTGAGTGACCCCTCACTAATCTGGCGCCCTTGGGAGGTGGAGATATTTGAGGTAAATGCTTCGAAGTCTCTATCTCTTTTAAGGGTCTGACTTGGTGTAGTGGGTTAAGGCATACTAGTTATGGCAGCTATTGGAAGATAGTTGTGCTTTCTGGGTTCGAGTCCCACTGGTGGGTGTTGTCTAAAGATTGTTAATCTTCTCTTGTGGTTCATGCAAGTATGTGCTTATAGCATAGACACGAGTTCTCCCACATTGACAGTGGCTTGATGAAAAATGCTTGAGTGACCCCTCACTAATCTGGCGCCCTTGGGAGGTGGAGATATTTGAGGTAAATGCTTCGAAGTCTCTATCTCTTTTAAGGGTCTGACTTGGTGTAGTGGGTTAAGGCATACTAGTTATGGCAGCTATTGGAAGATAGTTGTGCTTTCTGGGTTCGAGTCCCACTGGTGGGTGTTGTCTAAAGATTGTTAATCTTCTCTTGTGGTTCATGCAAGTATGTGCTTATAGCATAGACACGAGTTCTCCCACATTGACAGTGGCTTGATGAAAAATGCTTGAGTGACCCCTCACTAATCTGGCGCCCTTGGGAGGTGGAGATATTTGAGGTAAATGCTTCGAAGTCTCTATCTCTTTTAAGGGTCTGACTTGGTGTAGTGGGTTAAGGCATACTAGTTATGGCAGCTATTGGAAGATAGTTGTGCTTTCTGGGTTCGAGTCCCACTGGTGGGTGTTGTCTAAAGATTGTTAATCTTCTCTTGTGGTTCATGCAAGTATGTGCTTATAGCATAGACACGAGTTCTCCCACATTGACAGTGGCTTGATGAAAAATGCTTGAGTGACCCCTCACTAATCTGGCGCCCTTGGGAGGTGGAGATATTTGAGGTAAATGCTTCGAAGTCTCTATCTCTTTTAAGGGTCTGACTTGGTGTAGTGGGTTAAGGCATACTAGTTATGGCAGCTATTGGAAGATAGTTGTGCTTTCTGGGTTCGAGTCCCACTGGTGGGTGTTGTCTAAAGATTGTTAATCTTCTCTTGTGGTTCATGCAAGTATGTGCTTATAGCATAGACACGAGTTCTCCCACATTGACAGTGGCTTG
Organism: Procambarus virginalis; assembly: GCA_020271785.1. Taxonomy (NCBI): domain Eukaryota; kingdom Metazoa; phylum Arthropoda; class Malacostraca; order Decapoda; family Cambaridae; genus Procambarus; species Procambarus virginalis. Next base: position 9,104 of record WNGS01067403.1, on the reverse strand, counting down.
ATGAAAAATGCTTGAGTGACCCCTCACTAATCTGGCGCCCTTGGGAGGTGGAGATATTTGAGGTAAATGCTTCGAAGTCTCTATCTCTTTTAAGGGTCTGACTTGGTGTAGTGGGTTAAGGCATACTAGTTATGGCAGCTATTGGAAGATAGTTGTGCTTTCTGGGTTCGAGTCCCACTGGTGGGTGTTGTCTAAAGTTTATATATATATATATATATATATATATATATATATATATATATATATATATATATATATATATGACCGCATATTCTGTGTTTACTATCTTCTGTTTTAGGGCTTCTATCCCTCTAAATATTTTCTTAGCATCAGGGCTTAGCTGAAATAGGAATTCTCCAAAACTCATTTTCGTAATTTCCGGGTGAAGAAAAGATGTGAATTACTAAAGAATGTATTACACTTATTTAAACAATTTGCACAACGTTTCGAACCTCCATGGTTCATTCTCAAGTGAGGAAATGTTACAATGTGGTTTGATTATATACCCGCACTGGGTCAGGTGATAAGACAATAAAGGTGAAAACATAGGGGGATACATAAGGGATAAATGGGGTGAAACATATGAACATAAGAATAGAGGTAACCGCAGAAGGCCTATTGGCCCATATGAGGCAGCTGGCATCTACATACAAAGATTAATCCAGTGTAATTGGCCTGTTATGTTGAACATTGTCTTCTGTGTTGGCATCGTTATGTTCTGGTCTTGTCCTTACTCTCATTGTGGGAAGAGTAAATAGTTCCGTGATTTGGGTGTTCATGGTAGGTTGTTCTGTTCTTATGTGAATTGCTTCAAGAATTTGTAATCTTCTTGCATCTTGGGTTCTGTCTATTATGCATGTATTCTTGTTCAACATTTCTCTTGTTAGGGTGATGTCATGGGCTTGTCTCATGTGATTCCTAGGGGCACCGGATTGAAGATGGCATGTCAAACGCCTCGTCAGCTTGGTCGACGTCATACCTATGTACTTAGATTGAAGGTTACATCCTTCGTGGGGGCAAGTGTACATGTATACAACGCTTGACTGCTGTAGAGGGTTCTCTGTCGGCTTCGGGCTGTTTTTGATAAGGAGTTCGGAAGTCTTCTTGGTTTTATAGAATATTATCAGGTTTATGTTTTGGTTAGGAGTAGTGCTTTTTACTCCTTTACGGATTATTTCTTTCATTATTCTTTCCTCTTTTATATGTTCACTGTGCATGGTTGATTTGTAATATAATTTTATTGGAGGTATTGTGGTTTCTGTTCTAGGTTCTGGATTATACCAACGGTCCAAGTGTCTTCTTATAGCAGCGTTTATTTCCGCGTTGCTATATTCATTGTTCACCAATACCTGAGTTACTCTTTCAAACTCTCTACTCACGTTGCTCCATTCAGAGCAGTGGGTAAGCGCTCGACAAATATAAGCATTGAGAACACTGGCTTTGTATCTTTGGGGGCACTCACTTCTACTGTTCAGGCATAATCCTATGTTGGTGGGCTTAGTATATACGTTGGTGCTTAAAGAGGTTCCTGTTTTTGTTATTAGTACATCCAAGAATGGCAGACTGTTATTTTCACTATTTTCATGTGTAAATCGGAGTACTGACTCTCTCTCTAGATGGCTTTTTAGGTCGATTAGTTCATCTGAATCTTTTACTATTACGAATATGTCATCTACATAATGGCAATATACAGTTGGTTTTTGTCTGCTACTGAAGACCCTGTCTTCGATGGTTCCCATCTAAAAATTAGCAAATAAAACTCCTAAGGGAGACCCCATTGCTACTCCGTTTATTTGTAAATACATGTCTCCTTGTGGACTGATGAAAGGGGCTTCCTTTGTACATGCTTCGAGAAGACTCTTCAAGTGTGCCTCAGGTATGTCTAATTTGGGGGTGCTCTCGTCTCTGTATACTCTGTCCAGTATCATTCCTATGGTTGTGTCGACTGGGACGTTGGTAAACCTAACATTTACCATTAGAGAGGTGAGAGTAACGATGACAAAACATGTCTCATTTAATGAAGATGATGCTAAAAAATTTAAAAACAAGTCTATTATACGCTAATTTAACCATAAAGTTACAGAAATATACATGCAACCGACCAATTTTATATTTTACATTTTTATTTCATGCCGACTAATTGATGCTTGTTAGTATTAGCTCAGCGACCAGCCGGTGTTCCTTAACATTATTGTTTACAAATATAGCAACTAGTAAATGTTGCTATTTGCTATCTACTTACCGGGAAATAGTTGCAACATCAGTTCCTTTACTGGTTCTTCTGTCTCACTGATGGGGTCATCACTTGGCTGTGAGGTCGTGTCACTTGGCTGCGATGTGGTGCTTGTTGAGGATCCATTGACAGGAAGGAGGAGATCAATTGCTGTTTTATCTGGCAAGAAAATTCTGTCACACAACACATACTGAATAATATTAACAAAATTGTAAAATTTTAGTTTCAAAATGTATAATATCATATGTAATATTATATGTTAAAAATAATTGCAGATAAAATGCATGTTATCAATGATTTACAGATTACCATATGAAAATTACCAATCTCTTTGTTACCCAACAGTTTGGTGAATATCTCTTGCACCAATACCCTTACATTTCTATATGATTTTGCTCATTGCTAAAGATAAGAATTTAAAAAATGAGATATATTAAGAAGTAGTATTGGGTGCGCTGGCTGCTAATATGTGAAATCTATATAAATAAAAATGGAAATGTTCGTTTGTTCAAAATCGCTAATCTCTGAAAGTTCTTCACCGATTGCTTTGAAATTTTCACACAACGTTCCGTTCGCATCCGAGCAGGATTTTATGTACATACTTTATAAATGTCACGTCTGTGACGGTAAAAAAAATATGCTTTTCTGAAAAACTGTGTTTTTCATGTGAGGAAAATCTTCAAAACCTCTTTACCGATTGCTTTGAAATTTCGACACAACGTTGCATTCGAATAAGGACGTCTTTTTATATATCTACTATATACATACCTCACTTGTGACATGAAAAAACATTTTTTTTTAAACAGCGCCATCTGTTGGATGTAAGAGCAACACACGCTGCAATCTTTGAAAGTTCATCACCAATTGCTTTAAGATTTTGACACAACGTTGCGTTCGAATAGGAGCGTGGTTTTATATACCTACTATATAGATGCCACCCCTTTGACAGGTAAAAAACATGCGTTTTTGAAAAACAGCGCCATCTGTTGCACATAATAGCAACATGCATGCTATACTGAATATGTCACGAATTCCACTTCAATGTTTTCGATTGCATTGATAAATTTTATTTTCATAGATTTCGATTTATTATATTTTTTAATTAATTATTTTGTGTGATATTGATTTGGAATTGAGCTGAGTTGTTTATAATACCGTTCTTTTCGTAAATATAAGTATGGATACCACACCTGTGACAGGTAAAACTATGCTCTTCATGAAAAACAGCGCCATCTGTTGCATGTAGGAGCAACACACATACTATACTAAATATCTTTAATTCCATTTCAATGTTTCTGATTGCACTGATAAATTTAATTCTCATAGAAATGAAATGTATGGAAATAACACAGCTCAATTCCAATTCAATTCACACAAAATAATTAAATGAAGATGAAAATAAATCAAAATCTATGAAAATTCAATTTATCAATGCAATCAGAAACATTGAAATGGAATTAAAGATATTTAGTATAGTATGTGTGTTGCTCCTACATGCAACAGATGGCGCTGTTTTTCATGAAGAGCATAGTTTTACCTGTCACAGGTGTGGTATCCATACTTATATTTACGAAAAGAACGGTATTATAAACAACTTGGACGGTGAAGTGGGGAATGGTTGGGAGGCCGAGGAGACGGGTGAGGGGGGAATGGTAGGGAGGACTAGGAAGGTTGCTGTGGCTCAGCAACGCACATGCGTTTCTGAGCCACAGGCCGGGTACTGCTAGTATCATCATAAATCGTGACATGGAGCAGCAGTATTTACAATAAACTTCACCGTTTATTGACTGATTGAGCGATTTATTTGATTGTTTATTAGGGTTTTCAGGTGTGAATGATAAAATCTAAAGAAGGATATAACAGCAAATAACCCCAATGACGGAAGCTGGACATGCCTGCTCAAACTCTGATGTGTTGGACAGGGTGGTAAACAATGTAGATCCACGTGCATGTGTTTATGGACAACCTGTCCTCAGACTAAGTCCATTCCATCCAGCTGTCGATCCCAAAGACGCATTCCTCAATTTTAACAGGCTGTTCATTAAAAACTGAAACTTTCTCAAATATAAATTAACATTGATATATATTAGCACACTGTGCATATTTAGGCATTGGTTAGGTTAGGTTAGCTGTTTATGTTCTGTTTTCGATTATTTGTATTTGTAGTACGTAAAGTGAAGCATTTATAGCGTTGTGGTTTTAACTAAAGTCGTCAGCGAAGTACTTGTTCAGGAAATGTTCCGACGTCAACAGTTGTGAGTCGTGTGTAACAGCTCGTCCGCTAAAAGCCCAAAGTCCATTCCATGCACCCACCAAACCTCCTGTTTATGAATGAAAAACTGTTTACTCACGACTCATAAAAGATGGCGTACGAACACTTCCTGAACAAGTGCTTATCTGAGGACTTTTGTTCGAACCACAACACTGTAAATAATTCAACCACGTATTACAAATACAAATAATCGGCAACAGAATCTAAACACCTAATCTAACGTAACCAGTACCTAAATATGCACCATATTCTAATAAATAAAATGATTAATTAATATCTACAAAAATTCCTGTTTTGAATTAACACAGTGTTAAAATTGCTGAATGCATCTTTGGGGTCGACAGCTGGATTAAATGGAGTTGGTTTGAGGACGGGTTGTGCGTAAACCTTTTTTTCATTAATAAACCGGGAGTTTGATGGGTGCATAGAATGGACCTTTGTTTTATGAGGACAGGCTGCAGCACAAGCTTTAGTCACAGGAGTCAGTGTAACGACTCCTGTGACTCAGTGCCATTGTTTACAACTCGAGTGACTCAGTGTGGCATGATTCATTATCGTGCAAGTGATTGCCAGGGAAAGAGTGATGTATCATTTGTGGAAGGACTTTGGTTAAGATCTACAATAGAGCTGTGTGATGCACTAAATATTGTGATCACGTGTGGGTTTACAATATCAGGGGTTGATATGTATGATACCCCTGCCTGGTGACAGTGAGTGACCATGTGTCATTATATCAGTGCATTTGTACCCAGACGTACTTACCTAGTTGTACTCACCTAGTTGCGGGAGTTGAGCTTTGTCTCTTTGGTCTCGCCTCTCAACCGTCAATCAACAGGTGTACAGATTACTGAGCCTACTGGGCTCTATCATACCTATATTAGAAACTGTGTATGGAGTAAGACTCCACCATATCACTTCCTAATACATTCCATTTATTATGGAATTCCACGTGTTTCTCCGTGCGTGCGTGTGCCAGCTTGAGGTCGGTAGAGCTGAAAAGGTCTTGGCTGTGTGATAGACTGTGCTCCCTCACTCTGCATCCTATGAGTTTCTTAGCTGTGAAGAAGTTTGGGGTAACACCAGGGGTGCTAATTCGTCGTGAGTGTTAGCTCGATGTTGGTAGCTCTTCAACTTGCCTGTGTTCTCACAGACATAGACCACTGACAAGTGGTATAGGTTCTCACCTATACCTTCGCAGTGGATGAAATACGTTATGGACTTACGTCGTGAACGATGTACGAGGCTCAATAACATCTACATCACCACCTGATAAGCCTCAGGCAGCATTTGCCTGAGGCAAACCATCATCGTCGGTCTGTATATATGTGTGTTCATGGAGAAGTTGTGGGAGGGGGTGGAAATTTGCCCCGCTCCTGTGCCAGGTAATTTACGGTCTCACCATAGCCCGTGCTACTTGGAACTTGTTCCCAGTAGCTGAATCTATAACAACAGGAGTTGGGGGGCTCTCACCCAACACCTGCTTTAT
>WNGS01067395.1:0-12429 GCA_020271785.1 Procambarus virginalis | reverse complement strand
CAAAATATATCAACCGTGTACCTTCTTTGTTGGAATATTAGAAATGTAGATTGGATTCAATTGACTAGTTTTACACTTATCAAGGTTCTAGTTATAGGTTGATCATATTTCCATTCCATTTGTTGATTATATTTATGGTTTGGCAACTTTGATACGCCAAACTTAAGGAGCAGATATTACAGCACCCGAAATTAAATATTGTCTCATGTCAGGAGTCCTTTAGAAGGGCAAAATTTGCAGTGTAAAATTCCATTACTGCATAAATGAGACACTCTTGTTATCAAAGGTGGTCTATAAAATTAGTGGCTCAAATTTTTTGCTATTGTACCACTTATCTATTTGACTGGAAGGTGAGCAGAGTCATCAGGTGAAAGAAAAATTGCCCAACTGTTTGACCTGCTAGTGCACTGAACCAAGACACTCTCAGCTACAGCTGTACCCGGACAACTGTAGCCAACTGTTAACAAAGGGGAAGTACTGTATGAAGGATAATGAAATAATGAAAAAGAGGAAGTTTTTTGTATTTTTAAGCCAGAGTATCATTCATTTTTCTTTGGTTACTCAAATACAAAAATTGAGTCACACAGAAGACCGCTAAAATACAGCGCCTACTATTTTCCCCGCCCAACAAGGAAATGAGCCCACCAGGTTTGACTCCTCCTTCCATGGGTCTCGCGAACGGAAATAACCTTATGTACCACTACACATATTGAGCAATGCTAATTTCATACACACACGGACATTTATAAATACATATGAAAAACGGATATAAAACTAGAATTCTATTCGTCAAGTGAGGTGTGAGTTACGGGTGAGGCGGCAGGTAACTGCTGATGAACGTAGGCGAGAACCTCACTCGAGGGCGATCTTCCTTCTCGGGTACTGGATGGAATGGTTGGGAGTCTTCCTGCTCCTGCACTGCTCCCTGGAACTCACCTGGCCTTGTGGTGTCTCTGGGGGTAAGAGGGAAGATGGTATTCCAGAGGAGAGCTCTGAGGAGATGCTTTCTTGCACGAAGACCGAGAAGGGCGTGTCTGTTGTTGGGCTGATCGTGGGGAAAGCTGGGGCTTCTTGGTCAACGGTCTCGTCTGTAGCAGGCTCTTCAGGGGTGAATGAGGCTCTGTCATCCAGAGTGGCTGGAATAAATGCAATGCTCTCTTTTTGACTGACTGAGGGCAATGTGACACTCTCATCATGACTGACAGGGGTGAGTGTGATGCTACCTTCTTGTTCAAGTGAGGGTAACGTACCAGCATCATCTTTGCTGACCGAGGGGAATGTAGTAATCTCTTGCTGCTCGACAGGAATGATTGTGATAAGTTCCTTTTCTTGAGTTTTTGGGAAACTGAGTGTGTCATGAGATTGGGCAAGAATGACAGCATCTTGGTGTTCTAAGATAGCGTCAGTTTGCTGCTCCCCAGGTCGGTCCTCATGCGATATAGCACGATGCTCTAGTACATCTCCATCAACTTGTGTAGTTGAGGTCACATTGGATGTGAGTGGATGTTGATCATCTGAAGTTGGTGGCAACTCAGGCCGTTCAGTTTCACCGAGTGTCTCGGGTGCTTCTGTCCCTACTGCAAAGAAGAGTGATACACCGTCTCCGAAGTCGACATCAGCATGAGACCCGGTGAAAAGTTCTGGAATTTCCGTTTCAGATATATGCTCTTGAGGTTCACCAAAAGTGAAAGATCCTTCAGCTTCTACTGGATGTGAAATATCAGTAACTGGTGCCGTTACATCCTCAGCCACTGTTGTGCTATCTGTAGCATCAAAAGCAGTCTCTTCTGTCTTACGTACTAGAGGACGTTCATGAGAAAAACCTTGATCTGTTAACTCGTCACCTTGCACTGCTATGTCAACACTAGAGGACAAATCCGAAGAACTGAGGAAAGTCGGAGTTTCTTCAGTCAAATCAAAACTTTTTAATTCCTCTTGTCCCTGAACCTCTTGATCGGGCAAACTGACCTTCTCATCTTCCTTCTGTAGCACTTCCTGATCAATTAAATTTTCCTGAATGAAGACAGCATGCTGGCCCTCTTGTTCCTGGCTAATACCATCAAATGGTACAGAGTCAACGTGTTGTTCATCTGGGCTCTCTCTAACTGCTTGATCAATGACCCCGGCAACAAGTGTGGCGGGAAATGCAGAAAGGAGAGGACCGAGTGGTGTAACTCCGTCCCTCACACTACTATCTCCAGCTTCTAGGCCTGCTGCATGTTCCAGTCCACCTTCTACTGGGAGGGAAGCTTCTCCCTCGCCACCAACCTGAGAGATTCCATGCACCTCTCCAGATAGTAAGGCTGGACTATGCTCATCCACTTCAGGAAACTGTAGAGGTGTAGCTCCATTTTGTTCTGTCTCAATGACCAAAGGTACAATAAGCACAGGTGTTGAGAGAATTCCCGACAAGGATCCACTTTCAATATCACTGCTAACCTGTTCTTGAGTGTGATCACTGGGCACAGGCAAATGTTCCTGCTGTTGGTGAGAATCATCTCCAGAAATTGCATCACCAGAGCTCAACTGAGACACACCAGGAGCAATGAACTCTTCCCCCAGCACGGGCTCGACACCTGACGGAAATCCTTGACGGACATCATCCTCTAAAAGAGGACCTGCAAAACCTTTCTCAGGAACACTGTACAGTTGAGGGATTTCATTGTCTCGTGTTGGGCAGACGACAGCATGTTCTTCACATTTAACAGAGCCCTCAAGGATAGGCAAGGCTGCACTGGAATCAGACTCGTTGATCACCTGAGATACAACGTGCGTCTCCTGCTCCGGCTCGGGTAATGTGATGGCTGGCTGGGTATCTTGTGAAGAGATGAAGTCCTCAGTTTGAGGGAACAGTTCCTCAGGTGCAGAAGTGAACTCTTGCTGTATCTCCTCTGTGGGTACAGTAGTTGCAGCTTCCTGAATTTGGAGGGTAGTGAGTGTGTCAGACACCTCAGAAACACCAGTAAAGTCTTGTCTAGTGTCCTGATCAATAACAGTTCCTCCAAATGGTATATCAGTCTCCTGTTGGCCTGGAGAGACTTCCCCAGTCACTCCAGGAACAATGTCTGAGTCTCGTTGAGCTTGTTCAACTTCCTTCACCTCTGGAATGAGGTCATTGTCTTGCTGACTAACTTCAGGTAGTTCGGAAACAAATTCTTGGTCTTGCTGATCTTCCTGGACAGCTTCAATCACACTAGGAACCAGGACAAGGTCTTCTTGCGCTTGCTGAACAATTTCTGGAACAATATCGTAGCCTTGTTGAACTTCAGGAGTAAGGACATCTTGTTGAACTTCTGGAGTAAAGACATCTTGTTGAACTTCAGGAGTAATCACATCTTGTTGAACTTCAGGAGTAAGGACATCTTGTTGAACTTCTGGAGTAAAGACATCTTGTTGAACTTCAGGAGTAATCACATCTTGTTGAACTTCTGGAGTAAGGACATCTTGTTGAACTTCAGGAGTAATGACATCTTGTTGAACTTCTGGTGTAAGGACATCTTGTTGAACTTCAGGAGTAAAGACATCTTGTTGAACTTCAGGAGTAAGGACATCTTGTTGAACTTCAGGAGTAAGGACATCTTGTTGAACTTCTGGAGTAAGGACATCTTGTTGAACTTCAGGAGTAAGGACATCTTGTTGAACTTCCGGAGTAAAGACATCTTGTTGAACTTCAGGAGTAAAGACATCTTGTTGAACTTCAGGAGTAAAGACATCTTGTTGAACTTCAGGAGTAAAGACATCTTGTTGAACTTCAGGAGTAAAGACATCTTGTCGAACTTCAGGAGTAAAGACATCTTGTTGAACTTCAGGAGTAAAGACATCTTGTTGAACTTCAGGAGTAAAGACATCTTGTCGAACTTCAGTCACTTCAGGAGTAAAGACATCTTGTTGAACTTCAGGAGTAAGGACATCTTGTTGAACTTCAGGAGTAATGACATCTTGTTGAACTTCAGGAGTAAAGACATCTTGTTGAACTTCAGGAGTAAAGACATCTTGTTGAACTTCAGGAGTAAAGACATCTTGTTGAACTTCAGTCACTTCAGGAGTAAAGACATCTTGTTGAACTTCAGGAGTAAAGACATCTTGTTGAACTTCAGTCACTTCAGGAGTAAAGACATCTTGTTGAACTTCAGGAGTAAAGACATCTTGTTGAACTTCAGTCACTTCAGGAGTAAAGACATCTTGTTGAACTTCAGGAGTAAAGACATCTTGTTGAACTTCAGTCACTTCAGGAGTAAAGACATCTTGTTGAACTTCAGGAGTAAAGACGTCTTGTTGAACTTCTGGAGTAAAGACATCTTGTTGAACTTCAGTCACTTCAGGAGTAAAGACATCTTGTTGAACTTCAGTCACTTCAGGAGTAAGGACATCTTGTTGAACTTCAGTCACTTCAGGAGTAAAGACATCTTGTTGAACTTCAGGAGTAAAGACATCTTGTTGAACTTCAGGAGTAAGGACATCTTGTTGAACTTCAGGAGTAAAGACATCTTGTTGAACTTCTGGAGTAAGGACATCTTGTTGAACTTCAGGAGTAAAGACATCTTGTTGAACTTCAGGAGTAAGGACATCTTGTTGAACTTCTGGAGTAAAGACATCTTGTTGAACTTCAGTCACTTCAGGAGTAAAGACATCTTGTTGAACTTCAGTCACTTCAGGAGTAAAGACATCTTGTTGAACTTCAGGAGTAAGGACATCTTGTTGAACTTCAGGAGTAAAGACATCTTGTTGAACTTCAGGAGTAAAGACATCTTGTTGAACTTCAGGAGTAAGGACATCTTGTTGAACTTCAGGAGTAAAGACATCTTGTTGAACTTCAGGAGTAAGGACATCTTGTTGAACTTCTGGAGTAAAGACATCTTGTTGAACTTCAGTCACTTCAGGAGTAAAGACATCTTGTTGAACTTCAGGAGTAAAGACATCTTGTTGAACTTCAGGAGTAAAGACATCTTGTTGAACTTCAGGAGTAAAGACATCTTGTTGAACTTCAGGAGTAAGGACATCTTGTTGAACTTCTGGAGTAAAGACATCTTGTTGAACTTCAGGAGTAAAGACATCTTGTTGAACTTCTGGAGTAAGGACATCTTGTTGAACTTCTGGAGTAAAGACATCTTGTTGAACTTCAGGAGTAAGGACATCTTGTTGAACTTCAGGAGTAAAGACATCTTGTTGAACTTCAGGAGTAAAGACATCTTGTTGAACTTCAGGAGTAAGGACATCTTGTTGAACTTCAGGAGTAAAGACATCTTGTTGAACTTCTGGAGTAAAGACATCTTGTTGAACTTCAGGAGTAAGGACATCTTGTTGAACTTCAGGAGTAAGGACATCTTGTTGAACTTCTGGAGTAAGGACATCTTGTTGAACTTCTGGAGTAAGGACATCCTGTTGAACTTCTGGAGTAAGGACATCTTGTTGAACTTCTGGAGTAAGGACATCCTGTTGAACTTCAGTCACTTCTCGGGTAAAGGCATCTTCCTGTTGAACTTCAGTCACCTCTGGAACTTGATGAACCTCTCCAGTCAACTCTGGAACAAGGTCTTCTTGAACTTGCTGAACCTCATCAGTTGCCCCTGGATCAAGGTCCACGTCGCGTTGAACTTCTTGAACCACTTCACTCACTTCTGGAGCAACATCATGGTCCTGTTGAACTTGTTCAACCACCTCGGGAACAAGGCTAAAGTCTTGCTGGATGCCGCCAGATCCTACAAGCTGAGATCCTTGGCCAAAAGCGTCAGTATCTTGCAACTGAACTTCGCTGGTGCCCCCTACCTCAAGTGGTCTTTTGAACTCAAAATCAATCAACTTCTGAGTATCTCCGACGGTGATCGGCTGAGGGACCTGTGGGAAAAGTGGTACTTCCTGGGCCACTTGTTGACTCTGCTGTACTTGTTGAATAATATCCTGAGGTCTCTGAGTCTCCACTCGCCGGCCAAAGTCTTCTCCTTTCACTGAAACTCTCTCCTGGGAGTCATCCCCTACCACGCCGATGTTTCTGTTGAGGATGTAGAAGTTTTCCGAGGTCTCACACTGGACGGAGTGCCACCACTCACAGGTAAAATGCTCCTGGTTGAAGATGGTTCCGTTGGGGCAAAGGAATGACTTGCTGTCCGCCTCATTACAGATGTGGAATACTTGGCACCTTGTGTCTACATCCGCATAATATCCTGAGGAAGAAAAGATATTAACAAAGGGATACTTACACCGAAGTGTATGTGCATATATACTACTGATAAGTTTACTTTAGTACCGTACTATGCTCAGGACTAAAGTATACTTCAGTTCCTGGATGGTCAGTAAGGTATTGTGGTGGCCTTAATAGTCCTCCAGAGGTTGACAGCCCTTAATATAATTCCCCTCCAGAGGTTGACAGGCCTTAATAACCCTCCACACGTTGATAGGTCTTAAGCTCAACACCAAACTAAACCATCACTAGCTGTTAAACCTTCCTTTAACACTGCTAATTAACAAGATGCAACTGACTTTGTAATTACCATTAAAGCTTTGGATGCAACGACAAAGAACGTCGGTTATATTTAATGGTTCTCAACGCCTTCGAATAGTATGTTGTTGCTAATTTAATTTAGTGACGCAAAAAATACAAATAACTAGGAATAAGTTACAACTTAACAGTGATAAATTCGCTCATTCCGGCTCCATCCATACACGACAGTTCAAAGGAGTCACACTCACCCTAGAGTGAGTCGCACTCGAGGAAGATCACCCTAAAGCGAGTCACACTCGGCGTTTTTTTTAAACTGGGCAATACCTAAAGTTGTCAGACTCAAGGGGGTCACACTTGAAGGTATTACCCGAAAGAGGTGTACACTTAAAGGAATAGTTCCTCTATCAGTTGTCTCTCCTTCCAGTCATAATAATAATATACAATTCATATTTACACGAACGCGAGGCAACATTAAAACAATATTTACGCAACAATCAACGTCTCATAAACGTCTAAATATATGAATATATTAATCAAACAAAATCTCCTCCAAGGGTTGCCACTCACTGATGCAGTTACCCCTTAAATATCAAATTATAAACAACGAATAAATGCCGTTTTCCTTTTAAATGCAAAGTTACTATATAAGAATTCAAGGAAACTTTTATCGTTAATTTGTCTTGTACACTAAAGCTGTTTCGACATTGTTTATGTGGTAAATGCTACCATAATTAATCACCTGAGAGACTGAATTAGCACGTCTTGATATTTAGACGCATGACAGGTTTATTGGTGTCACAATCTTACACGCATGACAGGTCTACCAGGCTGTTGGTGCCAAAATCTTACACAAGTTTACCTGGCTGTCGTCCCAGGCAGGAGAAGATGGTGCTCGGGACCTTCCACAGGATTGGGTAGTCTACTCCAGGCTCGCCAGGAACTGAGTCTCTAAGCCACTGGAGGCCTACGTGGTGGTCGTGGTGGTGGTCGTGGTGGTGGTCGTCCTGGTCCTCTCCTCTCACTGACGACTGAAAGGAAAGGAAATTGTGAAAAGAAAGACCTAAGCCAGTATAGCTATCCAGTGACGACTCCTGAATAAAAACACAATAGTAAAAAAAAATGAACACAGACCCTTCTTTCTGATATATATATATATATATATATATATATATATATATATATATATATATATATATATATATATATATATATATATATATATATATATATATATTAATATAGGGCCTGGAGTGGCATAATAGCTAAACATATTTGCGAGAAAATTATCCTTAAACTACACGAAAGATAAAATATTTTATAATCGTGAGACTCATTTTGTAATTTTCACAACATCTTACAAAATAAAGGGCGAAGAATTTCCTGAATGTTGTAACGAAATCAGAGTTAAAAAAAAAACATTTAATATCAAGCTAGAATGTGCTTAAGAGGACATTATGACAAGACGACTGATTAGTAGCGATTTATTCTTGTTATAATCTCCCTCCTCCCTACATCACTCTTCTCCATACCCAAATTAGAATATCCAGCAAGTGTATGGTGTCCATATCTCAAGAAGCACACCAGTGAACTGGAAAAGGTGGAATAACATGAAACAAAACGATTTCCGGAACTAAAAGGCTAGAGCTATGAGGAGACGTTAAAGGCGTCAAATGTACCAAAGCTAGATGATAGAAGAATAGGCTATATGATTAATACTACGTACAAAATAGCAACGGGAATCGACAAAATTGATAAAGCAGAATTCTTAAATACTGGAACGGCAAGAACAAGGTGTCATAGATTTAAGCTTACTAAACAAAGCTGCCGAAGGAATATTAGAAAGTTTTCTTTTGCAAACAGAGTGGTAGACAGTTAGAACAAGTTAGGTGAGGTGGTGGTGGAGGCCAAGAGCGTCAGTAGTTTCAAAGTATCATACGACAAAGAGTACTGATAAGACGGGACACCACGAGCGTAACTCTTATCCTGTAACTACACTCAGGTGATTACACTTAGGTAATTACCTCCCCGAAAGCAACTCACCGCTAGTCCGGTTGGGGCTGGCAACAGCTGTTTCTGAATTCTGCTTTCTTGCCCTTCCAGGAAGCTGACATAGGATGGCGATAATGGCGGGAAGTTGAAGTACCCTCCCTGCGGCGCCGCCGCCACCAGCGCCGTCGTTGCCAGCGTCACTGGAATGTGGGATGGCAACATTATGCTTCTTATAGGTATGCGTTCTGCAGCGCATGACAACATTATGTAATGTAGCTTTGACTCTCCTGGTGCTCTTCACCTCCCAGCGCCTTGTCTCTTCATTTACTAGTAACTGGGCTTATGACGTCACATTTACCAGTCAGATGGTTCGTCCATCAGCCTACCAGTCTCTCATGGTTTTTGTTTCCCCATCTACCAGTCATTCGATTCTTATATCTACATCTACTAGTCACTTTATCATTATTTCCTCGTCAGTCATGGTGTATAACTATTTATTTATCTGTATCTGTATTGTGTCCGTATATGTACTCACCTAATTTTTTTTTTATGTATGTATGTATGTATGTTTTTTTTATGTATGTAAGTATGTATGTATGTATGTATGTATGTATGTATGTATGTATGTATGTATGTATGTATGTATGTATGTATGTATGTATGTATGTATATGTATGTATGCATAAACATATGTAAAAGTCTCGCTTCAGAAACCCTTGACATTCATCACCCACAAGGGCCATAATAAACCTTTATATAATAAGTTCATCGACCTAATGTCAAGAGTTCTTTTTTTGAGTGACTGGATGCGTTTGAACATGGAAAATGTCAGACCTGTTACTCTGAGTAGGTTTACTTCCTGGTTTGGTATGGTGCACCAGGCGGGCTCCTGGGTGAATGTCTGGCTGTCAGCAGTGAGTGCTGACGGTTAGATATGTCGGTGAAGGCTGTCACTGAAGGCTGCATTAGCAGTAAGGTGTGAGGCTGTTAACAGGGTTGTCGAATAGACGATGTTTTCTGTGCAGTACCACACTTAAGCTGTCAGCAATAATCGCTGATGGTCGAGGTGTCGGTGAAGGCTTGTCAGCAGTGTCAGTAAGGGTCAGCTTTACCATCGAGGTGTATGTGTGGCTGTCAGCATCGGCGTCGATGTATCCTGTCTAGTGCCACACACTTGCACTGTCAGCAGTGGCGACCACAGAAGCACTGCCAGTCAGGTGTCACAGTCACTTCCAGTAGGCCTAGGAGTGGGAACGACGGCGGCGATGTCAGTCAGTCAATCGACTGTCAGGACCAGTGGCGGGGAAGTTGAATGTCGTCAGTCAGCGGAGACCGGGCGTCGTACACCTGACCCCAGCATGAGAGGGGTGACTTGTACGGACTCGTCTTGGGGTCAGTCATCAAGCTCTTCCTCTCAAACCACAAACACTCCCACACATTGCCCACAAGCCTCTGAGGGGGTGATAAGACCTTCTCTTATCAAATTTTGTGTGTATTTTACTATATCTTGTGTTATAAATTGAAACTTTTTTGCATTTCATGAAAGGTAAGACGCCTCCGTGGTTTACTCCACTGAGGTGGGCGGAGCGGGCCGGGGCACTCACCAACACTGAACACTGACACGAACATGTTGTCGACTGACCATTCCGGCCACCTCGCGCCCTTATATACCCGGTCGACCCCTCGCTGCCTGCCCCCTTCGACTGGTAACGCCCCCTTCCTTCCCTTCTGCTCTGGAGGTCACATCCCCTTAAAGACCATGACCTGGCTTTGTGTGTGAGGCGACCACTGAGAAAATCCAATATTTACATATGCAAAAACAGTTCACGTCTTTTAACAGAGCGGCGGGAAGAGTGAGTGGTGGTGTAGAGAGTGGTATTAGGACACTTAGTCCCGGAGTGATGCAAGAGGTAGCAGCGGTGTCCCGCTAGCGATGTCTTCCTTGAATTGTTGGATCAATATTTGAGCATTTTTTTCATTAACTGAAGGTTTGAGAAACAGGTCTAGGAAATGGGACGTTGCGTGAGTGTTCTACAAAGTCCCTATAGCCCACGTCAGAGATGGCTTGGGTTACTACTTAGGCACGCGTCGATGTCTCCTTCAGACTTGGATCAATTGAGCTACGCCGTCCTGATGGGTGCAAATTGCTTGGATTACTACTTACGCACGCATCGTTGTCTCCTGCAGACTTTGACTCTGGCATTTCATGAGAAGCGTTTGAGGTGAACTATTTGACCACAAACCAGAGAGCACAGGGGGCAATGTGTGAAATCCCGGGATTGGGCTCCGGTTGGGAGCCTCAGGACTCCTAGTGGGTTCAGCTGAATCTCAGGTTGAATTGATTTTTGACCGCGTCGTGGAGTAGTGGTCTAGGGGCACTAGCTTGACGGGTTCGAATACTCCTTAAGGCTCCTACTGATATTCTCATCAGTAGATGAGAATATCATACACTTAACAGTAAACTCATCTCAACGACCTTTCAAGGGCTGCAGTTTACTGACACACACACACACACATACTCATCACACTCATCATCACAAACAACACAAACCCGTCTTTCTGTACGATTAAAAAATTGTGTTTGTTCAGAAGATTATTAAATTTGTGACTCTGCAAGTTCATTGTCATATACAAAATAAATGGTTGTGATTAAAACAAGAGATATCAAGCTCAATATTGGAAGTGATCTCCGAACATCTGTTATCATTTAGTGACATCTGTCAGATATAGCGATATCATTCTAATGAAGTGATATCGTCCTGATGTAGCGTCATTCCCAGAATCAGTTTCCAAACATATAACCTGGAAAAGATTATGGGGTTCCAATGTAATAGAAAATACAATAATATAATTAGCTGTTTATCACAGAAGAGTTGGGGAACATCTGACTTGATTAATATTGAAAGTTCTTATGAGGAGAAAGTTCTTAGTCAGGAGGAGCGTATAGAACTTAGAAGCGATATGAGGACAAGGAGCTGGGATATGAGGATAAGACGCTGGGATATGAGGACAAGGAGCTGGGATATGAGGACAAGGAGCTGGGATATGAGGACAAGAGCTGGGATATGAGGACAAGGAGCTGGGATATGAGGACAAGGAGCTGGGATATGAGGACAAGGAGCTGGGGTATGAGGACATGGAGCTGGGATATGAGGACAAGAAGCTGGGATATGAGGACAAGGAGCTGGGATATGAGGACAAGGAGCTGGGATATGAGGATAAGACGCTGGGATATGAGGACAAGGAGCTGGGATATGAGGATAAGACGCTGGGATATGAGGACAAGGAGCTGGGATATGAGGACAAGGAGCTGGGATATGAGGATAAGACGCTGGGATATGAGGACAAGGAGCTGGGATATAGGATAAGACGCTGGGATATGAGGACAAGGAGCTGGGATATGAGGACAAGGAGCTGGGATATGAGGACAAGGAGCTGGGATATGAGGACAAGGAGCTGGGATATGAAGACAAGGAGCTGGGATATGAGGACAAGGAGCTGGGATATGAGGACAAGAAGCTGGGATATGAGGACAAGACGCTGGGATATGAGGACAAGAAACTGGGATATGAGGACAAGACGCTGGGATATGAGGACAAGACGCTGGGATATGAGGACAAGGAGCTGGGATATGAGGACAAGGAGCTGGGATATGAGGACAAGGAGCTGGGATATGAGGACAAGGAGCTGGGATATGAGGACAAGAAGCTGGGATATGAGGACAAGGAGCTGGGATATGAGGACAAGGAGCTGGGATATGAGGACAAGAAGTGGGATATGAGGACATGGAGCTGGGGTATGAGGACAAGGAGCTGGGATATGAGGACAAGGAGCTGGGATATGAGGACAAGAAGCTGGGATATGAGGACAAGAAGCTTTATGAGGACAAGAAGCTGGGATATGGGACAATAAGCTGGGATATGACGACAAGGAGCTGGGATATGAGGACAAGGAGCTGGAATCTGAGGAGAATGAGCGGGATATGAGGACAATGAACTTGA
>WNGS01067394.1:0-14435 GCA_020271785.1 Procambarus virginalis | reverse complement strand
GGATATTTGGCTAAAATTTCTGGTAGCAGATCATTTGAATGAAATATTTACACATCGCTGGAACATTGGTTATAGAATTGTCTCTAAATTCACGTATCTTTTCGCACTCCATCACATAGTGACGGGGGTGTGGGAATAATTTTGTTGACACAGTTTACATTTGGTCAGGGTCTACATCAGCAGATAATGAGAATTCCAGAGATACTTGTAACCGAGTCTAAGCCGAGCAGTAGTAACATCTAGAAGGGGGGGGGGGGGGGTAATGTTTACATGTTCCCATTCCAATGCCCGCTCCCCAGGGCTGGGGGTGCGGGGGTGCACAATAAACTACCCACCTCCGGGCGGCAGCTTGTCGAAGGCGGAAGTGGAGCCTAGGCCGTTTGTCATGATAATTAGTGATGGCTCTTATTTTGATTATGAGTCCGTAATCAGTTAAGCCTTTATTCTTAATTTATATTACAATGCTGGAAAATACGCTTCTTGATGATGAGATAAAGTATACAAATGAACTTATGGTGTACCCTATACTCCCAAGGAGGTATAGGGTACCTGAACTACCACTCACACGTGTACTCACCTAGTTTGTTTGCGGGGGTTGAGCTCTGGCTCTTGGTCCCGTCTCTCAACTGTCAATCAACTGGTGTACAGATTCGTGAACCTATTGGGCTCTATCATATCTACATTTGAAACTGTGTATGGAGTCAGCCTCCACCACAACACTACTTAATGCATTTAATTTGTTAACTACCCTGACACTGAAAAAATTCTTTCTAACGTCTCTGTGGCTCATCTGGGTACTAAGTTTCACCTGTGTGTCCCCTTGTTCGTGTTCCACCCGTGCTAAAGAGTTTGTCTTTGTCCACCTTCTCAATTACCCTGAGAATTTTGTGTAGGTGGTTATCATGTCTCCCTTACTCTTCTGTTTTCCAGGGTTGAGGTTCAGCTCCCTTAGCCTTTCCTCGTAGCTCATTCCTCTCAGTTCCGGGACCAGTCTGGGTGGCAACCTCTGAATCTTCTCTAACTTCGTCTTGTGTTTAACTAGGTATGGACTCCAGGCTGGAGCTGCATACTCCAGGATTGGTCTTACATAAGTGGTGTACAGGGTCCTGAACGATTCCTTACACACGTTTCTAAAGGCAGTTCTTATATTGGCCAGTCTAGCATATGGCTGATGATATCCTTTTGATGCGGGCCTCTGGGGACAGGTTCGGTGTGATATCGACTCCAGATCTTTCTCTCTATTTAACTCTTGCAGGATTTCACCTCCCAGATGGTACCTTATTTCAGCCTTCTGCTCCCTTCACCTAATTTCATTACTTTACACTTTCCTGAGTTGAACTTTAGCAGCCATTTTCTAGACCATTCCTCCAGCTTGTCTGTATCCTGTCTATCTTCATCTGTTTTTGATTCTTCTCATAATTTTTGCATCATCAGCAAACATTGAGAGGAATGAGTCTATACCCCTCTGGAAGGTCGTTTTACATATACTAGAAACAGGATGGGTCCGAGTACAGAGCCGTGTGGAACCCTGCTGGTGACATCTCGCTACTCGGATCCCTTCCCCTTCACTGTTACTCGCTGTTTCCTATTACTAGATACTATCCCTTATCCACTGGGACCTTAACCTTTTACTCCTGCCTGTTGCTCCAACTTTTGTAACAGCCTTTTGTGAGGTACTGTGTCAAAGGCTTTCTGACAGTCCAAGAAAATGCAGTCTGCCCACCCTTCTCTTCCCTGCCTAATTTGTGTTGCATAGTCATAGAATTCTATTAGGCCTGTGAGGCACGATTTACTATCTCTGAACCCATGCTGGTGGAGAGTTACAAAGCTGTTTCCCTCCACATGCTCTACGAGCCTTTTCCTCGCAATCTTCTCCATTACCTTCCGTGGTATACAAGTTAGGGAAACTGGCTGTAGTTCAGTGCCTCTTGCCTGTCACCTTTTTGTAAATTGGGACTACATTAGCTGTCTTTCCGGAAGGTCTCCCGTTTCCAGTGACATGATATGGGTATGGGTTGCACAAGAAACTATCGCGCAGAGGATGAGTATGGAGAGCAAAGTAAACAAAGATTCACACGATGAGAAAAGGTTGCACAATGTCCTATGA
This sequence comes from Procambarus virginalis, assembly GCA_020271785.1. Taxonomy (NCBI): domain Eukaryota; kingdom Metazoa; phylum Arthropoda; class Malacostraca; order Decapoda; family Cambaridae; genus Procambarus; species Procambarus virginalis. The sequence goes on along the minus strand of WNGS01067394.1, from coordinate 12,328 downwards.
CTCAGGATGAGTATGAGGTGCACAATAAACTACAGGTCACAGGATAAGTATGGGTTGCACAATAATTTACAGGTCACAGGATGGGTATGGGGTGCACAAACAACTGGTAACAGGATGAGTATGGGTTGCACAATAAATTACAGGTCACAGGATGAGTATGGGGTGCACAAACTACTGGCAACAGGATGAGTATGGGTTCACGTAATGCGACTGTTCACCAAGCAGTAAGTAGGTACTCAGGAGTTAGTCAGCTTGTTGTGGGGTTGCATCCTAGGCGGGGTCAGTAATTCGACCTTAAGGATGACCTTGATAAAAGCCTATCGTGTATGAATATACTGTGGTTTCCTGTCCCCAACACAGTGAATTGCTATAGTTATAATATTATGGTTTATAATTAAGTTCTTATAAGAGCGATCCTGTGTCATAATTAACATACGTGTATCTTTACCTCAACATTTTATAAGTTAATTTATGTCTGCATATGATGATGATCATATACAATTAAGGTAGCATTGCAACTTTATAGGAAATTGTTAAATCCAAAATATATCATGGTTCTTATACTTGAGATTGTGTTACAATAAACGTTTGAAAACAAAGTTTGTATCTGTATTTAAAATATAAAACATTTTGCGATTATCAACGCATCTCTCCGAATTACAATTTTTTTCTGAATTGTGAAGCCTGTATTGGCCGCCTGGCAGGACACTGATGCAATGGAAGTTTTCATGTGTCCGGACACCGGCGATGGTGTGGTATTGGCTATATATTTAACCATATCTTGGGTTTCATTTAAGATATATTTACCTTGAAATGTAGTCACATTATCGTTTAGATCTGTGTTTATGCTGACATATAGACCTTTAATGTTACTTTGCATATATGCAAATGAATTACACAATTGATTCACTTGTTTGCAGGCCTTCGCATTCCCTGAGATAGCCATCACGTAACTATAAAAGGCATATATCTTCACTTTCACTTCAGTTATATTTATGCTAAAGTATTAACATACAGCTTATATGTCTGTCTTTGTTATGACAGAAACTTCGTTTATTACAGTATCTAGATTAAATTAACATTGGTCTTTGAAAGGTCATAGTTCCCATCGATAGGGAGAGCGTCGGCCAAGAAACCTTGTTTAAAATATGAATATCTTTCCTGTCTAATAAGATATAATCTTTGTGATGGATTCACAAGAATTATTTGATCTCTGCCTTTCTGATAACTTATAAAAATATAAGTTTTATTTGTGAATCTCTATTAATTAAATAATATATCAGAGAGCGTGTTGGGTTCGGTGTTCTATGAACGAAAACGACATGGGTAGTTTAAGTAGCGAACGCATACAAACGAATAACGATAGTATCTATATAACAAAATCATTGTCCTGTGGTGTTGATTTAACTTCCAGACACAATTTTTAAAAATAAATATTAAATGTTTTGTGGCTGTTTATGAAAGATATTATTACAAATACCCATTCTACTTGTAAATTTGCGACAATTTGAGCAAAGAAGTGCGACGACTGGATCACTGTGTACAGGAGGCTGCTATGGCAGCAAACACTCTCCAGGCGACCATATATCTTGGATAAGTCGCTCCACAATTTTGTCGCTTGGACCGTCGACTTCCTATGGCGTCACCTGCTACATATTTACTTCGAATTTCGATATGAAATTACATTATTTCAGAGTGAAAATAGGTTTGATCGTGTTCTACGTGCAGCACCAACATTACAGTCAGTAAATATATCATATTTCTTCATTACTTACGTAATACTAGGAGGATTTGGGTACATTTGGGTAGATTTGGGTAGATTTGGGTAATTCTACGGACCGCCTGGCACCTGTCGGTCAAGCCGGTCAAGCCGTGTCCCTGCCCGAAGAACCAGACAGAAAACTTAAATTTACCTGAGGGCCATTAGTAGTAGTGGCCTTGACGAGGACAGGAAGCCGGCGGCTTGTCAAAGGTCCCCCTCACTTGCCCTGATGAAAAACGTTCAAAATCTGCCTTAATCTTGTGCCAACTCCCGGCACAACTTTCCTGTGACCCAAGACGATATGTGCGCCAGGAGTCTTAACAATCCGGATAGTTCAATAGGAATAACAAACGGCAGTAACAAAATCCTTAATAGTGAAACAGAGCGTGATCGGCGGCCCCCAGGCGGAGCAGGGGACCAAACGTCTGCTCGTCCTCAAGGTTCTTCTTGGCGATTCGTGCAGCTTGCATGAAGATTTGTCCTCCCAATATGCATGAAGGTTTGTCATGTCATAACCACTGAGGCACATCTCACTTCTTTCCTGGATGACTGTGGGATATCAGCTGAATAACCAGAACATAATTTGTAGTCTCACATACAACCAAAGTGTACTTCTTCTTCTTCTTGAGAATAGGTGCAGTTTGCATGAAGGGTTAACCCTCCCGATGCCTTTCCTTTCCAAAGGTTTTTTAATTTTATTTTTATTTTTATTTTTTTTGTTATCTTTGCCTGTTTTTTACTCTTAATTATTTGTTCTTAGTTAATCCCCTTGTCACTAAACCTAGGGATTTTATTATCCTGTTATATTTAAAGTAACTTGGTATTTGTTTCATGTAATCATTTATTGGAATTAAGTAATAGTATAATTGTTTATATCATCTACCTCAGTATCATAGTAAAATCTTCCACATTATTATACTCTCACCCTGTTTATTTTTACACTTAGATTTATAGTAGAGTAAAATTCAAGATTTACTCAGATATTCATGTCATCTATTGTTTTCTTTTTTCGGAATTATCTATTTGAGCTCACTTTGTTTTCTTAGGTTCATACCAACTATAGGATTTTAATTAACCATTACTAAGCTAATTATCCTCAAGTTCATTTTACTTTATGATTATTATTTTTCTTATTATTTTTTATTTTACATTTATATTGTCAGTCCCTACTGTTTTTTTGTTTTTTATTTTATCTAACTTCTGTGTCCTTCCTGGCTATCTATTGGATCTCTATTTTACTTCCAAATTGGTACTATTTTATTGTATTTGCTTTTATTCTTGTGCTTTCCTATATCATGTATCCTGTATCGTGATCCCTCTGCATCTCTATGCACACTGATATTGATCCTGATCAAAATCTTCTGTCTCATATCTACACCAACCAGCACTTTGATCATCATTATTGCAAGTATTTCACAGCACACCAGGCTAAAAACAAACTCCAAAATAACACCTGTTTATCAGTTTACAACCAAAATGTTAGATCACTGGGTAAACATTTTGACGATTTAAATGCATTACTCACAGCACTAGGTACTAACTTATCGTTCATTATTTTAACAGAAACTTGGCTAAATAAAGACTATACCCAACTCTACAGTCAACGATGGTTTCTATAACACAGATTTTCTGAGACATAGTAAAGCAGTCATATATAACATCCTGGATGACTGTTTCACCTTGTAAAACAAATGCATGGTGTACCAGACTCATGATGACATGCAACCTCTCCATTTAGAGACATTGGACATGCATTCAGGTAATGCATTACAATTTTGCAGTCCTTAGTACTCATACAAATAAAATCAATCTTGTAGCATTTTAACCATACATCATATCTACTGGACTAAGACTTGGCACATGTAGTTATGCCTTAATTGTTTATATCACATATTTTATTTTTATTCACAATGTTTTTAGTCAAACAATTTCATGGGAAACATTTGACTGTGCAACAACTATTGCACAATTCCATCTCAAATATCCATCATTATGTTTTGTATATCTGGCATAAAGATGAGGAAACCCAATGCCCACCACAAATGTGGTACAGTTAACTCCACAACTGCTGTATTAAGTCTACCATATTGTTTAGTACAATATAAAGAAAAGTTTGACACAGTATAGTACTGTATATTGAAACTTAAATTAAAAATAAATCTGATACCAATTAAATTTTAAATATTAGTATTTTGTATGAGTTCCTCTCAATATTAAACATTTAGTTTTGTTTTATTTCATCTCTTCATACTCATTTTTTTTTCTGCTGCTGCCTTGACCTGTACTTGAAATTTCTATTCTTATTATGGTTTTAATTACCGTGTGCATTCCTTCTTTTTTCACCTTTCCTCTATTTTTTGTGCTCTGTGCCACTTTTCCATTTCCTCATTCCCTTCCCTATTAGAACCTACAGGATGCTACTGCCATCCACTACGACTGGTCTTACATGATCTCGTGGGTTGGCACTGGTATGGCGCTGCTGGCCTTCTGCCTGTTCCTGGGTGCATCGCAGTGCATGCAAGGGGAACAACAACGTGAACAGGCAAAGCAGATGCAGTACATCATGCCAGGTATTGGCTGTGCTCCTTGACCACCACCTTGCACACCAAAATGTCTACCCACCATCACCACACTAACTTGCATGCCTTAACAGTGCATGATGCTCGTACTAATTCCTCTGCAGGATTATTTTTTTTTTTTTTGGGTGTCCTGAAGTGTACATACAGCAGCTGCCAGCCTAGAAGAGTGCTGCATCAGCTTTAGCAGGAAGATTGACCGGTGGCAGTTCAAGGCTGGTAGCTAGCACAGAATTTCTATTGCTCCATGGTGCAGGTCTGTGTGGTCAGGCTTATGTAGTTAACGCTTCATGGTTGTGGTGTTACAGCTGCTGAGTGACAACACTGGCGTCGTGTACGACTGGTCCTACTTCATCGCCTGGATTGGTGTTGGCTGGACACTCGTTTCGGCCCTGCTGTTCTCGGGCGCGTCTGTGTGTCTGCGTAGCGAGAGGGAACGTGACGATGCTAAGAACATGGCCTACCTAATGCCTGGTAATGCCACTTTTAGTGTGGCTTTGTAACTGACTGACTGGATTAACCATTGTCTTTTTCAGGCAGCTGCCTTCTATTTCAATATGTACCTTACCATTTTGTTACACTAACATCAAGGGTTGCATTTACAGTATCATAATTTACAGAATACTAACTAATGCAATGCAATGATAGCTGCAATTTTTTTTTTTTTTTTTTACCTCTGGAGTGTAAAAATCATTAATAGTCCTTGTATTCCCCATATTCCATATACTGTACAGTATATTCAAAACCTTTACTGTTTTATAAATTATCTTATTTTGCCATGTAATTTCTGTATCAAGAGACTTCTCTTGCATAATTGGTAAAATCACATACAGTACAGTATGAGAAATCTTTAAATCGTGTATGTGTTTAAAAATGGTTTCCTTGAATAAAAGCAGCAATAAATGCATAACCCCAACCAAGGAATTGATGGACTTACATTATGGAATTCCCACTGTAATCTCCTCAAAGTATTTGCCAAAAATAATTGTGCTTATTGCTGTAAATTTAAAGCCATTTACCTCTGTTAGCACTACAGAAAAATCTAAATTTGTAATAAAAATATAATAGAGTGCATCCAGAATGGCATATTTATCTGAGGGACGAGGACAGGAAGCTGGCGACTTGTCAAAGTTCCCCCCTGATTTTATTAAAAGGAGTATGATGTGGGCAGCTTTAGCAGAGATATACTATGTAAGAGAAATCCAGTAGAGTGGGGTTAGTGGTGTTACTTCAAAACCAATAGGTTCTGGGTTTGATTGCAAGGCTGGGGGAAGATGTTTTGTGATGTTTCCCTGCACCCAACACCTCTGTTCACCTGTCAATAAATACGTACCTGGGAGTTGCTCATCTGTTCCGAGTTGAATTTTAAGACAAGTTAGTCATTGGGTAGGAGGACTTCAAAGGGAGTAACAAGCTTCTTGTCCTCAACAATGGAAAACCATAGCGAGGGACACATAAATGTAAAATAATTAACACCCAAATTTTTGGGATGTATTATTTTAAAAATATTATGGATAAGTGGTGACAATGATCTCTCATTCTTAGGGACAGTAAGCCTGTTAGGTTTATGAAAGTCATCCTAGGCCAGGATGCAACCCAGAAGTATTTATTTAGAAGGCATTTATTTAATGGTAGCTGAACATTGTTGTCAAGTGTAGGGGAACATGGCCAAACGTTGAAACCTGTCTAGGAATTGAACCCGGGACCATTGGATTATAAGCCTAAGAAAGATTTACAGATAAAGGTTTTTAATGTTAAGTGACCACACTTTTTCCCATGCTTGTCTTTTAACAGGAGTGCAGACAAGTACCACAGCATATATCACACAACATATATTTGTATATTGTGTCACATGCTGTAATGGTAGATTTATTTTAGTGCAGTAAATCATGATGCATTCACTTCTATTTTTTCCCATTTGCACTCAAGTGTTACTAGCATTCTTGTTTACACCCTAGAAAACTGTATATATTGTGCAATTTTTTTGTTATAATTTGTGGTAGCTTGTAATGGTCACACAAGGTTTAGTTACATTTTGATTGCATGAAAACATATCACTAACTTATTGAATGTTTTACTGCATGACCATGTCTCAGTACAGTACATTGGATTAAAAGGATAATTGGGTTGCACTCAAAAGACAGTTTCATCACTTATATTTTGAGTTAAGAGGCTTATGAAATTGATTGATTAAGATGACCAAACCACACACACACACACACCAGAAGATGAAGAAACGATGACATTTCGGTCCGTACCTGGACCATTCAAAGTCGCATATAACTTGATTATGGTCCAGAATGGATCGAAATGTTGTCATTTCTTCAACTTCTGGAGTGTGTGGTTTGGTCCTCATATTTTCAGCCACGTTGTTGTAACATATCGTCTGATTTATTAAGTCAGCATGAAAATGCTCACTTGTAGCTAATTAAAGAAATAGCTTTTACATGGAAAATATAACTTTTGCTGCATATGTATTTTTTTATTTAGTTTACTTTTCTTTTTTCCAGTCTATTCACAGAAACACCAGTACCCTTCATATGGCTATGGCTACCCAGGACCTTACCATTATGGATCCCAGTATGGCCCATATAATTACTAGAGGACTATCATGGCTGTGTCACTGTGGATCCTAAAACGATTCGCGTAACTGCAAGTGTCTCCCAGGCAATGTCCATCATAGTCAGGGGCTCCACCTGTATAGATTACAGGAGCTACAACTTGACTATCAATACAGCCAGGGCTTTTACTCACTGGTGTCCAATAGGCCATATTGCTGCTAGGCAGCTGCTATCATAACTTGAGGTATGTTGCTGGTAATCTTCATGAGGCACAAGTAACTTCTCAACATCTTCTATCATAACAAGAAGCCTGTCATTGTCAATCTTAGGCTGTTGCTCGTAAAGATACTGGACAGTTACCATTTTTAACAAAGGAACATAAAGCTGGATAAAGCTCTATGGTTGTGAGTTGCAGAATGAGACAAATTACTTGTAGATGACTACGAACTTATGACTGGCTCGCTATTTATCGTAGTCCAAATACTTAACCAACTAACATCCCTCCCAAAGTCTCACAGTTCCAGAGTCCAGCGTGATCTGTGTAACTAAATACTCTTAATATATGACCTTCATTCAAACATTTTATGATATACATGCAGGCAGGCATCTGTTGATCTGCAGTGCATTTTCCTTCGTCGAACTTTGAAAATAACACTGTACAGTAGTTTCATAATGGAAGTTTTGCCACTAATTTCCAAGATTTAAATCGAACTTGCCATTGTGTACTGTCCTGATTATTTCTGGAAGTATTAATTTTATATTACAAATATCTGAAATTTAAAAAGGTATAATACATTAGAAATTTCATAACATCAATTCTTTCATAAAGCATTATGAAAGATGGTATGTTTAAGTAATGTTTCCATAAGTATTTAATACTGTATTCACATGAACACAATATTGTACTGCATTATAAAAGTGCCTTAACAGGTAATTGTCTTTGCTCATTTAAGCAATAATGAAAGGACCAGTCTCAACACTGGGCTTTCAGTAATAATAATATTTATATTTAAAAAAACTACAGGTATTAAACTGAAAATTTTAATTGTACCATACTTGGTATTTTTTATATCTTCAGATGAATGATAATTATCAGGTGACAACTGTACATTTATAAATATTAGAAGGTTTTTATCTCAGAATACATATTGTAAAGCTTAAAAAAAGTAACAGTAAATTAATTTTGAGGTCGGCTATATGCTTTGGATGAAATAGTTACTTTGTAAATATTAGGGTCCTCAACTTAGGTTTATTGTGATGGAATGTCAATATCCTGTCACTAATGCGTTAATTTTTGCCAGAATATGACATTGAATATGCTATTACTTTGAATTTCAAGTTTGTTACGTGAGAACTGTGCTTAATATATAAATTTGTCTCTGTATCAAGATGAGGATGTTTGTGTTTAGTCATTAATTCTCTGCTCTCTCTCCCTCAAGAACTTGAAAACAACATGCTAGGTTATCATGCTCCATTGTTGTATCTTGTTTAATGAAAAATACTGAATATTTAGCCCTCGACGAATATTTCCCGTTTTATATTTTAATAAAACTTTCTCCATGATGTATCCTTCACAAATGTTGTTTATAGAAATTATGATAGAAATTAGAACATATCGCTCAAATCATGGTTTTAATCTATGTAATTATGTTTTTTATCCACAAGCTGATTAAATTATAAGTTGAAAAATGATCATCTTGTATACTGGTTGTATGTTCAATAGTTCTGGCATGTAAATACTGCATTGCTCAGTGTACTCTATTTATTAGGTTTCCTAGACTAACCTAGACAATATGCAAATATTTTTTGTAACAATGTTCATACTTGTGTGTGTTTATAAAGAGAGTTCTGTGGAAACAGTGGAATGATATTATTTATTCCAGTATTTTGTGAACATAGCACGTTTTATGGTGACAAATATTTCCTCAGCTGTGGAATATAATTGTTTCAAGTGCAGGATCTCTTAATTTGGTAGTGCTGCACAGCATTTGACTCTTATTAAATTAATTATTGGACAAACAGGAATTGTCTACTTAATGTGCAAGATATTTAGTAGCAGAACACTTATTAATAAAATTTGAATAATAATAATTATAATATTAAATGTTCAAGGTTTTCTTGTAATTAGTATTTTACTGTTAAATTGATCAGTGTAGTTTTGGGAACACTGGGACCACTGTCAGGTACAGTATTTGTGTTAACTGATAATGAGTCAATTCATGGTACTAAATATAAATAGCTTTCCAGGCTAAACTCCTTTTTTGATAATTACTTAAGTTAATGGAGTTTCCCCAATTCTTTCAATTACAGAAACAAATTAAATTGTAACTAATTTTCTAATAGTAAACATGGATGGCAATACTTATTTCATTTTGTATGCAGGATAAACACAGATGTTGTTGTTATATCATCCTGAGGAAATGTTGGTTATGTCTCTGTACACACCTGCAATAAATGTTTTGTACAAAATCACTTTTGTAATATAACCTTTTTATGGTTTATCCATTTCTCACTTGGAATTTTATTTGATTTCACATGGCCATGCATCTGTTTTACTGTGTATAGGTTACTGTTGTGGCCATGGAGGTTTCAATATCGATGTAGTTTGGAGGAAAAAGCTTGGATATACAGGGAAATACCAGAAGCACCAGCAATAGATATATTTGCAGATATAGCTCCACTACATATGGAAGGATGCAAAGCATTGGCTGAAAAACTAGAGACCAGTTGCACTAACATCATGACATAAATCAAGTTTTTGAAAGAGTGATCAATAGTCAAATCTCTAATAATAACAATGAACTTCACAACCCAGGTCAGCATTGATGTAGACCGGGAAGATCCTGTCCTTTGCAATTTCTCAACCGGTATGACAATATCATGGAAACATTAAAAGATAAAAAAAATTTAGATGTGATATACACAGACTTTGCAAAGGCATTTGATAAATGTTATCATGGAATGATGGCCCATAAAATAAGATCAATAGCAGTAATAGGCAAAGCAGGGTGATAGATATTCAATTTCTTGTAAATCAGAATGCAAACCTACCTTGTGGTTACCTTGAGGTGGTGTCGGGGCTTAGTGTCCCCACGACAAAGTCCTTGCCCAGGCCTCCTTGTTGCTGGATTAGTCAATCCCGCTGTTCGCAGCCTGGTTAATCAGGTATCCTTTGGAGGCGTTTGTCAAGCTCTCTCTTGAACACTGCGAGCAGTCGGCCAGTTATACCCTTAATGTGTAGTGGAAGCATGTTGAACAGTCTCGGGCCTCTGATGTTGGTAGAGTTCTCTCTCAGAGTTCCTATTTCACCTCTGCTTTTCAATGGTGGTATTCTGCATATCCTGCCATGCATTCTGGTCTCATGTGATGTTATTTCTGAGTGCAGGTTTGGGACCAGCCCCTCTACTTTTCCCATGTGTAAATTATTATGTATCTCCTGCCTGTGCTCAAGAGAGTACAGATTTAGGCATGTTAGTCATTGCCAGTAGTTTAGATGATTTACTGAGTGGATTCTAGCAGTAAAGGATCTCTGCACACTCTCCAGCTTTACATCTTTACCCAGTTTTACATCTTTTACATTTAGCGCTTGACAGCTGAATGAAGAGCACTTCAGATTTGTAGTCCTGAGGTTCCTGGTTCGATTCCCGGTGGAGGCGGAGACAAATGGGCAAAGAGTTTTTTTCACCCTGATGCCCCTGTTACCTAGCAGTAAATAGGTACCTGGGAGTTAGACAGCTGCTACGGGCTGCTTCCTGAGGGTGTGTAACAAAAAGGAAGCCTGGTCGAGGACCGGGCCGCTGGAACGCTAAGCCCGAAATCACCTTGAGATAACCTCAAGATAGCTTTGAAAGGGGCCGTCATTGTGCATCAGTATTCCACTCTAGATAGCACTAGCGTCTAGAAAAGTAACATCATCTGTACAGCATCTCTGGTTTGAAAGGTTCTTGTTATCCAACCTGTCTTTTTCTTGCAGATCTGACGGCTACTTTATTGTGTTCTTTAAAGGTAAGGCCTTCGACATGAGTACACCCAAATCCTTTACATTGCCTTTTCATTCTGTTATGATTTGATTTTTGTACGTGGTTTCTGTTTTATATTTTAATTTTTTCCGTAGCACAGGAGCTAGAACTTATCTTGATTAAATACCATATTATTAACTGTAGCCCATTTAAAGACCTGATTTACATCTGATTGGAGGTTTGCCGTGTCCTCTATGTTGTCTACTCTCATAAAAATCCTAGTGTCATCTGCAAAGGATGATACAGTACTATAGTGTGTGTCCTAGTCTGTCCGATGAGGATGAGGTACTGGAACAAGCACAGTACCCTAAGCGACTGAGCTCTTCATGGTTGATGGACCAGATTCTATTTTGTTAACTATTACATTGGGTTCTATTAGTCAGGAAATTGTAGATCCATCTGCCTATTTTTCTGGTAGTTCCCTTTGAATGCATTTTGTGCAATAACACCATGGTCACATTTGTCAAAGGCTTTTGCAAAATCTGTAAATTATAACAGTGTTTTGTTTGTCTTCCATGACATCTAATACCACATCATAGTGGTCCAGCAACTGTGATAGGCAAGAGTGCCCCATTCTGAAACCCTGTTGTCCAGGATTATGGAGATGCTGTGATTCCATGTATTTTGTGATCTTACTTCTTTAGCACTCTTTCAAAGATTTTTATGATGGGTGATATTAGTTCTATTGGTCTAATTTTTTGCCTCTGCCTTATTTTCTCCTTATGGAGCGATGATATCTCTGCTGTTTTCTGTACTGTATGTTAGGGATAATGGCAGTATCTAGGCTCTGTCTCCATAGAATGTGAAGGGCCTGTGATAGTGGCTTTTTACAGTTCTTATATGAATATAGAGTTCCAGGAATCAGGGCCTGGTGTAGAGTGCATAGGTATACTGTCTATAGCTTCTTCAAAATCCAGTGGCAATAGGATGACATCTGATATATGATTTGATGATGGTATCAAATCCATGAAAAATTCATTTGGATTATCAATCTTCAGTGTGTTTAGTGGCTCGCTGAAAGTAGTCAAACTGATTCTCAGTATTTCGCTCATTTCTTTGTTGTCATCAGGGAACATTCCATCTCCCTTTTGCAGGGGTGCGATACTAGATATGGTTTTTTATCTTGATTTTGCATAGGAGAAAAAATATTTCGGATTTCTCTCTACTGTATTTCACTAACGGCTTTTTTGCTCTCTTTGCCTCTCCTGGATTTTGTATGATTCTTGTAGCTTTAGTTAAATAATTTCTCTTTTCTACTAGCGTTCTTCGTCGTTCTTGAGATAGGGTGTGACTCAAATTGTTCCATGATTCGGTTTTTTCTTTGTCTATGAGGGAAAGGTGTTCCCGTTCCAATTTACATCTCTTCCTCTTTTTTTTGTGGTATGCAGTTTAAGCATATTTTTAGTGCTA
>WNGS01067393.1:0-10065 GCA_020271785.1 Procambarus virginalis | reverse complement strand
GATTACAAGTTTGGATGAATGGACATAACAAAGGGATATTATAGGGTATTAAAAGTATCAACACAGGACAAACGCGAAACAATGGGTATAAATTGGATAAGTTTAGATTTAGGAAAGACTTGGGTAAATACTGGTTCAGTAACAGGGTTGTTGATTTGTGGAACCAATTGCCGCATAACATTGTGGAGGTGGGGTTTCGATTGTTTCAAGCATGGTTTGGACATGTATATGAGTGGATTGGGTGGTTATAAATAGGAGCTGCCTCGTATGGCCAATAGCCTTCTGCAGTTGCCTTTGTTCTTATGTTCTTATCCAATTTATACCCATTGTTTCGTGTTCTGTCCTGTGTTGATACTTTAATACCCTATTAATATCCCCTTTGTTATGTCCATTCATCCACTTGTAAACCTCTATCATGTCACCCCTAACTCTTCGCCTTTCCAGTGAATGCAACTTAAGCTTTGTTAATCTTTCTTCATATGAAAGATTTCTAATTTGGGGAATTAACTTAGTCATCCTACGCTGGACACGTTCAAGTGAATTTATATCCATTCTATAATATGGCGACCAAAACTGAACTGCATAATCTAAATTGGTCCTAACAAGAGCAAGATATAGCTTGAGAACCACACCAGGTGTCTTGTTACTTACGCTGCGATTAATAAATCCGAGTGTCCGATTTGCTTTATTACGAACATTCATGCATTGATCCTTTTGTTTTAAATTCTTACTAATTATAACTCCCAGATCCCTTTCGCAATCCGACTTCGCAATCTGAACACCATCTAGCTCGTATCTTGTAACTCTATCATCATTACCTAGCCTCAGAACTTTACATTTATCAGCGTTAAACTGCATCTGCCAATCCTTTGACCATTTCAATACCCTATCTAGATCAACCTGAAGTGATAGTGAGTCCTCCTCCGAATTAATTTCCCTACCGATTTTCGTATCATCGGCAAATTTGCAAATGTTGCTACTCAAACCTGAATCTAAATCATTTATATATATTATAAACAACAGAGGTCCCAAGACAGAGCCTTGAGGCACTCCACTTACAACATTTTCCCACTCTGACTTGACTCCATTTATACTAACTCTCTGTTTCCTTTGGTATAGCCATGCCCTAATCCAGCTTAATATAGAACATAAGAACCAAATAGGCTCTGAGACTCTGGGCGCCTAGGGTAAATGTGCACTTAAGTTCCTGAAGGAGGTGGGCGAGGAACTCATTGGGAAGACTAGAGACCCAAGAGCGGCCAGTTTCATGTTCCACCGCCTGAGTGTCGCTGTTCAGAGGGGAAATGCGTGCTGTATCTTGGGTACGCACCCGACCCCTGAAGAGCTGGACGCGGTCTTCGAACACTGATTGGTATAAGTGTGTGTTTTCTGTAAACTGTCGCAGTGCAATAAAAAAATATATTAAAAAAAATCAATAGGGGTGGTAGGCAAAGAAAAGATTAAAGTATTCAGTGAGTTCAAGTATGTTTATTGAGATAAGCAAGAAATACATCTCAAAGGGATAGAGTAGCTTAGGCTATTTCTACCCCCCTCTACTTCTAGTCCTTCAAGGGGCGCACAAATTCAGTGAGTACAAATACACAATAACATTACAAGAATCCCATTTAACATTGCAGGGTAATATAGTAAGTACAGCATATTACAAGAATCCAATTTAACATTGCAGGTTAATATAGTAAGTACAGCATCGAATTGTTACACTCTTGGGGCAAAATTCTTGTAGCTCCTAAGTATACTGTCTATCATACCATTATCACACATCCAAACAATTTGATGTGGTACACTATTTAATTCCTTATTTCTATTGTTTTCAATAAGTTGACACTCTAATACATAATGTTCTAAGGTGTGGGCGTGCGGTATACTACATAATTTACACTACTTATCTTTTTCACTGACATCAACACCGATTGATTGATTGATAAAGATTAAGCCACCCAAGAGGAGGCACGGGCATGAATAGCCCGTAAGTGGTGGCCCTTTTGAGCCATTACTAGTATCAAAAGATGATACTGGAGATCTGTGGAGGTGCAACTGCACCCTGCGTGACGGGAGATGTCTCCCGGACCAAATGGTGACCAAATGGTCCATCAACACCGTATTGCCAGATATATTTATATCCTAATCTTAATCTCATGTAAATTGAATCCTTCCAAGTAGACTTTCCTTTACCATAGGTGAAGGACGAATTTGTATTTATTATTGAATAATGCTTAAGTGTGTTACTACTGTCCACCATTGCCATTCTCTTTATCATTTCTTCACCCTCTTGGATCATCTTGATTCTTGTTTTTATTTGTTTCAAGGTTAACTGACATATAACATCAACAAGAGTTTTTTCAGTGGCTCTCTTCGCTATGTCATCAACTACCTCATTCAACAGTATTCCCACATGTGAAGGGATCCACATGAATCTTACTTTATAACCCAGTTTTTTTTCTAATTTCTTAACATTCTCTCTACACTCTATCACAATATTCTGATATACTGGGCGTCTGCTATTTAAAGACTCTAACGCTCCTCTACTGTTAATAAAGAAGCAAGCATTTTTACCACATTTGACTACTTCCTGTAATTCTGCTAATACTCCTTGGAGTTCAGCCTGCGTTGAAAAGACATTGTCAGTTAAGCGGCGTCCAAAAACAGTATCTACAGTGCCGACGTCAGTGTACTCCTTGATCAAGACTCCACATCCTGCCTTCCCATCCCTAGCTACTGACCCATCACAATATACATGTAGAGTGATTTCTGTGGGCAGTTTTCTAATTATACAATCATATGTTGCCCTCAGCTCTCCTATTTCATACATACTTTTTTTCTTTTGCAAGGGAGCAATTACTACATCAACATTACAAGCCTCCCATGGTGGTGTGAATTTTCTCTTGGGCACAGCAATACACTCTGTAATAACATCATACTTTATAACATTAGAACACAAGTTATTCATATATACTCTATTCTTCATCATACACTGTTCACTACTTCCCACCTTTTGAACCGAGAGGATTAATTCATTAGCTCCTCCACCTCTCATTAATCTAATGACAGAGGCTACATTTATCTCTGAAATTCTATCCCCAATACTCTGCAGATTCAGCTCCATCCTCATTATCTCAATCATAGCATTTCTTGGGCATCCTAAGATAATTCTCATGGCTTCATTTTGTACCTTCACCAACTTGCCCATCCTACATAAAAACATAAGAACAAAGGCAATTGCAGAAGGCCTATTGGCCCATACGAGGCAGCTCCTATTTATAACCACCCAATCCCGCTCGTATACATGTCCAACCCAAGCTTGAAACAATCGAGGGACCCCACCTCCACAATGTTACGCTGCAATGGGTTCCACAAATCAACAATATAGTAACCAGTAAATACTGGTTCAGTAACCAGTAAATACTGTTACTGAACCAGTATTTACCCAAGTCTTTCCTAAATCTAAACTTATCTAATTTATACACATTGTTTCGTGTTCTGTCTTGTGTTGATATTTTTAATACCCTATTAATATCCCCTTTGTTATGTCCATTCATCCACTTGTAGACCTCAATCATGTCACCCCTAACTCTTCGCCTTTCCAGTGAATGCAACTTAAGCTTAGTTAATCTTTCTTCATATGAAAGATTTCTAATTTGGGGAATTAACTTAGTCATCCTACGCTGGACACGTTCAAGTGAATTTATATCCATTCTATAATATGGCGACCAAAACTGAACTGCATAATCTAAATGGGGCCTAACTAGAGCTAGATATAGCTTGAGAACCACACCAGGTGTCTTGTTACTAACGCTGCGATTAATAAATCCGAGTGTCCGATTTGCCTTATTACGAACATTCATGCATTGATCCTTTTGTTTTAAATTCTTACTAATCATAACTCCCAGATCCATTTCGCAATCCGACTTCGCAATCTCAACACCATCTAGCTCGTTTCTTGTAACTCTATCATCGTTACCTAGCCTCAGAACTTTACATTTATCAGCATTAAACTGCATCTGCCAATGTTGACCAGACCACACACTAGAAGTTGAAGGGACGACGACGTTTCGGTCCGTCCTGGACCATTCTCGCTTGAGAATGGTCCAGGACGGACCGAAACGTCGTCGTCCCTTCAACTTCTAGTGTGTGGTCTGGTCAACATACTTCAGCCACGTTATTGTGACTCTTCGCCTGCATCTGCCAATCCTTTGACCATTTCAAAACCCTATCTAGATCAACTTGAAGTGATAGTGAGTCCTCCTCCGAATTAATTTCCCTACCAATTTTCGTATCATCGGCAAATTTGCAAATGTTGCTACTCAAACCTGAATCTAAATCATTTATATATATTATAAACAACAGAGGTCCCAGGACAGAGCCTTGAGGCACTCCACTTACAACATTTTCCCACTCTGACTTGACTCAATTTATACTAACTCTCTGTTTCCTTTGGTATAGCCATGCCCTAATCCAGCTTAATATAGCACCCCTAATACCATGAGCATCTATCTTTTTAATGAATCTTTCATGTGGCATTGTATCAAAAGCTTTGCTAAAGTCAAGGTATACAACATCACAATCCTTACCACTATCAACTGCCTCAACTATGCTAGAATAAAAAGATAACAAATTTGTTAAACATGAACGGCCATTTACAAAACCATGCTGCGACTCAATTATTAATTTATGTTTTTCAAGATGAAGACGAATTTAATTTGCTATTATAGATTCGAGTAACTTTCCCACAATAGACGTTAGGCTAATTGGTCGATAGTTAGACGCAAGTGATCTATCTCTTTCTTAAAAACTGGTATCACATTAGCAACTTTCCAAAACTCTGGCACTCTGCCTGACTCTATTGATTTATTAAATATGATTGACAGTGGGTCACAACGCTCCTCTTTGCATTCTTTCAGCACCCTGACAAACACTTCATCCGGCCCTGGGGATTTGTTTGGTTTGAGTTTTACTATTTGTTTAAGAACATCCTCCCTGGTAACTGCTAAACTCGTCAACCTGTCCTCGTCCCCACCCACATAGACTTGTTCGGCTGAAGGCATATTGTTAAGTTCCTCTTTAGTAAATACAGATACAAAATATTTGTTAAAAATACTACTCATCTCTTCATCACTATCTGTTATTTGACCTGTCTCAGTTTTTAATGGACCTATCCTTTCCCTAGTCTTAGTTCGATACAACTGAAAAAAACCTTTAGGATTTGTCTTTGCTTGCCCTGCTATACGAACTTCATAGTTTCTTTTTGCTTTCCTTACCTCTTTTTTAACATTTCTAACCAGTTGTACGAATTCCTGTTCTAAAGTGACCTCCCCATTTTTAATCCTTTTGTACCAAGCTCTCTTTTTACCTATAAGGTTCTTCAAATTCTTTGTTATCCACTTTGGGTCATTAGTAATCGATCTATTCAATTTGTGTGGTATACTACGTTCCTGTGCTTTGTTTAGAATATTCTTAAATAAGTTATATATTGAATCCACATCGAATTCCCCATTTACATCACCTATCGCTGGGTTCATATCTCGCTCCTAGACCGGCCCACACACCATACCCAAGATTTCCAATCAATTTGACCCCAAAAATTTCTTAGGCTATTAAAATCAGCTTTTCGAAAATCTGGCACTTTAACAGAATTTTCTCCTACAGGTCTATTCCATTCTACGCTAAATCTGATTTCTTTGTGATCACTGTTCCCTAGCTCACTCCCTATTTCGATGTCATTAATTTGTGTTTCCCTGTTAGTTAACACTAAATCTAAAATATTATTTTCCCGTGTTGGTTCCTTAATGTGTTGCGTAAGAAAGCAATCGTCAAATAATTCTAGAAAATCTTCTGCTTCACTATTCCCTGTTTTGTTCAACCAGTTTATTCCACTAAAATTAAAGTCACCCATGACATAAATACTGTTAGATCTAGATGCCCTAGATATTTCATCCCATAGATGCTTTGCTTCCATTCTGTCTAAATTTGGTGGCCTATATATAACTCCTATTATAATATTATTTGCTTTTTCATTTAATTGTATCCAAATAGTTTCTGTGTGTGGCTCAGTTTTGATTCCCTCTTTGAGACAAGGAACCAAAACCAAAAATGACAGGTGCAGCATAATCAATAAGAGATCTTATAGTACTCAAGTATATCATTCGTAGCACAGGGACTCCCACTCCCTTTCCACAGCATGCCAAGGCCTTCAGAGGTTGTAATCTCTTCCGACATTGACCCAACAGTCTGTTCATATCAGCTTCCAAACTCTCATGGGTATATCCAACATATATGCCTAAATATTTATATATATTAACTCTATATTTTTACCGTTTATTTTCATTATAATGGGCCTCCGACTTCTACATTCAAACTTAGTTTTGTTTTCATTAACCACCAGTCCCATATGGTGACACAGGTATCCGAAATTGTCCAACACTGTTTGAACCTTTGAAATATCTTTGCCCTGAAACAAAATATCATCGGCATATATGATCGGAGTTACCCCATTTGAGTATCTCTCAGATGCTATCTTATTCATTAGTACATTAAACAGGGTGGGACTCAACACTCCTCCCTGAGGTGTGCCGAGTTCAAAAGCCCTCACACCTGACATACAACCTTAATACCACACCTGAGCCTTCCTTTCGTAAAGATAATCCCCTATCCAGCGCAATAATCTCCCTTTAACACCAAGACCAGCTAATTCATATAAAATAACCTCTTTGTTGGCTTTATCAAAAGCTCCTTGTAAATCAATAAAAAATCTATAATAATCATTTTCATTAGCTAGACATTTTATATTACAATCAGAGGTACTTTTTCCCTTGAGGAACCCGAACAAATTACTAGACAGCTGATCACCTATTATATATAAAAGTCTATTTAAAATGATCCTCTCCATCATTTTACAAAAACACGAGGTTAAAGACACAGGTCTGTACTCTCCATTGGCTTTAGGGATAGGGATGATCATAGCTTTTTTTCATTTACTGGGAATACTGCCCTCTTTATAATTAATATTAAAGAAGTCTAAAAGTGGGCTTTTCGTCATAATGGCAAGTTCATTAAGTATTTCATAAGTTACTCCATCCTCCCCAGGGGCAGTAGATTTCCCAACTTTAATCGCCGTTATTAGTTCTTCTCTGGTAATACCTGTGAAGTACATCACCACTGTTACCCGCTGAAATTATAAAATCCATTCTTAGATCTTTCCAAGAATCTAATGACTCTCTCGTTACAGCGGGTAATGAACTAAGTTTGGCAGCTTCCGCCCATTTATTTACGAGACCATTTGCAATTCCTTGCGGGTCAGGATGTGCAACAAAATTATGCTTTTTACCCCTTATTTTATTTACGTCTTGCCAGATTTCTTTCAAGTTTCTGTTACTCCCAACTTTCTCTGCAAACTCCTGCCAATACTTGCTCCTAATTTCCTTTCTCTTCTCCCCACACAGCCTAGCAACTGCTAGTAAAGCATTCTTCCCTTCCTCAGTCCTACCATTCCTATTCCAATTCCTGTGAGCTCTCCTCATTGTTAATGTCCACCCCTTAAGCATCTCGTCATGTGTATAATTTTCTTTTGGGGGGATGCTTTTTTATACTAGATGTTTTCCGGTTCAATGTTGCATTAAATACATCTACCTCCTTAATTAAATCTTCATAAAATGCTTCTGCCGAAACTGGCTTATAAGTATCATACCAAGATTTAATATGGCCAACAAGACCCCTTAATTCTCCCTCATTAAACTTTAACCTTTTCCTCTGAAGGCAGGCATGCTTTTTATCTAGTTTAAGCTGTATTTGTAATGCAAAATGATCACTTAGCATTTCATCCACAGTAAGACAATTCCCCTCTATGCCCTCAGCATTTATCAAACAAGCATAATCTAATCTCCCTCCCCTCAAATGAGTAGGATAGGGCTCGCCCAGCAGCTGAACATCTTCATGTTCCTGCAAAAACTGGTACCATCTGCAACCATTCCTATTAGCTTTACCCCTTGATCCTAAAGCTGGATGTCTGGCATTAAAATCCCCTACCACAAGTGTATCTTCAGAAAAGAAGGAATCTGGCAAGTATCTTAAATCAAGGGAGCTATCAGAGATGTATAGATTAATGAAATTTAACTCTCGGTCCTTTAATTGTATCCGCAAGCAAATACTTTCAATACCTCTATATCTCTGAGGGATTCCAGTTATCTCGACAGGTATGGTACTTTTGACATAACATGAGACCCCCCTAGTTCCTCCATCAGCATATAAGTGAAAACCTCTATAGCCATTTAGCCTCAGAATGCTACCATCCCTATCCCCAGTTTCCTGGAGTGCTACTATGTCAATATCCTCTCTAAGAGTATAATAGTGTACATCCACCGCTCTAGTTTTTAATCCATTAACGTTCCAAGATAATATTCTCAATTTACTTTCATCCATGATTAATAATAAAACTACCTTTGCCCTGCCCGTCACATTCCATTAGATACGAGAGTACCTTAGAAACTTCCTTCCAACACCGTAACATTTTTTCTTTCTCCTCACTTGCACAACTACTACTAACATCGAAGGTAATATTATTCATATCTATTTTCTTTGTTATTTCTGTATACCGTTTTACTTTAACCGTTCTTTCAACATTTGTCACAACAGGAGGTTGAACACCGCTAACACTACTAGAAAGTGTATTCTCCTGACTATCCTCTATCATCGTTACGTCATGCACATCATTACTTTCTTCTACGCACTTTTCACTTTCCATTTCACGTCCTGTTTTACTTTCAATTACACGTCCTGTTTCACCACCATCTTCACCCCGTCTACCTTCCATAGCCAATTTTTCCAATGCCTCAATCCTCTTATCTAGTTTTTTTAGATACTCCAAAATTTGATTACCAACCTCAGAGGTGACCATATTGTCCTGAACCTTGTCCTCACAAGGTTTCAGTTTTTCCACTGCCTGATTTACTTTCCCTAGGCTCGCCTTTATTTTCTCCGTCCCTTTCTCCCACACATTGATCATAGGGGCTGTCGTTGGCTTCCAGCTGTTTCCTCCATGTCCTCTTGCACAATCTTTCCTTGCTGCGAGGACACATCTATCCTGCTTGTAGGACCCGTCCTAGTCTCTTTCAGATGAGGCTTCATGGGGCATAGAGAGGAACCAGCATTGTGGCTGCCTCGACAGTTGCAACAAAATGGTACGATTTTTCACTTCTTTCAATCTTGACTCTACACTCTCGCGAGTCGTGTTTTTTCCCACAATACCGACACCTGGGGTCAAACTGGCATTTCCATGCCATATGTCCCCAACGTGAGCACTTCATGCACAGTATGGGCTCCTCAACGTATTTTGCAACGTTCCTATAGCCTAGTCCTTGCACAAAAATTTTCTCTGGCGCCTCACCCTTTACCAAGGCAACAACCTGGCTTTGTTTGTCACCACGGACAATGTTTCTCTTTGCCCAGACAACATTATCATTGTTAAGAAGAAGACAGTCAGGATCTAAATAAGTTGGAAACTTGAAAACTATGATCTTTGTGTGCAACATACCTTCTTCTGGGGGAACCATCACTACATTTTCAAAACCAACCGTCGTGAGGCGTTCCACGGCCTGTTCAGTCCCAACTGTTATGTAGGGCCGGTGAAGACCCTCCTTGAAGAGTGGTTCGTAATCCAAAATTCTTTAGCCAGACATACCGTCCACGCCAGCTTTTGGTGGAAATTCAATTGGCATGTTGTAGGGAACAACAGCCTCTTCCTTCTATTAAATGGCTTGTCTTGAGTCCTGCTGAGTAGGGTCTCATTCTTGGTCTCTTTGTAATTTCTCGTCACTCTCACTGTCTCGCTGTCTGTTAATATTTCTCCGTTTCTTTCTGTTCATTGCTACTTCAAACGGTCTGTTATCATCTTGTCTGTCCTCCTCACTACCACTTAGGCATACCGCCTCAGCCATTTCTTCGACACTGTCAACAATCGAGAACAAATTCACAATATCCTGTATCACCACGTGCAAAAACGAAGAGTGTGGGGCAAGACTCCCCTCCCACCAAGCAGCGGACGCCAAGAGCGCC
>WNGS01067387.1:0-15450 GCA_020271785.1 Procambarus virginalis | reverse complement strand
AATATATATATATATATATAATATATATATATATATATATATATATATATTGTGACGGTGTTCCCCCCTTCTAATTCTCCCACGCCTGCTGTAAGAGTCATGTCCACTATTCCCGAGCGTTCTCTACATTGCAGGCATCAATTGAACATATGTGGGAGAGAACAGTATTCTCGAAGAGCCGAGAAATTTGCGAAAATGTAACATTTTGGCCTGTGGGATAGGCCCTTTAGGGAGCCAATATGGCGCTGGCAAGTCTGTTCTCCCGCCAAAACTGTGTGACGTCAGTGGCGCCAGATTGGTCACCGTCAGCGACATGGCACTGGGAGCCAATGAAAACCAACTTTGGGAAAAGTGACGTCACATAGGCATGGGGGTCCGCCGTGTTGGCGCCAGGCGATATCAGTCTTTCACGACACGTCCGAGAGGTAGGACGCGCGATCGGTCATCCTGTCAGAGTGACGGATTTACCGAACTCCGGTGGATTTAAGCGTCTCCAGTTGTTGGCACGCACTCTGTGAGGTCTTCCTGCAACCCAGAAGTGGCTCAGATAAGGAATTGACAGAATATTGAGCAACAAGTGCTCAGGGACAGGTGCGTTGCAAGAAGTGGGCCGGGCATCGACGTGTGTCGTCGTTGGCAGTTCACCAGTATAAGAGACAGCTTAGTGGCCGGGCCACCCACCGTGAGTGAACCGGGTTGACAGCCTTGTCAACCAGGTTGAACGTGTGATCGACGATCCTGTCAAGTTTGACAGTAACCCCACCTTCGTGGAACCCTACGAGTCAACAGTTGGATGCAAGCACGTCGAGAAGTCTTCCCAAATACCTAGCGATATATCTAGACGACGAGGGAATTGACAGTGTTGTGAGCTTCAAGTGCTCTGAAGTCGGGTGCTGTGCGTGTGGAGCTTAAGCAGTCGTCTGGGACGGCTGATAACTTCACAGTGACTTCGTAGTGGTGAGAGGCAGTTCCTCTGGGAGTACAGTGACAAGGACTAATTGGGAAACGTACGACGACCGCCGAGACGTAGGCTGGCTGCCGTAGTTGGGAGGAAAGTTGACGGCCAGGAGACCGACTTCAACCCTGCGACGTACTGTAGAGGAAGGAGCACGGACCTGCTGTGTACAGAAGCGGCGAGACGCGACATCCTAAGGCGTGGGCTTGTGTTTCTGGATGGTGAACGAGGCGAGAGCCTGGACCAGGAGCTACAACCCAACTGTCATCCTAGGATAGGTGAAGTAGGTGTTTACAGTTACCCTCCCATTTCCCCTTTAGTTAGCTATATATTTTCTTGTCAGGATATTTTATATGTCGTGAGCAAGTCTCACTTGAGTTTAAGTCACAGAGAGCACAGTATGTGGTGAGGCTGCCCAGAGCGCTCACAGTATCAGTTTACATATATATCTATGTGTGGGTGTGTGCAAGCACCAAGATTCATCAGAGAATTTACTGTGACTATTATTATTTCAGTGAGTATTATTATTATATATATATTGGTAGTAAACCAGATATTGGTGTGTTGATCTCTATAATCTATTGATATAAATGCCTGTGGATTGATCTCTATAATCTATTGATATAAATGCCTGTGGATTGATCTCTATAATCTATTGATATAAGTGCCCGTGTGTTGATCTCTATAATCTATCGATATAAATGCCTGTGTGTTGATCTCTATGATCTATTGATATAAATGCCTGTGTATTGATCTTCATGATGTATATATATATATGCCTGAAATTTGATTACTGATTTATATATGACATGACTGTGTACTGAATAATATCATATACGTGAAGTGATTGCCAGTGATATCTCTTGAGAGAAAGTATAGATATAAAGAAAAGTTCAGTGATCAAGTGAGTGCATTCACAGTAAATATTATTAAGAATAGAGTAATCTTTTGGTACGGTGAAAAGTCACTGTGAGAGTATTGTGAATAAGATGTTGATCGTGAGGCCAGTGAAATCATAAGTAAGCCATGTGAATGTTGAATAGTGTTTTGGAAAAAGTTAAATAAACGGGGATCGTGACAGAATTAGAAAACAAGTACTAGTCTGTTCCCACGATCGCGAGGGTCCCGGTCAGCTGAGTCTGACAGGTGACGCGTGCGCGATGTTACCATATCGGTGCGCTCTAGAATATTATGCTATGAATGGAGCAATTGTCATATATTATTCCTGATACATTGATGCATATATATTTCTCGTTGTCTTTTAAGTAAAATACCAAAACTCTTTGGTGTTTGATATCATCCCCTCCATTTATCTTGTGACCGTGTAATGAAGTAAAGCAGAGTGACCTGCCTGATACCATATTACTGGAATTTGCTCTTGCCACAATTACACCTGACCACTGCAGTGTTACTGGACACCTAAAAAACCAGTTGGCGACCTTGAAGGCTGTGTAAGAGTTCGGTGTCGGGGCGGGCCACAGATTGAGGGAACGATCTGTGCCCCACTCATCTTACAATCTAAAGGCCGGTTGTGAGATCGACTGGGGTACTCTCCGAGGCCAGCAGTGGAGCCTAGAGGATTGAGGGAAGACCCGCCGAACGACGGTGAGTAAGGGTTATTGTTGGAGCAACCACCTGGAAAGGAGATCCAGTCTACTGTTGCTTTAACCCTTCTCTAACGAGAACACCGTGAAACCCCGACATTGGCGACCTTGCCAGGATAAGAGCAAGATCAAGGTGGTAATTGTGGTATTAAATATCAGGCCTAGGTTTTCACTCATTGTCACAAGATGGAGGGTGATAAAGTAGCCAGGTTTATAGACACGAGAGACGAGCAAGTACTGGAGGAGTGCACCAAGGCACAGCTGCAGACGATCGCCGACCACTTTGGGATCAAGTTGAGAGCTTCCAAAGTGGGAGAGAGAAGACTTGAGATCATGGCACAGCTCAAGGCACGTGATGAAGCCTTAGGAGAGGAGCGGCCACAGACACCTGCCAGTGGAGGAGAGAACTTGAGTACCGGTGGCAGCAGCCGGGGATCCAGTGGCAGCAGGCGCAGTATCAAGCTAGAAATAATGAAGATGCAGATAGAAGCACAGCTGCGCAAGAGAAGAAGCACAGCTGAACGAGAAGAAAGAGAAGCACAGCTGAACGAGAAGAAAGAGAAGCACAGCTGCGCGAGAAGAAAGAGAAGCACAGCTGAGCGCGAGAAGAAAGAGAAGCACAGCTGCGCGAGAAGAAGAGAAGCACAGCTGCGCGAGAAGAAGCAGCTGAAGCGAGAGAAGCACAGCTGCGCAGAGAAGAAAGAGAAGCACAGCAGCGAGAAGAACGAGAGGCACAGCAGCAACGAGAAGAACGAGAGGCACAGCAGCAACGAGAAAGAACGAGAGGCACAGCTGAAGGAGCGCGAAATAGAAGCTAGGACGAAGCTGCAGGAGGTTGAAGCGAACAAGGAGATTGAGCTGAAGCGAGCTGAGCTAGGACTAGTTCCAACTGCCCCACCACAACAGCAGGAAGACCGCCGAGTGAGAGAGAGGGATTTGCCCGTCTTCGTGCCTAATGAGGCTGAGGGCTTCTTCGAGCATTTCGAAAGGGTCGCTACGTTGAAGAAGTGGCCGAGGGCAGAGTGGGCGGAGCTAGTTCAAGGAAGGCTCACTGGTGAAGCTCGTGAAGCTTACAACATGCTCGACCTCCAGGAATGTACCAACTATGATGCAGTAAAACGGGCCGTGCTCCATTCGTTCAAGCTGACGCCGGAGTGCTATAGGAAAAGGTTTAGAGAATGTACCCGATCGCCAGGAAAATCGTATGCGGAGACGGCGAGGGACATGGAAAGGAAATTCTTGAAATGGCTGGAGTCAGAAGGAGCAAGATCGGCTGAAGACATCAAGGGGCTGATGGTCATGGAAAAGTTTATGTCCGTGCTCTCTCCTGAGATTAGGGTGAGAGTAAAGGAGGCGGACATCAAGGACCTGAGAGCCGCGGCCGATCGAGCAGACATGCTAGAAGAAGCATTACGTCCACGTCGAGAGGGACAGCACCGACCGCCCGTATTCTCTAGCTATGGGAGAAGTAATAGAAGGTCGGACGGATGGAGGACAGGACCGAGTTCTCCCAAGTCCTACCCCTCGAGTGGAGATAGTAGAGGACAGAAGAGTGCTGTGGAACCGTCGAAGAAGTCCCCGACGGAGAGCTCGGGAGCTGTGGCTGTGACGAAGGGGTCGACAGATGGTGCGAGAAAGACCTTCGGGACGTCGGCCTCAGGAAATGTGGCAAGGGCGAGCGGCGGTGGATGGTCACCAACGAGGAAAGTTCGCTGCTACAATTGCGGAATACCCGGACACGTCGCTCGCGAATGCAGACGTCCTAGACACCGGGGGAATGTAGCCTTCGTGAAGACAGAGGACCAGATGGCTGATTGGGTGCGGGATGGACCCGTACTTAATGGGGAGAAGAGGATTCACCCGTTTGTGTGTGAAGGAACCGTAAGGATGGGGGACGCAGACCCCATCCCAGTGAAGATGTTGAGAGACACTGGGGCAGACTTTACCCTAGTGAGCGAGGCCCTGTTCCCTGAGAACTACGGGGATACCAGTGTGGGAATGGCGAGTGTGACCACTGTGGGAGGCCCAGTGCAGATGCCCCTACACCGGGTAACCCTGAGTTCGGATTATGGATGCCAAACCCTAGTAGTGGGAGTCTGTGCATCGATGCCCAAGATGGAGGCACAGGTCATCTTGGGAAATGACGCGTGTGGAGGACGTGTCCTCCCGAACCTCTTGAAGGACGAGGAGTGCTTGGAGCACTACAGGAAGAAAGGCGGAGTGTTCGACGCCTATGGGGACGAGAAAGGAATCGCCATGGAGGCGTTCCCTGTATGTGCCGTAGTTCCGAGGCGGTGCGGAGGACGAGGAGGGCGTGGATCTGATAAGGCCGACGAGGAGACGTCCGCCGGCCTGGGAATTGATCACCTCGTTATGGAACCCGGAGAACGAGTGGAGGGCGAAGGCAGCCCAGAAGGTGAGGTACAGGTGACCCTCACCAGTTCTCTCGGGGTGGACCGCACTAGGCTCGAGGAGCTGCAACAGGCAGAATTCCCCAATTTAATCCGTGAGGCAAATGAAGGACGTGATGGTCCTGAGAAGCCCACTCACTTTTACAGGCATAAAGGCATACTAATGAGGCAGTGGAGACCTGTGAGGATAGAGGCCGGAGAGGCATCTCTAAGTACAAGACAGCAGGTAGTGTTGCCGGCCCAGTGCAGAGCGACAGTGTTGGATCTGTCACACTCTGTTGACTCTGCGGGTCACCTGGGGGTGACCAAAATGTTGCATAGGATCAGGGACCATTTCTACTGGCCAGGTATGGACGCCGACGTGAGGCGTTATTGTAAGACGTGCTTACCGTGCCAGAGGGCAGGAAAGAGCCAATCCGCAATACCAAAGGCCCCGTTAGTCCCTGTTCCAGCGTTTGGGCCCGCATTCGAGCGTCTGTTGGTCGACGGAGTGGGACCGTTGCCAAGGACAAAGAGAGGGAATACCTACCTAATGACAATAATGTGTGCGTCAACCAGATTCCCGGAAGCTGTTCCGATGCGGCGGTTGACCTCAAAAGGAGTAGCTGGGCAGCTAATACGATTTTTCTCTTGGGTAGGAATGCCCAGAGAAATTCAAACGGACTGTGGAAGCATTTTCCAGTCCAAGTGGTTCAGGCAAACAGTGACAAGCTGGGGAGTGACACAGATTCGGTCGTCGCCCTACCGACCGCAGTCGCAGGGGGCGATCGAAAGGTTCCACTCCACTTTGAAGACGATCCTGAGAGTGTTCTGCGCTGAGCAGGGAGCTGAGTGGGACGAGGCAGTATACCCTGCGTTATTTGCCATCCGTAACGCAGTGGTGGAATCACTAGGTTTCTCACCTTTCCAGCTGATATATGGACACGAGGTGAGAAGTCCTCTGTCCATGCTGAAGGAACAATGGACACCAGGGGTGACCGTGGGAGCGGTTAATGAGTACGTTCTAAAGTTTAAGGAGCGGCTCACCTTAGCAAAGGAACTGGCTGGAAAACATCTAAAAGAAGCGCAGCGCAAGATGTCGGAATGGTACGATAAGAGCGCTACGCCGAGGGAGTTCCAAACTGGGTCCCAGGTGATGATATTACTGCCGGGTAAGAGCAGAGTGAATGAGCCACGGTTCGAGGGACCGTACCATGTGCTACGGCGGTTGGGTCCTGTGACGTACGAGATTGGTAAGCCGGATAAACCCCGAAAGAAACAGGTGTGCCATGTCGACCGCCTAAAACCTTTCTTCCTTGAAGGAGGAGGAGCCGCCAATCTGGACCGGACGGCGACTCGAGAGCCCCAGGAAAAGGTGATCCTGTGTGTACAAGTGGACCAAGAGCTTCCAGAGGAGGAAGGGAAGTGGTCTAGGGCGGATGGTACCCGACTCACCAATTCAGAGAGTTTGTCTAAGATCAGGGACAAGCTACAACACCTGAAAGAGCAACAGAGCGCGGAACTGACGAACCTGTTGATGGAGAACACCTCCCTCTTCACCGACGTGCCCCGACGTCACCGTAGTGTAACGCACGAGGTGGAAGTGAGGGACGCCAGGCCCGTCAAGCAAAGCGCGTACAGGGTAAGCCCGGAGAAGCGGGAGCTAATGAGGAAGGAGGTGGAGTATCTCCTTGAGAACGACCTCGCGGAGCCCAGTAACAGTGAGTGGAGTTCTCCATGCCTGCTGGTAAAGAAAAGCGATGGAACATTCCGCTTTTGCACGGACTACAGGAAGGTGAACTCCGTCACTGTGGCCGATTCCCACCCCATGCCAAGGGTGAGTGATTGCATTGACCAGGTGGGCAGTGCGAGGTACGTATCCAAGGTCGATCTGCTCAAGGGATACTATCAAATCTCCTTGACTCCCGCAGCCAGGAAAATATCGGCCTTTGTGACTCCGGATGGGCTGTACCAGTATAAGGTGTTACCCTTTGGAATGAAAAACAGCGGGAGCTGTTTCCAAAGAATGATGAATGAGTTGCTCAGGGGCGCCGAGGGCTGCACAGTATATATAGACGACATCGTTGTGTACGCCGATGATTGGAAAACGCACTTGGAAAGGCTCGGAGAGTTGTTCAGAAGGCTCGAGGAGGCAAACTTGACTGTGAACTTAGCAAAAAGCGAGTTTGGGAAAGCTCGCCTTGAGTACCTTGGTTTCGTGATCGGCCAAGGGGAAGTAACCCCGGTAGATCATAAAGTGCTGGCCATTAAAGAATACCCCGTGCCCAAGACGCGCAAAGAATTGTTAAGGTACCTCGGGATGATAGGATACTATCGCGGGTTTTGCAGAAATTTTTCCACGGTAGCACATCCTTTGACGGAGCTCCTATCCAAGAATGTGCGATGGAGATGGGGAGAGGCTTGTCAGGAGTCTTTCGAGGAGACCAAGAGACTGTTGACAGAGGCTCCAGTGTTAATATCTCCAGACTTCTCCGCCAAGTTTATCCTGTACGTGGATGCCAGCGACGTCGGAATAGGAGCCATGTTGGCTCAAGAGAGGAGTGAAGTGCATAGGCCGGTAGCATTCTACTCTAAGAAGTTTGTGAAATACCAGCGGGCCTATAGTACCGTTGAAAAAGAAGCGTTGGCGCTAGTTATGGCCCTAAAGCATTTTGACGTGTACGTGGGAGGAGGGGCAAGACCTGTTCTTGTGTTCACAGATCATAACCCTCTAACCTTTTTGCACAAAATGAGGAACTCCAACCAACGACTAACGAGGTGGGCTCTACTGCTGCAGGAGTACTGGCTGGATATAAAACACATCAAAGGAAAGGACAACGTAGTCGCAGATGCGTTGTCCCGCATGCACTAACCAGACATGACTCTTATTTTAAGGGGAGGGGTATGTGACGGTGTTCCCCCCCTTCTAATTCTCCCACGCCTGCTGTAAGAGTCATGTCCACTATTCCCGAGCGTTCTCTACATTGCAGGCATCAATTGAACATATGTGGGAGAGAACAGTATTCTCGAAGAGCCGAGAAATTTGCGAAAATAGTATTTTGGCCTGTGGGATAGGCCCTTTAGGGAGCCAATATGGCGCTGGCAAGTCTGTTCTCCCGCCAAAACTGTGTGACGTCAGTGGCGCCAGATTGGTCACCGTCAGCGACATGGCACTGGGAGCCAATGAAAACCAACTTTGGAAAAGTGACGTCACATAGGCATGGGGGTCCAGCCGTGTTGGCGCCAGGCGATATCAGTCTTTCACGACACGTCCGAGAGGTAGGACGCGCGATCGGTCATCCTGTCAGAGTGACGGATTTACCGAACTCCGGTGGATTTAAGCGTCTCCAGTTGTTGGCACGCACTCTGTGAGGTCTTCCTGCAACCCAGAAGTGGCTCAGATAAGGAATTGACAGAATATTGAGCAACAAGTGCTCAGGGACAGGTGCGTTGCAAGAAGTGGGCCGGGCATCGACGTGTGTCGTCATTGGCGGTTCACCAGTATAAGAGACAGCTTAGTGGCCGGGCCACCCACCGTGAGTGAACCGGGTTGACAGCCTTGTCAACCAGGTTGAACGTGTGATCGACGATCCTGTCAAGTTTGACAGTAACCCCACCTTCGTGGAACCCTACGAGTCAACAGTTGGATGCAAGCACGTCGAGAAGTCTTCCCAAATACCTAGCGATATATCTAGACGACGAGGGAATTGACAGTGTTGTGAGCTTCAAGTGCTCTGAAGTCGGGTGCTGTGCGTGTGGAGCTTAAGCAGTATCGTCTGGGACGGCTGATAACTTCACAGTGACTTCGTAGTGGTGAGAGGCAGTTCCTCTGGGAGTACAGTGACAAGGACTAATTGGGAAACGTACGACGACCGCCGAGACGTAGGCTGGCTGCCGTAGTTGGGAGGAAAGTTGACGGCCAGGAGACCGACTTCAACCCTGCGACGTACTGTAGAGGAAGGAGCACGGACCTGCTGTGTACAGAAGCGGCGAGACGCGACATCCTAAGGCGTGGGCTTGTGTTTCTGGATGGTGAACGAGGCGAGAGCCTGGACCAGGAGCTACAACCCAACTGTCATCCTAGGATAGGTGAAGTAGGTGTTTACAGTTACCCTCCCATTTCCCCTTTAGTTAGCTATATATTTTCTTGTCAGGATATTTTATATGTCGTGAGCAAGTCTCACTTGAGTTTAAGTCACAGAGAGCACAGTGTGTGGTGAGCCTGCCCAGAGCGCTCACAGTATCAGTTTACATATATATCTATGTGTGGGTGTGTGCAAGCACCAAGATTCATCAGAGAATTTACTGTGACTATTATTAATTTCCAGTGAGTATTATTATTATATATATTGGTAGTAAACCAGATATTGGTGTGTTGATCTCTATAATCTATTGATATAAATGCCTGTGGATTGATCTCTATAATCTATTGATATAAATGCCTGTGTTGATCTCTATAATCTATTGATATAATGCTGTGTGTTGATCTCTATGATCTATATATAAATGCCTGTGTGTTGATCTCTATGATCTATTGATATAAATGCCTGTGTATTGATCTTCATGATTTATATATATATATGCCTGAAATTTGATTACTGATTTATATATGACATGACTGTGTACTGAATAATATCATATACGTGAAGTGATTGCCAGTGATATCTCTTTGAGAGAAAGTATAGATATAAAGAAAAGTTCAGTGATCAAGTGAGTGCATTCACAGTAAATATTATTAAGAATAGAGTAATCTTTTGGTACGGTGAAAAGTCACTGTGAGAGTATTGTGAATAAGATGTTGATCGTGAGGCCAGTGAAATCATAAGTAAGCCATGTGAATGTTGAATAGTGTTTTGGAAAAAGTTAAATAAACGGGGATCGTGACAGAATTAGAAAACAAGTACTAGT
Organism: Procambarus virginalis; assembly: GCA_020271785.1. NCBI lineage: Eukaryota > Metazoa > Arthropoda > Malacostraca > Decapoda > Cambaridae > Procambarus > Procambarus virginalis. The sequence goes on along the minus strand of WNGS01067387.1, from coordinate 5,593 downwards.
CTGTTCCCACGATCGCGAGGGTCCCGGTCAGCTGACATCTGACAGGTGACGCGTGCGCTGATGTTACCATATCGGTGCGCTCTAGAATATTATGCTATGAATGGAGCAATTGTCATATATTATTCCTGATACATTGATGCATATATATTTCTCGTTGTCTTTTAAGTAAAATACCAAAACTCTTTGGTGTTTGATATCATCCCCTCCATTTATCTTGTGACCGTGTAATGAAGTAAAGCAGAGTGACCTGCCTGATACCATATTACTGGAATTTGCTCTTGCCACAATTACACCTGACCACTGCAGTGTTACTGGACACCTAAAAAACCAGTTGGCGACCTTGAAGGCTGTGTAAGAGTTCGGTGTCGGGGCGGGCCACAGATTGAGGGAACGATCTGTGCCCCACTCATCTTACAATTAAAGGCCGGTTGTGAGATCGACTGGGGTACTCTCCGAGGCCAGCAGTGGAGCCTAGAGGATCGAGGGAAGACCCGCCGAACGACGGTGAGTAAGGGTTATTGTTGGAGCAACCACCTGGAAAGGAGATCCAGTCTACTGTTGCTTTAACCCTTCTCTAACGAGAACACCGTGAAACCCCGACAATATATATAATATATATATATATATATATATATATATATATAATATATATATATATATATATATATATATATATATAATATATATATAAATACGAACAAGCCTGAATGGTCCCCAAACTATATGCAACTGAAAACTCACACCCAAAAGTGACTCGAACCCATACTGCCAGGAGCAACGCAACTGGTATGTACAGGGACACCTAATCCGCTTGACCGTCACGACCGGACAAAAGGAAGTGATAGCCGAAGCTATATGAACCACTTCATATAGCTTCGATTATCACTTCCTTTTGTCCGGTCGTGATGGTCAAGCAGATTAAGGCGTCCCTGTACATACCAGTTGCGTTGCTCCTGGCAGTATGGGTTGGAGTCACTTCTGGGGTGTGAGTTTTCAGTTATATATATATATATATATATATATATATATATATATATATATATATATATATATATATATAATATATATATATATAGTAATATGTTTTGGCTATCCCTACAGACAAAAATCAGAAGATACAACTGACGATTTACTATAAAATCAAGAAAACGGCCAGCCTACTCATGAAAAACTCTCCAGACACAAAGCAGAACGCTCTAAAAGAGACCAACGTCGTCTATGCCTTCAAATGCCCTCTTGGGGACTGTAAGCCTCAAAAAATTCATTATATTGGCAAGACAACATCTCTTTCTAGGCGTTCAACGATGCATAAGCAACAGGGCTCCATTAAGGAACATATAATCTCTTCCCACAATCAAACCATCACCAGAGAAATCTTAACAAATAACACAGAAATCATTGATAGATACAGCGACAGCAGGCGGCTTGACATCTGCGAGGCACTTCACATCAAGAAGTCAACACCAGCAATCAACAGCCAATTAATGCACAACTATATTCTACCCACTTCAAGACTCCGCTCCAATATAGAAGCATCAAGAAATATGGGCCAATAGGCCGTCTGCAGTTACAAGTCTGCCCTTTAACTTATACCCATTGTTCCATGTTCTGTGTTTTGTTGCAAGTTTGTTTTCACCTTACTATTGTATTACATCACCTCACCCAAATGCAGGTATAAAAACCCAAACAACAACAACATTCAGTTATAAGTTGTGTGTGTGTAAACTAAAGTCATTGAAAATGTAATAAGTTTTACGAAACGCGCTCAAGTGTCGTGTCAGACTAGAAATAAAAATGAATTTTGGAGAATTGATTTTTCATTTACCGTCGTCAGTAAAAAGAAACATAAGGAAGATCGAGAAAATTCGTGTTAGAATTATTAATCTTACTTTTTGGTCATATTTAATAATATATATATATATGTATATATATATATATATATATATATATATATATATATATATATAATATATATATATTATATATATATATATATATATATATATATATATATATATATTATATATTTTAGGTTAGAGGTTGATTCCAAATAAATATGACGTTCAACCCCTCTCCAAGTACACAGCGATTACAGGGCGATCTCCCAACTTCTTACCTATTTTTTACCAGGGAGTGGTGGGGGTGTCTGTTCGCTAGTAAATAAAGTAAAGTGCAGTATGAAGTTTGAAAAATCCTCAACTCCTGATACTATTTGCCGCACCATGCCATAACGAAAAAATCAGCAACTATCCCACTCAGGATAGTATTTTAAAGGGAATATCACTATGGGGCAATCTACCCCTACAATATAATTCAGTTACTCCCTGGTAATGTTTTTCTGGTGGACAGTGACGGTCCATGCTCAGACTGGCCTCTGGGCATAATAGTCTCGATCCATCCAGACCGTCAGTGTGTCTTGATGATAGTAAAGGTAAAGGATAGGTAAAGATGATGAGAGTATGTAATTACTTGATGATAGATGATTACTTGAGTAATTACTTGATGATAGTAAAGGTAAAGGATAGTAAAGGATAGTAAACCTCCCACACAAATCAGCACATTGATCATCATTATTGCAGGTATTACACAGCAAATCTTCAAAAAAAACAAACTCCTAAATAGCTCCTGCTTATCAGTTTGCAACCAAAATGTTAGGTCACTTGGTAAACATTTTGATGATATAAATGCACTACTTACAGCACTAGGTACTAAATTATCATTCATCATTTTAACGGAAACTTGGCTAAGTAATGACTATACCCAACTCTACAATTTAGCTGGTTATAAAGCCATTCATAACTGCAGGCCTAATAAAAAAGGAGGTGGCACTGCAATATATTACAAAGATACCTTCATTTGCAATAGTGTTATTAGTGACAGAGATGACTATTGTGAATATACCTTTGCCAAGTTCTCCAGTAAATCCCTTGAATCCTCCCTGACTATCGGTGCCATCTATAGATTTCCTAATACCAACATAGCTTCATTCTCAGACAACGTAAGGAATCTTATCACAAATAACAATCTCAACAAAATCACATCATTCTGGGAGGTGATTTCAATATTGACCTGGGTCTTCTAAACAACCCTCAAGTTGACTATTTCCGTAACAGCATGCACTCCTGTATGCTAATCCCTACAATCACCAAGCCCACCCGAGTCACTCAAACATCTGCCACTACTCTGGATCACCTATGGACTAATATAACAGCTCCCCTTACATCTGGGGTAATTTATGACAGAACAACTGACCACTATCCCACCTTCCTCATAGCAAACATGGACACAACACCACCAGAAACCAAGAAACTCTCATTCAGGCTACATAGTGAATCAGCTTAGGCAATCTCTCTAATGCACTTCACAATGTTAACTGGGAATCTGAATTTAATAATACACAGGATATGAACTCATTAACTAACCTCTTTCTCTCCAAAACTCTAAGCCTCTACAACACTCACTGTCCCCTCCTTACCAAACAAGTAACTGATAAAAGAAAAAATAACCCGTGGCTCATAAGTGGCATAATTATATCAATCAACAAAAAACATGAATATGAAAAGAAATTTAGGAGTGGCCTAGTTACAAAGGAAGTAGTTAAAAGGTACTCATCTGTGCTTACCAGTATCATAAGAAAAGCTAAACTTTCATATTATGAGACTAGATTCAAAGAAGCAAAAGGCAACATGAAAAGCACATGGAATACCATCTCTAATATCCTAGGATTAAACAACACTCTCACAACCAGATAACACTCTCTAAGGATGGCCTTACACCGTCATCTGATTTAGAAATGGCGAATGAATTTAATAGCTTCTTTTCATCGATTGGTGCTAACCTTGCAAGTAAATTCCCGCAGACTCAGACACATATCAACACATATCTCTCAGGCAGCTATCCAAACTCTCTTCTCCTTTCACCAGTCAGCCCGACAGATGTTGTGTCCATCATACACTCACTAAAAACCAAAGCTGGGAACATCAGTGAAATCCCATCCATTGTATACATGAGCGCCTCCCATGCTCTTGCGCCACCTATAGCTCTGCTGTTCAACAAATCCCTTTAGTGTCGTACCTTCCCTGATATCCTTAAAAAAGCAAGAGTAACGCCAGTTCATAAAGGAGGTAATTCGGCAGACATAAACAACTATAGACCAATTTCGAACCTACCCATTCTATCAAAAATATTTGAAAAAATTATCTACAAACAGCTCTACTCCCATCTCGTAAAATTCGACATTCTTAGCCCCTGTCAGTTTGGCTTCCGCTCCCAAAAGAGTACCAACGATGCAATTATTAGTCTCCTTGATAATTTACTCAGCCCTTGACAAAAATGAGTTTCCGATTGGACTCTTCATTGACCTGAGAAAGGCCTTTGATACTGTTAATCACAATTACCTCTTACGTAAACTCCATCATTATGGAATCCGAGGCCATGCACTGGACTATATCCAATCCTATCTTAGTGATAGACACCAATGTGTAGCCATCAATAATATAACCTCTCCCACTCTACCAATAACCGTTGGAGTGCCACAGGCAGCATCTTGGGACCTCTTCTATTTCTTATATACATCAATGATCTGCCTAATGTCTCTAACATTCTGAAACCTATTTGTTTGCTGATGATACTACCCTCATCTACTCTAACCCCAACCCACATACACTAAATAATGTTGTTAATAATGAACTAAAAAGTCCACTTATGGATGTCAACCAACAAACTAACACTTAACATAGAAAAGACCTACTACATCTTATTTGGAAGCAAATCTACAAATGCAATTCAGCTTCAGATAGACAATGTAAACATTAGCAAAAAATGATGGAAAATTTCTTGCCTATTCCTAGACAAGAGACTCAACTTCAGTACCCACATACAACACATAACTAAGAAAGTCTCTAAACAGTTGGTATACTCTCCAAAATCAGATATATGTACCTAACTCTGCTCTCATCTCTCTATATTATGCACTAATCTATCCCTATCTCAACTATGGTATCTGTGCATGGGGTTCAACCACTGCAAACCATCTCAAGTCCATCATCACCCAGCAAAAATCTGCTATGAATAATATCAAATTCTGCTTTCAGACAACACTCAGCCCCTTGTTTAACTCCCTAAACATGCTAAACATAATCTCACTCCATAAATTCTCTTGTGTCAACTACATTTACAAAACCCTGTTCTAAATGCAAATCCTGCTCTGAAACTCTCCTGGACAGATGTAATAGGACCATTATCACCACACCAGAAATAAATATCTCTTGATATCCCAGAGGTAAACTTAATCTGTGTAAACACTCTATGCAAATAAAGGGACCCAGTTTATGGAACTCCCTATTGAATTGAAAAGCTGTCCAATTTACATCATTCAAAATCAATACTAAAAAGTACCTAATTCATCTTCATAGTTTTTTACCTTTTGCCTTAAAATTGCACTGTATCTATTGCTACCCAATCTCCCAACCTTATGTTTCCCAATTTGAACATCTTTACCATGTGATCATGTGATTAATTGCATGTGCTTCTTATATGTGCTGCCAATCTGCTGTATGGTGTTATTAATCTTGTTTATCTGTATCTATTGCTA
>WNGS01067379.1:0-11060 GCA_020271785.1 Procambarus virginalis | reverse complement strand
GTGGCAGGGGCTTGCTGCAATGGTGGTGTTTGCAACACAAACCCGAACGAACGTTTGACAATTTGAATGCTTGCTAGTTGCTTAATTAACGTTGCATAGACCAGTGGGTGCTTGTTTAGACCTGTGGGTGCTTGGTCAGACCTTGGGGTGCTTGTTTAGACCTGTGGGTGCTTGTTAGACCTTGGGTGCTTGTTTAGACCTGTGGGTGCTTGGTCAGACCTGTGGGTGCTTGTTTAGACCTGTGGGTGCTTGTTTAGACCTGTGGGTGCTTGTTTAGACCTGTGGGTGCTTGGTCAGACCTGTGTGCTTGTTTAGACCTGTGGGTGCTTGGTCAGACCTGTGGGTGCTTGTTTAGACCTGTGGGTGCTTGGTCAGACCTGTGGGTGCTTGTTTAGACCTGTGGTTGCTTGTTTAGACCTGTGGGTGCTTGTTAGACCTGTGGTGCACGTTCAGACTCACAAGCACCCACAGGTCTGAACAGCACCCACAGGTCTGAACAGGCACCCACTGTGTGAACAGGCACCCACTGTTCTGAACAGGCACCCACTGTTCTGAACAGGCACCCACTGTTCTGAACAGGCACCCACTGTTCTGAACAGGCACCTACTGTTCTGAACACTGAACAGGACCACACTGCTCTGAACAGGCACCCACTGTTCTGAACAGGCACCCACTGTTCTGAACAGGCACCCACTGTTCTGAACAGGCACCCACTGTTCTGAACAGGCACCCACTGTTCTGAACAGGGCACCCCTGTTCTGAACAGGCACCCACTGTTCTGAACAGGCACCCACTGTTCTGAACAGGCACCCACTGTTCTGAACAGGCACCCACTGTTCTGAATAGTGTACCATACTGTACTGTACGGTACTGTACTTTTTGTAGTATACAGTACTGTACTGGAGTGTCCTGTACGGTTCTGTAGTTCACTGTACGGTAGTGTACTATGCAATAATGTAGTGTACTGTACTGCACTATACAATACTGTGCGGCACTGTTCAGTAGAGTACAGTACTGTAGTATACTGTACTGTAGCATCTATTATACTGTGCTTTACCGTGTAGTGTACTGTACGTAAATATATTGTACTGTAATCTACTGTACTTTACGTTACTGGACTATATTTATTGTAGTGCATTGTACTGTACTGAACTGTATCCTGTACTGTAAATACTGTATTGTATATGACTGTACTGTATATCACTGTACTGTACGGTATTGTAGTGTACTGTACCCTGTACTTAAGTATACTGTACAATATTAGACTGTACTGTAGTGTATGTACTGTACTCTTTTGTATTAACTGTATTGTACTGGACTGTAGTGAAATGTATCTTGTACAATACTATAGCGTACTATACGCTTGTATATTATAGTGTACAGTACTTGACTGTAGTGTACTTTATAATAGTGTAGCCTGTACCGTACATTAATGTACTGTAGTGTTGTACTGTACTGTACCCTTGACTGTAGTGTACGATTTGTTGTGTACGGTACTGTACAATACTGTACTGTATCCTGTACTGTACTGTAGAGTATTGTACGGTACTGTACCTTTAGTGTACTGTACTGTACGCCACTTGACTGTAGTGTACTGTATTATACGGTACTGTACTGTTCTGTATTGTACTGCAGAGTACTGTGCCCTTGGCTGTTCTGTATGATACGGTACTGTATGTATTGTAATGTATAGTATTGTACTGTATGTACCGTACGGAAGTGTACTGTACGGTACTGTACTATACTATACTGTACTGTGTTGTACAGTACTTACAGCCTGAATAAGTATTCTTATAATTTAATCATTATAATAATAGTTATTTAATAATAAGTACCCAAAGTCATCATTTGTGAGTGTAAAGTCAAACATTGTTTTTCATACATTTGGTATATGTATGTTTGAGATACATTGGGTATACATATTTCATGTTCAATAATAATTGTCATGAATACTAGGTATCCATTATGTCGAGCCGACCAATGAAGTAGAGCTTGCGAGAATGTGACGTCATTGAAAACTCGAAACGTGATTGGCTGTAGAGTCCACTTGGTGGTGAGGATCAACGGAACGTTTTTTTGACCCTAGTTGGCATATTTGTGTCCAAGTTAGTGTTAGGGCGTGGTGTTACTCTGAGCTGTGTGTGTCTGTGTATAGCTGAGATAGTCTTGGTTGTAAGGTTGATGTAAAGTCATTCCTGGTTACTGACTTTAATAATAATAAACGATTACATGATAGAGTAGCTCCCAAGCTTGGCAGGCGTCCTGTGCTTTGTTTACCTTCTCTCTAGTGGCGTCCAGCCGCCGCACATAGAAAACGGATGGTACCATTTTCTGTGAACATGACATCCCTCCTTTTCTTTAAAAAGAATGAATACAGGATGTCTACCATGCTTGTAGCACAAAGCAAAGTTATTGACACAAAGTAAGTTATTAACATATCAAGATATTGCATATATTTAACATTAATAAACACACAAAGAATTTAAACAATCTTTACCACAAAGGATTTCAATGTTAAAAATACATATGCAATGTTAAACAAACATGAAAGAACTGTAATACAAAGTTACAAAATATTGAATGAGAGATCTGCATTATTCAAACAATATTAAATTTAGTTAGCATAACAAGTAAATACTTTGCATTACATAGGACACAATTAATCATCATATCGTGTAGGGCGTTTAACATGACGTTTTGGACGAGAGTCCTTAAGTACAAAATATCCCTCGATGAATTGTTTATCGAGTTATAACTCATTTTTTCTTTTTCTTTTGCACGACTTTGCACTTCATCATTTTCTACACTATTTGGAATCACTTTGAAATAAGCCATATTACGTGTTATACTATGATCTCTATTACTCGCTGTTACCATAGTTCCTTTTACACTAATCACTTTATATGGTTTTGTATCATACGGCATATCTAACTTTCCCTCTTTTTTCTTTTTAACGAGAACAGTATCTCCAACCTTTATGAATTGTTCCTTTGCACGTTGATCATGAGCAATTTTCATTTTGCCCTTGGCTAGTGCATCCTTCTGAGCGAGACGTTTATCCGTTACCTTGGCTGGCATGACAGGTAGTGCGATTCTCATAGGACGTCCAAATAAAAGTTCGCCAGGCGACTTGCCCAGTGTTCCATGCGGTGTTGCACGGTAGTTCCTGAGAAAAGCATACATAGCTTGTTTCCAGGATCGTCCTTCGGCATGAGCACAGCGTACAGCTTTCATGAGAGGTTGCATGAATCTCTCGACTTCTCCATTTGCTTGAGGATGTAGTGGCATCACACGGCGGTGTTTGAATCCAATATGCTCAGCAAAGTTGACAAAGTCTTGTCCATTAAATGGCGGTCCATTGTCCGTCTTGACAACTTCAGGAATGCCAAAGTTTGAAAAGATCTTGTCGAGTTTCGGGATGACAGCCTTTGCAGATGTGGAAGTGATGATTTCTACTTCTGGATAACGTGAGTGATCATCAATGACTACCATCAAGTACTCTCCAGTTGGTAGCGGTCCACAGAATCCATCGATACTTCCATCCATGGTGCAGCAGGTAGTGGTGAAGGTTGTAGAGGTGTTGGTCTTGAAGTATCCACTGCAGCTTGGCAAGGGACACAGGCATCATGCATGTCCTTAGCTTGACGATCAATGCCAGGAAACCACACCTTTTCTCGTAGCAGCTGTTTGGTCCTTACAAGACCTTGGTGTCCTTGATGTGCAAGCTTCAGAGCACGTTGCTGGAGAACAGCTGGAATAACGATACGAGTACCTCGCAGCACGGTGTCGCGTTGTTGCGTAACACTTAATTCTGTCTGGATGCGTTCAAGTGCTTTGAATGCATCTTGGTCAACTCCTGAGGGTGGGATGCGTGGAAACTTTTTCTTAGTCAATGCATCCACTGTTGCTTGCAGAGTTGGGTCCTCTAGGGTTGCAGTACGTATTTCATCAAGAGTGAGAGCCTTAGGGACTGCATCACAGGTTACAGAGTGTACATATTCCTCGGCAACTTGCTGATGCTTGGTGATGGTGAAACTGTTGGCAGGATGTCGACTGATGTAATCAGCGGGATTGCCTGCACCTGGCTTGTATTTCACCGTAAAGTTGTATGGTTGCAGACGAAGAGCCCATCTCTCAATGCGAGCTGGTGGTTTGGACTTTGGATTATTGAAGATGGTCTCCAACGGTTTGTGGTCAGTGACTATCGTGGTAAAGGGTGCACCAAGCAGATACACATTGAAGTGTTCACAGCCCCATACAAGAGCAAGAGCTTCCTTCTCTGTCTGACTGTATCGTTGCTCAACATCTGTGAGAGAACGGCTGGCGTAGGCAATTACTACTCTTGAATCTGGTTGACCAGGTTTGTGTTGGGCTAACACAGCACCTAAACCAACAGGACTAGCATCCACCGTTAACTCAGTGTCCATTGATGGATCAAAGTATGCAGCAGTCGCATTTTCTACTAGTGCATCTTTCACAGCATCAAATGCATTTTGCTCGACATCGCTCCAGTACCATGATGCATTTTTCTTCAGGAGCTCACGTAGAGGCTTCGTAATGGTAGCAAAATCTGGAATGAAGCGAGAACAGTAGTTTGCCATTCCCAGAAAACTATGTACTTCAGTGGATGTTGAAGGAGGTGCAGCATTCTTGATATCTGCAACTTTCTTAGGATCTGGAGACAGACCTTTGTCACTAAGTACATGTCCAAAGAATTCAATTTTATGTTGATTGAACTCACACTTTGCTCGGCTTAGCGTCAAATTCTTTTCTCGTAAGCGTTGCAATGTTGCACGAAGAGCTTTGTCGTGTTCAGCTTGGGTACGGCCATAAACAATGATGTCATCAGACATGTTGTCAGCATTAGGTATATCTTGCAATACCTGGCTGATGATGTGCTGGAATACTTCAGCAGCACTGTTAATACCAAAACTCAGGCGCTTGTACCTATACAGACCTCGATGTGTCGTAAACGTTGTGATGAATCGACTCTCATCATCAAGTTCAAGCTGATGATAGCCCTTGTTTAAATCTAACTTGCTGAATACAGTTGCACCATTCAAGCGGTATATCATATCATCTACAGTGGGTGTAGGATGGCGTTCACGCATTATTGCCTTGTTGGGAACACGCATGTCTACACAAATGCGTATCTCATCTGGATTCTTCGGCTTTGGTGGAGTGACAATTGGGCTTACCCATGGTGTTGGGCCTGTTACCGGTTCAATGATATCTAGTTCTATCAGCCTATCCAGTTCGGCATCGACTTTCTTGCGAGTATGGAATGGTTGTCGGCGATGTGGTTGGGCAACTGGAATTACATCTGGGTTGATATGCAGATGTACCTTGCTATCAGTATAACAACCTATGGATTTAAACCGATCAGAAAATTCAGCAACAATAGCATCAACATTGTTTGCAGATTCCACTGCTACAGCATTAGAAAGCTGAAGTAGCCCCAATTTGGTTGAAGTCTTGTAACTGAGTAAAGACTCCTTTGCATTCCTAACAACATGGAATGTAGTAATGAGCATTGCATTCTTTGACTTAATCTCTGCAGTGAAAGTTCCAATCACTGGTAAGGCTACCTTTGAAGCATAGGCAGTGGCTTTGCCATTATAGTTTTCAAGCTTTGGGAATTGTTTTTTAATTTTTCATAGTGGCACTCAGCAATGGTGTCAATGTTTGATCCAGTGTCAATGAGAATTTTGAGACAAATGCCAGCAATGTATACTATAGTCTCTGGGTTTTTGGAAGATCATTCCATTTGTGATTGATTGTACTCCATAAATATAATCACATTCACTGTCATCTGAGACTGGTTGTAATGAAATGTTGTCTTGTATATTATTAACATTCTTGATTTGAGGTGCAATATTGTGTTTGCCACCTCGACTCCTATGACTTGATCCTCGTACATTGCTTTTATTTATTGATTGTGGTTTCTTTAGTGCGGAACGACACATAGCACCAAAATGATTTAGTTTTCTACACTCATAGCACTTCTTACCTTGTGCAGGACAAACATTATCTTGGTGTGGGTAGTCTCCTCCACAATTGTAACATTTATTATTGACAACCTCTGATGTGAGTCGTTGTGACTGCTTGAGTCTTGTTCCATGACTCCAGTTGTGATGTGGTTCTCGGCTCAATTTAATGTTAGGTTTGGCATGATATCTTCTATGATCATGGTGTACTCCCTGAACCTTACATACTTCATGACTGTTAGTAACAGTGGCAGAACCGTTGTTGGCACTGCACTCCATGACACGAGCATCACGTGCAGCATCTTCCATTCGACGAGCCATATCCAGTATCTTGTTAAGAGAACTTTCATCATCAACAAGTTCTAGAGCTCTTCGACGAAGACGTGTAGATGTGCATGTTTCAATTATTTGCTGTTTGATTTCTTTGTCAACATCAGCAAACTCACAGTGGGCTGCTAAACCCTGCAGACGTGTATGGTATTGATCAACAGTTTCATTAGAGAGTTGTTTTGCTCTCCTGAAATGCATAATTTCCATAGCAGTATTTTGCCTTGGTTTGAAATGCTCAGTTAATTTGGCCTTGGCAGTGTCATAATCTTTGGCACCACCAGTATCTTTCAGTGTATCAAAGATATCACAAACTCTATCACCTGCATAGTGAAGCAGAAAGGCACGCTTTCTTTCAGCACTTTTGATATCAGAAACTATCAACAAATTTTCAAACCTTTTAAGCCATTTGACCCACCCTGTGACAGGTTTGTCTGGTCACAGTCAGGATCAAATGCAGGAAACTGAGGTATATTTGCCATTTTTACTGAATAAATTTAAACTTATCACTTAAAATGTTCCTCAGAATATATAACACTTACTGCACTGTATATGTTATTCAAGAATTCACTGTAATTACTTTAATTTTGCAAAGCACACAAGCATTTTAATGCAAAAGTTCACAACAGTGCACAACACAGCAGCAACTGACTTCTTACCTAGCCCTTGTGTACATGTGTTGTTCCTACTCACAGCAACACAGCAGTTGTTAGCAGTTGGTACAGCAATTGTCAGCAGTTGGTACAGCAGTTGGCAGCAGTAGGCAGCAGTTGGCAGCAGTAGGCAGCAGTAGGCAGCAGTAGGCAGCAGTAGGTTCACAGCGTGAAGAATTTTGTAGCACGAAGCGTCGTTTCGTAACCAAAACATCGGGTTTTGTACACTGCATCAAAGCGTCGTTTCGTACACAGCGTCGGCAGATTCCTCTCACACAGCAACACTCAGCACAGCTTGGGTAGCACACAGCATTGGCCAGCACACAGCAACGGCCAGCACACAGCAATGGTCAGCACACAGCATGGGTTGCATACAGCATCGGGTATGGTGCTCACAGACAGCTTCTCTTTCCTCCTCTGGGCGAGACAGCATGCTCCTTCCTTGTGTTTTGTTGAACAAAATACCTGCGTTCCCAGTTCATCCTCGTCGCCAGTGTGGTGTCTGTGTATAGCTGAGATAGTCTTGGTAGTAAGGTTGATGTAAAGTCATTCCTGGTTACTGACTTTAATAATAATAAATAATACATGATAGAGTAGCTCCCAAGCTGGCAGCGTCCTGTGTGCTCTTGTTTACCTTCTAGTCTAGTGGCGTCCAGCCGCCGCACATAGAAAACGGATGGTACCATTTTCTGTGAACATGACACTTACATACTTCTTGACTGTTAGTAACAGTGGCAGAACCGTTGTTGGCACTGCACTCCATGACACGAGCATCACGTGCAGCATCTTCCATTCGACGAGCCATATCCAGTATCTTGTTAGAGAACTTTCATCATCAACAAGTTCTAGAGCTCTTCGACGAAGACGTGTAGAAGTGCATGTTTCAATTATTTGCTGTTTGATTTCTTTGTCAACATCAGCAAACTCACAATGGGCTGCTAAACCCTGCAGACGTGTATGGTATTGATCAACAGTTTCATTAGAGAGTTGTTTTGCTCTCCTGAAATGCATAATTTCCATAGCAGTATTTTGCCTTGGTTTGAAATGCTCAGTTAATTTGGCCTTGGCAGTGTCATAATCTTTGGCACCACCAGTATCTTTCAGTGTATCAAAGATATCACAAACTCTATCACCTGCATAATGAAGCAGAAAGGCACGCTTTCTTTCAGCACTTTTGATGTCAGAAACTATCAACAAATTTTCAAACCTTTTAAGCCATTTGACCCACCTCTGTGACAGGTTTGTCTGGTCACAGTCAGGATCAAATGCAGGAAACTGAGGTATATTTGCCATTTTTACTGAATAAATTTAAACTTATCACTTAAAATGTTCCTCAGAATATATAACACTAATTACTGCACTGTATATGTTATTTAAGAATTCACTGTAATTACTTTAATTTTGCAAAGCACACAAGCATTTTAATGCAAAAGTTCACAACAGTGCACAACACAGCAGCAACTGATTTCTTACCTAACCCTTGTGTACATGTGTTGTTCCTACTCACAGCAACACAGCAGTTGTTAGCAGTTGGTACAGCAATTGGTACAGCAGTTGGTTCACAGCAGTAGGCAGCAGTAGGCAGCAGTTGGCAGCAGTTGGCAGCAGTAGGCAGCAGTAGGTTCACAGCTTGAAGAATTTTGTAGCACGGAGCGTCGTTTCGTAACCAAAACATCGGGTTTTGTACACTGCATCAAAGCGTCGTTTCGTACACAGCGTCGGCAGACTCCTCTCTCACAGCAACACTCAGCACAGCTTGGGTAGCACACAGCATTGGCCAGCACACAGCAACGGCCAGCACACAGCAACGATCAGCACACAGCAACAGTCAGCACACAGCATGGGGTTGCATACAGCATCGGGTATGGTGCTCACAGCTTCTCTTTCCTCCTCTGGGCGCGTGAGGCAGCATGCTTCTTCCTTGTGTTTTGTTGAACAAAATACCTGCGTTCCCAGTTCATTGTCGTCGCCAGTGTGGTGTCTGTGTATAGCTGAGATAGTCTTGGTTGTAAGGTTGAAGTAAAGTCATTCCTGGTTACTGACTTTAATAATAATAAACGATTACATGATAGAGTAGCTCCCAAGCTTGGCAGGCGTCCTGTGCTTTGTTTACCTTCTCTCTAGTGGCGTCCAGCCGCCGCACATAGAAAACGGATGGTACCATTTTCTGTGAACATGACAAGCTGGTACCCCGTTACCCTTTGGGGTCGCTAGGGCTGACACACCCCCTAGCTTACACTCTTTTTGTACACCTTCAAAACGCCAATATATAGGGTCAAAAATAAATATTTTACAGTTTCCGTATATATCGTCTTGGGGGAGGATATATATACGCAGATATTTTAGTCCTGACCCATAATCAGTACTAAAATATATTTCATAAATATGTATTTAATTTTAATGTATTTTTTTCAGAGGTATTGTTAGTCAATGAGGTAATGTTGGAAGATGAGGCATCGCGTGAAATGAGCCGACTGGTGATTGTAGGAATGTGCAGGAGAGACTAACGTTGTCATGGGACCAGTGGTGGAGCGATGATTCAATCGAGACGGTACCAAGCAGAAGCTGGTGACATGTCCTGGTTTGGCTGGATGTGCTACTAGAGTTAGCAGATATGATGGAGCTATGAGTTTAAGGCAAGTATTTACTTATGACCTAGTTTAAGTTAAGAGGCATGGTAATATTTTATTAGGATACTGTATTAAAGTCTGAAGTGGTTAATAGTATTAGCTGCTGAGAGGGTGTCGACCCACAAGTAACAGCTGGAAAACCCGTTGACTATGCAGGTGGGATGTATGCCTTCAAAAATGGCATTTGAAATGAGCAGCTACATCAAAATAGTTTACTGCAAGTAATTACAGGTTCCAAATAAAGGTATGCTTGAATCATTTATATTGGTAGCATGAGGTAACTGTTGCCTTGTTGCAGGTAATACCGGACAGATTGCCTGGACCCCTGAGCTGTGTGGAAGAACACGAGGAGACGCTTCAACTTCACTATTCGTGAAGACTTGCCAGTAAGTGTCTGACGTCCTTCAGAATGTTCGTGGGGATAGGTTGTAGGTTCGGCGAAGTTACTACTGTCTAAAGGTGAGCGTGTTAATTGTTGCGTTTTCAATGTCACGTTGATGCGGCCGAGAGAAGTTATGATAACTTCAGTGTTGTCGAAGTTGAATGTGACAGGAAGCTAGTTTGGCAGGAATTACCGTTTGTTCTGAAAGATTTATTAATGAAGTGAAAATAAGTTAGAAAATGCTTATATCCCCAAAACTAAAGTAACCAACGATGACGTTAAATTAGTTAACAAGTAATTATTTAGTGTTCCATGTTGCAGGGAGAAGTGCGTGCAATAACACAAAGTAGGAAGTAATATTATTGTCGCTGGGAAACGCTAAATTGAATACACCGGATGAGTAGGCATTAAGATTCATGTAAATACCGCGAAAGCCTCATAATGGAAGGACGTTAACTGATCAACCGTACCTTACATAGGTGTTAAAGCAAGTAGTTAATAAAACGTGGTAACTTAAGGCAAGTGTTCGGGGCCTAACGCAGTCGTGTATATTGGTGTCACCCACTCTAGGTCCAGCAAAGTAAATTTACGTTATGACAATAGGCCGTGGTTGACGGGAGTTACTGGCAATTAAGTTAGGTGAAAAATGTAAATCTAAAATAAGGGATGAAGGCAGTAAATTGGCGGCATGCAATAGTGTGTGGGGGTTGTGGAATAACGCAGTTGGAGGGGGATGTTATGAGGGGCATTGATGTACTGAAATAAGTGGCAGTTTGACCACTACTAGAGCCATATCTGGGCCCTCATAGCGAGGGGTTAGTTTTTAGGGTATTTTTGCGGGATGACTAAACGTCAAGAATTTAAAATGTCGCGTTTAGAACTGCAATTGTATGTTTAGGAAAGATAGTGTTGTGTGGGGGTTGATGGTTCCACTTTGATGACATTTTATAAAGTAGCACTCGTCAGAGCTGGAACACATGATACGAGGGAAAACTACAATACATAACAAGTGTCTTAAAAGTTGGTAGACATATCTGAAAGTAATATCCAAATGGTTAGGTTGACATATAGAAACTAATTT
>WNGS01067354.1:0-15301 GCA_020271785.1 Procambarus virginalis | reverse complement strand
AGAACTAAATTTAATATTGTTTGAATAATGAGATCTCTCATTCAATATTTTGTAACTTTGTATTACAGTTTCTTTCATGTTTGTTTAACATTGCATATGTATTTTAACATTGAAATCCTTTGTGGTAAGTTGTTTAAATTCTTTGTGTGTTTAATTAATGTTAAATGTATGCAATATCTCTTGATATGTTAAAAACCTACTTTGTGTCAATAACTTTGCTTTGTGCTACAATGGTAGACATCCTGTATTCATTCTTTTAAAGAAAAGGAGGGATGTCATGTTCACAGAAAATGGTAACATCCGTTTTCTATGTGCAGCGGCTGGACGCCACTAGACTAGAGAAGGTAAACAGCACCGGACGCCTGCCAAGCTTGGGAGCTACTCTATCATGTAATCGTTTATTATTAAAGTCAGTAACCAGGAATGACTTTACATCAACCTTACTACCAAGACTATCTTAGCTACACACAGACACCACAATCCCCTCTCTCTCATTCTTGTCGGTCCCCTTGACGTGTTGACTTAGAAAGTTTCTTTTGCCACATCCAGCAGATGTGTGTGTGTGTATGTGTGTGGTGTGTGTGTGTGTGTGTGTGTGTGTGTGTGTGTGTGTGTGTGTGTGTGTGTGTGTGTGTGTGTGTGTGTGTGTGTGTGTGTGTGTGTGTGTGTGTACTCACCTATTTCTACTCACCTATTTGTGCTTGCGGGGGTTGAACTTTGGCTCTTTGGTCCCGCCTCTCAACTGTCAATCAACTGGTGTACAGATTCCCGAGCCTACTGGGCTCTATCATAGTTACACTTGAAACTGTGTATGGAGTCAGCCTCCACCACATCACTGCCTAATGCATTCCATCCGTTAACTACTCTGACACTGAAAAAGTTTCCTTCTAACGTCTCTATGGCTCATGTGGGTACTCAGTTTCCACCTGTGTCCCCTTGTTCGCGTCCCCCCAGTGTTGAATAGTTTGTCCTTGTCTACCCGGTCGATTCCTCTGAGGATTTTGTAGGTTGTGATCATATCTCCCCTTACTCTTCTGTCTTCCAGTGTCGTAAGGTGCATTTCCCGCAGCCTTTCCTCGTAACTCATGCCTCTTAGTTCTGGGACTAGTCTAGTGGCATACCTTTGGACTTTTTCCAGCTTCGTCTTGTGCTTGACAAGGTACGGGCTACATGCTGGGGCTGCATACTTCAGGATTGGTCTTACATATGTGGTGTACAAGATTCTGAATGATTCCTTACACACAGGTTCCTGAACGCTGTTCTAGATGTTAGCCAGCCTCGCATATGCCGCAGATGTTTTCCTTTTTATGTGGGCTTCAGGAGACAGGTTTGGTGTGATATCAACTCTTAGATCTTTCTCTCTGTCCGTTTCATTAAGTACTTCATCTCCTATTCTGTATCCTGTGTCTGGCCTCCTCGTTTCCCACGGCCTAGTTTCATTACTTTTACTTTGCATTTACTCGGGTTGAACTTCAACAGCCATTTGTTGGACCATTCACTCAGTGTGTCTAGGTCGTCTTGTAGCCTTCACTACTAGTCGTCCGTCAGTTTCAATCTGTCCTCATAATTTGTTGCATCAATCGGCAAACATTGAGGGAAGAAAGACGATTCTATACTCTTGGGAGAGCATTTACATATATCAGAAACAGATAGGTTCCAAGGACTGACCCCTGACGGGACACACTATCTTCCCCGTAACGGTCTCGCCAATCCTGAGACCTCACCCCTCACACTGACTCTTTGTCTCCTGTTGGTTAGGTACTCCTGTATCCAACGGAGTACCTTCCCTTTCACTCTCAGCCTGCATCTCCAGCTTTTCTCACTTAGCCTCTTGTGTAGCACTGTATCAAAAGGTTGCCCTTTCTGACAATCCAAAAATATGACGTCTGCCCACCCTTCTCTTTCTTGCCTTAGTTTTTGTAGCCTGGTCGTAGAATTCCAATAACCCTGTGAGGCAGGACCTCCATCCCTGAACCCATGTTGATGCTGGTGTTACCAAAGTTCCTTCGCTCAAGATGTTCCAATAGCTTTCTTCGCACAATCTTCTCCATCAGCTTGCATGGTATGCAGGTTAGGGACACTGGCCTGTAATTCAGTGCCTCCTGTCTATCCCCTTTCTTGTATATCAGCACTACATTAGCTGCTTTCCAAATTTCTGGCAGTTCCCCTGTTGCCCGAGATTTGTTATATACTATGGAGAGTGGTAGGCACAGTTCTTCTGCTCCGTCCTTTAGTATCCAAGGGGAATTCCATCTGGGCCTATAGCCTTTGTCACGTCCAACTCTAGTAAGCACTTTCTTACTTCCCCGCTTGTAATCTCAAACTCTTCCAGTGGTTCCTGGTTAGCTAGCCCCTCTCTTAACTCTGGGATTTCTCCTTGTTATAAGGTGAAGACCTCTTGAAATTTATTATTCAGTTCCTCACATACTTCCTTGTCGCTTGTAGTGAATCCTTCTGCCCCTAACCTTAATTTCATAACCTGTTCCTTTACTGTTGTTTTCTCCTGATGTGGCTATGCAGCAATTTAGGCTGAGTCTTTGCCTTGCTTGCGATGTCGTTTTCGTATTGTCTTTCCGCCTCTCTTCTCATCCTGACATATTCATTCCTGGCAATCTGGTATCTTTCTCTACTCTCCAGTGTCCTGTTATTCCTATAGTTTCTCCATGCCCTTTTACTTTGTTGCTTAGCTAGCCTACATCTCTGATTAAACCATGGGTTTCTCATCTTCATTTCACTGTTTTTCCTTTTGGGCTGGGACAAACTTGTTTGCTGCTTCCTTGCACTTTTGCGTGATGTAGTCCATCATATCTTGGGCCGTCTTTTCCCTGAGCTCTGTTTCCCATGCTATGTCTGTTAGGAATTTTCTTATCTCCTCATAGTTTCCCTTTCCGTATGCTAACCTTTTGGTTTCAGTATCTCTCCTCGAATTCAATAACCCTTCTTCAAGCAGGTATTCAAACTCCAATACACAGTGGTCGCTCATCCCTACTGGGGGCCTCAAAACCGATTTCTCTTATGTCAGAGTCGTTTATGGTGAAGACCAGGTCGAGTCTCGCTGGTTCGTCATTTCCTCTCAACCTTGTGGGTTCTCTGACATGCTGGGTTAAGAAGTTTCAAGTCACCACCTCCAGTAGTTTGGCTCTCCATTTATCCTCGCCGCCATGCGGTTCCTTGTTCTCCAAATCATCCTTCCATGATTGAAGTCCCCCATGATGAGCAGGTGGGATCTATTTCTACAGGCAGCAGAGGCTGCCCTCTCAATTATAGTGTTAACTGCCATGTTGTTGTTGTCATACTCTTGACTGGGTCTTCTGTCATTTGGTGGAGGGTTATATATTACTGCTACTACTATCCTTGGTCCTCCCATTGTCATGGTGCCTGCTATGTAGTCTCTGAACCCCTCACAGCCCGGGATAGCCATCTCATTAAAACTCCATTCCTTTCTCATGAGTAGGGCCACTCCGCCTCCTCCCCTACCTTCCCTCTTTTTCCTTATTACTGTGTACTCCTGGGGAAACCCACAATTCTCACTAAGTGGGATTTATTGTATATAATTCTAAGAGACTGTTGAGTGAGGGAAGTAATTTACACTAGAGCTATTGATGATCGTGTCAAAGTGATTGACCAGCTGGTGCAAATAGGTTGTCTCCAAGGATTTACCGTCTGTCATCTGGAAAGCTTGAGGTGAGCTTATCCAACATTGAAGGATACAATGATTGGTTCCCTCGCATAAATCAATAGTCTACTGTCACCTGGATCATCAGCGACAGCAGAGAATGAGCGTAAATGGTGTGATTGGATGTAAATATGAAGCCCGGGTTATTTTAAGTGTTGTGTGCATATTTATTTTGGTGATCAATAGTCACCTAATCTCGGAATCCATCAGAATGTCTCTCGCAACGAGCTTGAGATCCAAGGAGAGTGTGGACCTGTTAAACTGTCAGTTACAGCTCTTAACCTCTCGAGGTCATGTCATTAGTGATTGACTGACGACGTATGTGTGGGTGGCCATTATCATCTACCAATTTGAGATATAGGATTGTTTACCATCTTTACAGGAAGTGTTGACTACGGATTTCTAAGTGACACGTAAGTGGTGTAATTAGTGGTTATCTTTGTGACAAGTTTATATCAATTTGTGTTGTGTTGTGGTGTCAAGCGACACCTACTTATTGTTTCATCTGTGTGATAAATAATAACTAGTATTGTATAATTATTATAATTATTGCAGTGTTAATTATAATTGACTGTTGACTGTCTGTCTAACCGCATTATTAAGATAACTAATTGCTTGTTAACTGCCAGTGTGACAGTGTGGATTAACGTAAACTAATTGATTGTTAATTGAGTGATAGTGTTGTAACGTAAGGTTGTTAGTAATTATCTTTGATTGTGACTGTCGGTGTAACAGTGATTAACATAAAGTCGTAAAGTAATTGAGTGTTGACTGTCTGAATAACAGTGATTTAACGTAAATTGATTGAGTGTTAATTAATTAATTGTGATTTACTGGCTTGGTGACATGTTAAATTTAAGTAATTACTTGTTATTGTGTGTTTTGATACTGCCAGTGGCGAGTGCCATAATTGCCAAAAATGTTCATGAGGTATTCAGTTAGTTCACTTTTGTTCATTACCAGTTCAGTGGGTCGAGACTGTTATGTCTCTGACACATGTGAGAGTGATGAACTGATTCCTGCTGCGAAGTGGTGTTTTGACAGTTGTTGAGGTGACACTCTTGAGTAACTTAACTAATATAAGTCACTGTGTATTAGTAAGTTGTTGAATAAGTTAATTTATTTTGTTACACGTTCCTTTGATGTTATTCCTCATTCTGCAGGTCTGCCCCCCCCCACATTCATCCCTTGCTACTTGACTGGACTGTGTCATTAATTTTAGTTGGCTCAGGATCCAGCCCAGTACCTCAAACACTGAATATAAATTCGGTGTGAGAATCCATCCGCTACTTGCTAGATTTTCTTGCAAACAAGTTGCAGGGAGAACGACCTAAGTGAGGAAGGTCTGGTATTGCTTGTAGAACTGAAGACCGCTCTGGCCTTCATCTTCACCTGAAGTACTTGGATCTTTGTCATATTGCTAACGCCTCCGGAGCGTATTCATGTTTGCCAAAGGCAAACATTCGAATTCACATCCCAATTACCAGAAGTCTCACATCTGGTACCGGCGTAGTGCCAGACTTGTGTGGGAAAATTAGTCATTTCACATCTGACGCCTAAAGTGGGTTTAAGAAGTGTATAGGAAAAAAAACTATTTTCACAAAGGGGAAGAATCATGGCGATATGTCAAAACTTCCATATAACTAATGATGTAGGAGGGGTTAGGGGGTCAGACTTTCCCCAAGGGTCAGGGGGGTAGTCTGACCCCTGACCTAAGTCATATCTTGCCTCGTGTTTTAATATAGCGTCTTGGATGTATTCACCTAGTTGTGCTTGCGAGGATTGAGCTCTGCTCTTTCGGCCCGCCTTTCAACTGATTACTAACTATTATTTTTTCCCCCACCACACACACACACACACACACACACCCAGGAAGCAGCCCGTGACAGCTGACTAACTCCCAGGTACCTATTTACTGCTAGGTAATAGGGGCATTATGGTGAAAGAAACTCTGCCCATTGTTTCTCGCCGGCGCCCGGAATCGAACCCGGGACCACAGGATCACGCGTCCAGCGTGCTGTCCGCTCAGCCACCGGCCCCTCCATGTCATTATATGCGATGCTATAATGTTCTTAAATCAGACACGGCATCTTTCTGCCTGAGATCATTGCTCGCTCATTTTAAGAAATGAGCTTGCTCACTAAATGTATTTATTTATTTATTTATTATATATATACACGAAGGTACATTAGGTGTATGAGAGTACAAAGCATTGATGTTTTTAACATTCTTGTAAAGCCACTAACACGCATAGCGTTTCGGTCAGGCCCTTAACCTAACAGATAATTTTGAGTAGGTAATTTGTAGCAAAATTTAAAAATGTTAACAGATCCCTTGCAAGAAAGTTTGAAGAAAATTAGTGGTACATTATAGAAAAATTTGAGGCTCATCAACAGGTACATCGTAGCATAATTTGATGATTATTTCTATGTACATTGTAGTAAAATTTGCGTTCACCATTACAAAATTTATTGCCATAAGATGTTGGCATAAGATGTTGGCAGGGCACATGGTAACCGAAAATCCGAAGAAAAATTAAATATTTACGAAAAATTACGAAAAATACTACGACGTTCTGGCAACACGGTGGTGCAAACCATTTTATGTTATCTTGAAAAATAATGTAATTAGAGTCAAATTTCCCGCTGCAAGTTTCCCCAATCCGGTCCTCGCGGCCTGGGTGCGCCGTGGGGTATTGTGTCTTACGTTGTAGAAGTCTAATATTTCGTAATATCGCGGAAAATAACGTTTTATGCATAAAACGAATATAAATTCGCTCATTGGCAACACACTCGTGTGAGGGAGGGGGTAGGTTTGCTGAAGAGGAGTCAGTCACTCTGTGTGTCCCTGAGCGTGTTGATCTATCGTGGATGCGCTCTCACAATATCTCCCAGAATTATCGTTATTTGTGTTATTTTTACTGCAATATGACGTACAAAAGGAAGCTGAAGAAAGCTATGAAAGCTAAATCCTTGCTAGCTGCCCGTAGAAGGTCCGAGTTGGCTAGAATACGTACATTGCGCACATTGACTAGTGAAGATCGTGGAGGCCTCTCAGCTGCGAGTGTGAGGAGCTTGTCGCAGCCAGCAGCCCTCCACCCCACAATCGAACCCACTACCACCGCACATGTTCCACCTGCTACTCCACCTCTTCCACCTGCTACTCCACCTCTTCCACCTGCTACTCCACCTCTTCCACCTGCTACTCCACCTGCTACGTCAGATCTTCCACCTGCTACTCCAGACGTTCTCGCTCTTGATGTTGCAGGGCCCAGCACCTCACGTGCTGTTGCACGGGCCAGCACCTCACGTGCTGTTGCACGGCCCAGCACCTCACGTGCTAATCTGGCAACTCCAAACATTTCAAGAAAGCTCAACTATAAGTCAACTATAATGCTGGGTATGTGATGGGATCTCTGACCAAACTCCTAGGTCTACCACAGAGTGACATACGGGACTGGTACTTTCATAAGAAGGACAAGGAGATGCAGAAGCCCACGAGACGCACCACCAAACCAAGAAAGGCCCCTGAGGGAGCTGACCCGGCTATGGCGCAGGTGCCTACTAGAGCCACTGCAGTGCCACCTTGACGACCCATATTTCTGACCAATTATATTAGGTTAGTATGTTTTAGTGTCATATTGTGATATTACTTCATAAATATTTGTACATATAAAACTGGTGGCAAATATATCAATTTTTTTTTTTTTTTCCTTAATTTTTTTTTTTTTTTTTTAATAATTTTTTTTATTATTATTTTTCAGGCGATCTGCATGGAACTTGCACACCTTATTGAACCCATGCCTATCTACAGGGGTGCAAATTTTGAATGATATTGGTCAACATCAACCTCAGCTAAAGGTGGCTGAACTTTGAACTTTGTTTGTGCAGGTAAATATTTTACAATTTTATCTGATTGCACACGCTTTATTTATTATTCAATTTACATGAAACTTGCACATTATATGTAGAGTTTATGCCTCTAAAAAATAGTGGTGGCTTTTCTTTCTACGTAGATTTATTGATTTTATAAATATTTATAAACATCATATTGTTGCATACGAATTTTGGGAAATTTAGAAAATCTGTATTATTGCACTAAATACATCTGGGATAAAAATCTACCAGCTAAATCTTTATTATATAGTAAGGTCATAGCTAAGTGTCATAGAAATGATTTCGGTTCATAATTGTGGACTGTGGAATGATTTGAACATTGTTGAAGAATTGTCTAAAAAAACGTTTTTTTTTTTTTTCTCCCCCTCTATTTAGGCTGCGATGCTGAAACTTGGCCCAGTTGCAGCACCTTTCACATGTATCAGGATAATAAAATTTGAATGCCCTACAACAACTTTCATTTTCCAAACTGTGAGTCATGTACTTTCATAAACCCAATGTAACTTCTTGAATATATATATAAAAATAAATAAATGAATAGTTTCTGGTGTAATCCATACTCATCCTATGTGTGGTAGTTCATGTGTACTCCATATTCATCGTAATGCGTAATAGGGCTTTAGGCATTGTATGTACTAGCTCTATCTATAAATCCATCAACTTTGTATCTTACCTTGTATGTATGTACCTTATCTAAATAAAAATTTAGATATATATTTATTTATATTTATTATAAAGACTAAAGTCGGCAAAGTTACCCGTGAACGCGCAAAATCAGTAAAATGTATATACTCGTTTCAGGTTTATCACCTTATTTCTCATGCTACATCGTTCGTTTTGGTATCATTGTGTTCGGAATAGAATTCTCTATAGGGGTAAATGCATATAAGGTCTAAAAGCCCGGAGTGAGTCCCACGTTCTTTATTTTGGTATCAAATTGTTCGCAATGAAAAGGCGCGTATTTTAAAACTAGTCCCATAATAATAAAACAATAAATAGAATTTTAACAAATATTTTAACTTTTGGACACTTTTTGACGCTCATCACCACAAAATTATTTATATCTTTCCAGTATCCTGACATCAATTTCTAATAGCTGCTAATAAGACCAGTCTCGACCCACTGGACTTAGGTCATTCATGAAGAACAGTGAACTACACTACAGTACCATCTATCAGAGGATATTCAAAATGTTCTTGATATCATTCAAATAGTCAATACGAGAGCAGAATACATAAGTGATGTCAGAGAAATCATATTGACTGACTGAGCCAATGTTTTGGATACTTGTGGGATGTTTTCTTTTTTTTTTTTTGCTGTCACGACTGCAATGCGTACGTCGCCAATGTACATGTGGCAGACGCTTCACGAAGCTGTCGGAATTAGCAAAATAGAAAATACGAGAGCAACCGTACAGGGCCTGGGAGCAAGGTCGAGTTAGAGTCCTTGTGGGTCTCTTCTCAGACTAGCCTCACCTGGTCCTGCTCCACGTTGGTCGTTGGAATCTCCTCAATGATGTAACACTTTAAGGGACTCCTAGGGTCCTCATCAAATTTATAGTTTAGTGACTTACAGGCAACTCGGTGTTGAAGACACTTAGAGCTGAAGGCTGGAGTAATATTGGCAGTATTCAGAAGTGGTTCAACGGAAACACCGCATAAAGCTTAACAGTAGTTTATTTACTAACTTAACCACTAATACACAGGGTGCTTGATTTACTTTCGATTGGCGTCAGCAAAGCTATGGTTGCATTAGCGAGACTCTTGACGTCTGGCTAATCGACTCGTATCCACTCGTGGAGAAACACCTAACTTAACACAGTTGACAGCCAATCATTAACACGGCAACCTAACTGCCGGTATGCAAAGGGATCACAAGAGTTCCAACCGGATACTCGGTAATGATGATATGCAATAAACACAATAATAATCACACAATAACTAAATGTGTGGTGTATGTGAAGCTCACATCCACAGACGAGTGAAATGCTGTGATACCACACAGATAAACACGCATACACCGTCGATTCACCTATAACCTGCGACAGGTATAAGAAGGTGAGAACTGTGGTTGATCCCTCAGATCAACACAGACACAATAAAACAATGACAAGATCTTGTACTTACAGATAAGGTACCTTTCCTTACGCACTCACTCAGACTCGTTTATACAAGCACTCGTAGGTGGCCTGATAGCTGGTTTCGCTCGTAGACACGGAGGGTACTCGCAGTATCTTGAGATGATTTCGTGAGTAGGGCGTGCTGTATGCTTAACAGACAGACACACGCGCACACACTGGCACTGGCGGTGCTAAGGTGGTGACGTCACGTAGGAGTGAGGGCGGCGGCGGCTGGCGGCGGGCGCTCGAGGCGGCGGCTGGCAGCGGCTGGCGGCGGTACCATGCACTACACTGTACACTGTGGTACAGGTACACTGTGGTAATGTCACACACAGATTACTTAGGCGGCGGCACTGCCTTAGTTCACTCTAGGTCACTCACGACGATCTTTGTCACCAGGGGTTACCTGATACCAGTCTGTTTCGCTCTGGAGATTTGTCACTTTAGGCTTCTAAACAATATATTCCCACTCGTGATTCTGGCGAGTGTGTGGTATATCGCAAAGACGCTGAGTTAACTTGACGGTGAGGGATAGACGGTGATCAGTCTATTGGCCGGTAGAACAGAACACGTCCTCTTCGTATGGTCTCTCTCACGTGAATGAGTTTGCAAGGGTGCCGGGCATCTCGTGGCACACAACACAAAAGGAGTTACAATTTGACCAATAGCATTGCAGCAAATGAGCGGGAACCAATCATATTAGCTCGTTCGATGAGCAGTAGCAGGAGTGACGTCATGAACACGTCATAGCTGTTATTCCGATCGCGCCGGTTGACCCCAGAGGTCAGACGCTGCTGGCGCCTTCCCCTCTGTCTCAGCGGGCACCAGCCATGTACTCACTGACCCTTTGGTAGCAAGTATACTTAGCTCCCTGTATCTACTTCCTGCCTAGACATACGGCGGCCTACGTATTTTAACAGTGTTCCTGGTTAAGTGGGCATTCTGGAGATACCCAACATGCTAGGTCACTATCCAGGATTAAGAGAGATAGGCTTTGTGCACGAAGATCAGTGCACTGTGCACTGCAATGAGCCATTCAAGTCAGCTGTGGGAGGATCTTGGGAGACATACTCCCACATCACCCCCCAACAAAGATCGAGCTCCACAGCGTGGCGCTCGTCCAACTCACACCGCTGACAACATGTGCACAAACTGAGTGCACTGAGCGCGGCCGGGTCCAGCGGACCCCGTTTTCTATACTTCTAGGCGAGGCGGGGCCTCGTCTAGACTATTCTCTTCTGGTAAGTGAGGAATTTCTTCAGTCACCGGATCACATGTGGCTATCTGTTCAGGTTTGAGCAGGCACTGTGGTTGGACGTAGCTCCAGGTCTGGGTCGGCTCAACGCCTCGAAACCCTGAGTGGCGCTGGTCTGTCCACTGCCTCTCTCCACCTGTGTCATGCCTGAAACATCAGAGACACACTGGGAACCAGTGTCCGGTGATGCGCGTTGCGTTTCCTCGCTCATGTCTCCCTCGTTCGACGTCTCGTTAATCACCCCTGACCTACTCAACCAGTCAGCACCTACGTTGTCGGCTCCCTTTATGTAAACCACGCGGAATGTGAACTGTTGAAGGAACAACACCCAGCGCATTATTCTAGGGTTGGCGTTTTTAAGCGTACCGATGTGGCTGAGGGGTTGGTGATCTACTTGAAACGTGAAACGCTTACCATAGAGATACTGGTAGAATTTCCTTACTCCCACGACAGCAGCAAGGAGTTCCTTTTCTACAGTGGAGTACTTCTGCTCAGCATTGCTCAGTTTACGACTGGAGTACGCAACTGGCCAGATTTCACCGTCGTACTCTTGCATGAGTACAGCACCAATACCTGTATTTGAGGCATCTGTCCGAAGGATGTACTCCCTGGTAGAATCTGGTAGTCTAAGGATGGGTGCTTCAGTCAGCTTCTTCTTGAGCGTCGAGAATGCTGAGTTCTCCATTTCTGTCCAACGTACTCTAACAGGTGCATTCTTCTTGGTGAGATTAGTTAGCGGAGTTGCTATAGACGTGAAATTGGGAATGAAAGTTCTGTAGTACCCTGCCAGTCCCAGGAATGACTTAACCTGAGTCTTGGTGGCGGGTGGAGCGGCTTCACTGATCTTGGTGATCTTCTCAGGCAGCGGCCTGGTGAACCCTCCCCCTATCACGTGACCAAGGTACCTGACCTCCTTGCACCCCAACTCACACTTAGTGGGTTTTGCAACCATTCCTACTTCTTGTAGTCTTGTCAACACCTGCCTTAGCAAGGTCAGATGTTCTTCCCACGTAGCAGAGTGGATGAGCACATCGTCCACGAACACTTCTACTCCAGTAATTCCCCCCAAGACTTTGCGCATAGTTCTGTTGAACACGGCTGGGGCGTTCACCAGTCCAAACGGAAGAACTGTGAACTGGAAGAGACCTTCGCTTGTCATGAAGGCAGTGCAGCGCTTACTGTCTTCATGTAATGGAATCTGCCAAAATCCTTTTGTCAGATCAAGCTTGGAGAAATAGCAACTGGAAGCTAACCTCGAGAAGATCTCATTTTGATTGAACATCGGTTCAGCATCAAACTCTATGATGGAGTTCAACTTCCTGAAGTCGAGGCAGATGCGCACACCTCCCCCAGGCTTCTTCACTAACACCATCGGGCTTGAGTACGGTGAGGTCGACTTCTCTATTACTCCCGCATTAATCATAGATGCCAGTTCTTCTCTCACCTGTGGTACAAGGTGATGAGGAACAGGATATGGTTTTGTTCGTACCGCTTGCTGCTCTAGCAAAGGTATGCGGTAACCCTCTACTTTTGCTACCTTAGTGACGTCAGAGAGTACCTCCTTGTACTCTGCTACCAGTCGAGTAACCTGGTCGACTTGATCTTCAGACAGCTGATCATCAACCTTAACATCTCGGTGTGTCTCCTGCTGCTGTTGATTGAAGAGACCTGGCTGACCTTCCTCCTCGTCGGCGGTTATCACTGAGACACCGGCGATCGTTGCTGAGAGCAGAGGGTGGTCGATCGGCCCTGTCGATGTCGAGCCCTGCGGTCCTCTCCTGTTTTTACGTCTTACATGCTTCTTCGGCTTGTTGGATCCATCTGCAGGAGGGTCCTCGTAGCGTTGGAGCATGTTGCGTTCTTTTGCTTTCTCTCCCTTATACTTCAGCTGGGTGAGGGTGTGGTCACTCCCTGTGACGTCATCCCCGGGCGAGTCGCCCTTGGGATCAGCTGACTGACGGCAGCTGCGCGCCTTACTCTCCCCCGTTTTCTTTGAGGGCGGACTTGGGCAATCAGAGACTCCCGGAACATTTCCCAATAAAAGTCCATATACAGCACGTTCCTGTTGAACGGCACGGATTTTACCTTTGATGTAAGGTGTGTCGACCCACACATACACCTCCACCATCTCTTTAGTATAGCCATTTGGGAATTTGACATAGATATGTCTACCTGTCTCAGATCCTGGCTGTACTAGGCTCTTTCTTACCATGTGAGTAGTGGCGCCTTTGTCACGGAAGATTTTCGCCGATTTTCCGTTAACATTTCCGTCCACCACCTCAAGGGTCCAAGCTAGTGGATCCTTTCTGACGTTGGGATGATTCTTACCACTTGAGCTCACACCTGCTATGTAACCTGATTTCGGTTTTACCTTGCAATCAGCTGCACGATGACCTGGCTTACCACAGGTGTAGCACTTGTGCACCTGCTTGTTGGAGGAGTTTCCCTGCTCCCCCGACACACCAGTCTTAAGCTTAGCTCTATCGCCAATACCTGTAGCATGATGCTTCTCGTGCGGCTTCACCCCTTTCACCTGTCTCCTGGCCCCAGCCCACAGATCAGCTTGCTTGGCCATAGACAGATTTGACACAATTTCTTGCTCTTTGAGCTTGACACGCAGAGACGATTCGCATGCTTCTAAGAACTGTTCACGAATCATCAGTTGATAGAACTCCATGCTCCCAGGAGCAGTCTCCATGAGTTCACAGTAACGGTTTAGACTCGATTCTAACCGCTGTAACATGAGCACATATGTCTCACCTTTTTGCAATTGAGCCCTACGGAAATTCTCTAGCATCCGGTCTGCAGTTATGCCAAAACCGTTCAGCAGCGCTGTTGTCAATGCCTCGTAATCTCCGCGCTGGTGCGGACCCAGACTGTGGTAGATAGTTAATGCCCTACCCTTTAACAATGCACTAAGAGCGAGTGCCCACTTTGATCTTTCCCACCCGCAATCAGCGGCGTGACCTTCGAAACGCTTGATGTATGCATCCATCGAGTCGTCCCTCTCATCAAAGTTAGCTAGTTTAGGTAGTTTGACAGTCTTACCTTGTTCAACGTTAGTCTCCGTTGAACGACCACTTGTCTGGTCATCCTGCCTTGCTTGCAACTGCATGCGAGCTATGCGTTCAGTACTTTCTCGGTTCTGCTGATCAGTCCAGCGTTTGTTTTCTCTCTCTTGCTGATCAGTCCACAGTTTGCTTTCTCTGTCCTGCTGATCAGTCCAGAGTTTCATAGCTTGCTCTGCTACTTTATTCCCTTCGAATCCCAACTCCCTAACTTGGTTACGGTATTCCTCTAAGGTGAATAATTGCGAGCCTGTAATACCTACTCTTTGAGTTGGTGTCGTCCACAAGGACCTTTTGGGCCGAGATTCTTCCCCATAGAATCCCCCCAACGGAGTATTGCAAGGGTTAGATTCCCGCGTGACTCCGTTTTCTTCCGCAGCGCGCGTGATTCTAGTGACATCATTCTCGGTGACGTCACCCACAGGGGTCTCTACCTCCAAGTTGTCTCTCACTGGGGTCTCTCCCACTGTGTTATCTCTCACTGGGGTCTCACCACCGATAGCTTCATCCAGTGTGATGAGACTCGTGCACGCCACCTCAGCACTACCCTGCATGTGTGCTTGTAGCATCACCTCTTCCACGGCCCTCATGTGCTGTTCCACTCGTTCCTTACACTCTTGTTCAGTAAGAGTGTCGTAGTCGTCAGGTCTACGAGCGGTCAAGGCCAGTGAAGATGCAGGTAGCGCTGTTTGTACTCTACACACTCAGACATACTGGTGGTGTGTGTACCTAACAGGGTGTTAAACATCCTCTGAATACTGCTCGTCACTTTTGAATTTTCAGGGAAAATTTAAGTGCGAAATTTTACTGTATAACCTAGCTCATAGGTTCCAACTAAGCCTAACACGTTGGGCGCCAGATGTGGGGGTTTTCTTTTTTTTGCTGTCACGACTGCAATGCGTACGTCGCCAATGTACATGTGGCAGACGCTTCACGAAGCTGTCGGAATTAGCAAAATAGAAAATACGAGAGCAACCGTACAGGGCCTGGGAGCAAGGTCGAGTTAGAGTCCTTGTGGGTCTCTTCTCAGACTAGCCTCACCTGGTCCTGCTCCACGTTGGTCGTTGGAATCTCCTCAATGATGTAACACTTTAAGGGACTCCTAGGGTCCTCATCAAATTTATAGTTTAGTGACTTACAGGCAACTCGGTGTTGAAGACACTTAGAGCTGAAGGCTTGAGTAATATTGGCAGTATTCAGAAGTGGTTCAACGGAAACACCGCATAAAGCTTAACAGTAGTTTATTTACTAACTTAACCACTAATACACAGGGTGCTTGATTTACTT
>WNGS01067347.1:0-10274 GCA_020271785.1 Procambarus virginalis | reverse complement strand
AATGCATAAAAGCCACCATACGGGTATAGATCATTTACATACAGACAGGGAATGGAACTGTTCCTGACCAAAAAGATGTTATTACTGACTTCTATTTTCTACTTCTACTATACTCTTCTACTTCTACTATCTACTTTCCTACTTCTACCTACTACCCTTCTACTCTTCTACTTCTCTACTCATTCCTACTTACTCATTTAATCCCCCCCCCCCCCGTTACAATGATGGCAGCGGTGTTGAACAATGTTAATGTAGCAGGTGTTAATTTAACATTGTTCAGTCCACGTGTCCTTTTGCCGCTCAGGCGCTATCAGGGAGATATTGACAGGTGTTTAAGATTCGCGAGTTAGCGAGTTTTTTTTCAGGTTAGGAGATAGTGATTTTCTGGCGATGTGTTCTTGTGATTTTGTGAGTTTTGTGGAGTTCAGGGAATGTTCACCAGAACTTGCGTGTGTAGTGATTTATGTTAGTGATAAGATTTGGTGAGTTGGGAACTTAGCGGTTGGTGGTGTGCAGGTCATCTGAGTGTGACAGGTGACCCGCATGTCCCACGGGGACACCCAGCCCCGCTGGTCCCCAGGTCAGTTGGGGAGTGGCAGGTGTATTTCTTAAGTAGTTTTAAGTGGTGGTTCTGCTCAGATTATTGCGATCAACTGTTTTACTCCATTTGAACGCAATAACCCGAGGTGTACTGGTATTGTACAGCATACTAGGGGAGGCTTAGTATGTCAGTTGACTCACGTCTAGGGACGCCTAGCGTTGAAGTCTGGTCACAGGGTGTGGCAAAAGTTTGAGTTGTGGACCCGCAGAGAAGCGAGGGAAACACTCGAGTCACGTAGGTGACTGTAGGATAAGGGTGGGAGTAACGGTTAATTAAGTACTTAAGATTAAGAACGGTACAGTTAAGTTAGGCTAGTGTTTGGTCTCTATTAGTATTGATATTTTTGTGGAGATTCGTTTAGTGACAAGTTTAAGTAGTGACGATCTTATTCTCTCTTCTCTAACTTTCCTCTGTTACTGTTTTTGTTCCACCAAGTCAGTATCATTCAGAGTTAATTGGATTATTTTAAAAATTTAAGTGTAGTTGTTGCAAGGAGGAGAACCTTATGTCTAGACTGTGTGAACCCTATGTTAACTACAGGGTCACACAGCAGCTTGGAACACGGTATTGTCGCTTTTATGTTCATTCACAGGTGGGAGTGAGGAGAGAGGTGCGCACATATACAGAAGAGGGAGACGGCGGCTTTGTACCACACTCAGGGGCGTTTATCACCCCACCGCGACGACCATCCCTTACCTGGATGTCATGGGTCCACCACCACCACCATCACCCCGAGGGACCCCCAAGATGCAGCCTCGTGGTCAGTTACTATGGTCTACCCCAGTGGACCCCAGGACGGACGGACCCCCCAGTGGTCCCCAGGTCGTTCTGCAGACGACCCCAGACGACCCAGTAAAAATGGAAGAGGAGCAACAACGACTCCAGTCTGTCCCACCAACATCGGTCTACCTAGGATGGACCCCAGGACGGACAGACCCCAAATGGACCCCAGGTTGCTTGTCTAAGACCCAAGAGAGAAGAAAGAAGAAAGAAGAGAGAAGAATGAAGAAAGAAGAGAAGAAGAAGAAGAGAAGAAGATAAGACCAAGCTGAGTGAGACACGATGCCTAGTGTCCCTTGCTGGTGTCAGCATCATTGCATGGAGCGTAATTGCAAGACAGAATCGTTTGCCTTAACTGGCCGCCCCTCCTGCAAGCATGGTGCTCTGTTGAGTGATTCCTCCTGTGTCGTGCGGATTTGATGTGGCTGTCAGAAGTGGCTCTCTGAAGGAGGCGTACTGGAGCAACAGGGAGGGAAGAAGTAGGATGGGATTTCTACGGTGCCAACTATATGGAGGTCTCGAAACTTGTAGTCCCTATAGCTGTGAAGAACCCCAATATACGTCTCTCATGGTGACTGACGTAGGGCCAATTACAGATCAGCTGGGACAACCGAATTCCACGGTCCTGTGCGCAGTTCAAGTAGTAACGGCTTCCTGGTTGGCAAGAGTTGTTGTGCGTTAACTACGGAGAAGCGACGGACGCAGTTGTGTTGAAGAAATATGGTACAGGACTATCTACAGGACCAAGCAGTGACGCCGCCCAGCCAGAGACAATGGACGTCTGTCTACATATTTCATTTTTTTAGAGTAGGATGATGTATATTTGGTTAGCTAGGATGTAATTTTTTCCGTTAATAAAGTTGTCGCACACAGCTAGCTTGCTTTAGCAGTGTTGCAAAAACTTTATTTTCGGGGAGAAGGGGAGATGTAACACTGTAAAGGTGTTAGGTTTAATTTTATTTAATACATACATGGAGATATATGAGTCACAGACAAGGATTTGACAGACGCCAACTTGTCTGGCCTAGATCTCACACCTCTAAGTGTTAATTGACAACCAAGTGACCTGAGGTCAGCCAGGCGAATCTCACCTGGCTCTCGCTAATCTTATAATTGAGCCGGGTAGCCTTCAAACATGCCAACGTTTAAGGAGTGGCTTGGTAGAGTGCCGGAGGCTATCTAACTTGTGGGCGGAGTTAGCTACCAGGTTTCCCAATATATACTCGGAGAGCTATCGATTCAGGAGAGAGGAGAAGGACAGCAGAAGCAGAGCCATAGACAGAAGAACAGACAGCAGCGGCCAGCCGTCCAGACAGGCGGTCTGCCGGCGGGGGCGGGACAGTCTCTGTCAACTACAGACCCCCCCCCTTCCTCTATTCCACGGAGACTCTTAAGACTCGGAGACACTTGGTGAGTTGAACATTGAGGGACTTTGGAGTTGCGTGGTGACCACCGGCCAGGTCGGACGCTCCTGAGGTCTCTCCGCACTGGCTCGTGTTTACGTTGGGTGATTGCTGGTTTGCCCTGCTGGTGGTGGTCTGCCACTGACAGGGTGACGTTTGCTTAGCCATGGGGACTTCTCGCCCCCCAGTGAAGAGGACATTGTCGGCTGGTCTGGCGTTTACGGTACCAGTAGACCATCCATTGGTTGGTGTCGCCCTGGTGGACGTGCTTCATGTGCAGCTGTCGGACCTGGTGGGCATCCAGCTGCTTCAGGGCAACCGTGCTGTGGTAAAGTTCTGCCTCCAGGCTGCCTTTCAGGCGTTTCTCGAGCGGTGTGAGGGGCGTGTTTACCCTCTCCCTGATACTGCTGGCTCCGTTAAGGTAGTGAATCTTAGTGTCACCTTGACGTCTGTGGCGGTGCATGGCGCCCCCTTCGAATTTCAGGACGACTTTTTGACCTCCTGTTTCGAACGGTTTGGGACAGTGTTAAGTGTTCGTTGGAACAGGGTCGTTGCCGGGCACTGTGTTGGTATGCTTGACGGCTCCCGCACCCTGACGATGTCGCTGAAGTGTAGTGTACCGTCGTCGATATCCGTGTTGGGATACACGCTCCACTGCCAGTATCGGGGTCAACCGCGCACCTGTTATCGGTGTGGTCACGAGGGTCATCTGGCTGCAGCGTGCGACGTGGGAGCAGCTGGTCGGGTGCATGTTTTTCGGCGGAGGATTTCCCACCCTTGTTACTTCCGGACGGTTCTGAGGATGGAGTGGGTACTGTGCCTGCGGCGCCTGGTTGCCTGTCTGCTGCTCCGCCTGTTGAGGTGAATTCTACGGCCTGCACGACCCGTCTGGTGCCTGCTGTGGCCCCTGGGGATGTTGAGCCGGTGTGTGTGGGTGTTGGGCCGTCGCCTGAGCTGCGTGTTGTGCAGGATGTCCCGGTGGAGGTCCATGTCCCGCCTGTGGATGTGATACCGGCTCCCGGGAATACGGGTTCTGCTGTGCCTGCCGTGCCTGTGTGTGCTGACAACTGTAGTTCTGCTCTTTCCATCCCTTTGCCGAAGCGTGCGCGTCAGTGTTCTGAGGCTGTTTCCCTGGATGATGTGGACAGTGTGGGTGATGTGGCCTCTGTGGACTCTTCGGACAGTGCTGGTGTGACCTGTGTGGATGTGAAGATGGTGGCCGTGCCTGCGGAGCGGCCTGCTGGGCGTGGTGTGGTGCGACCTGTCTCGAAGCGTTCACGGCGGGCTCGGAGTGTGTCTCCCCCTCGTGGTGTGCCTTGGGAGGAGGTGGGGGAGTATGATGATCTGGCGCCCCCCTCCGAGGATGTTGGTGCTGTGAGAGACTCCGAAGTTGCTACCTGTGCCTCTCCTCCTGCGTCTCCTGCTGTTGGATCTCCGCAGTGGGGGGTTGTCCCTGATGATCGGGACCTCGTCGTGATGTTGCGGAAAGATGTGCGCCGGGGGGCCTCGGGTCCTGTGCCCGGTGGTGGGGTCGGTGCCGCGCCTGCATCCCCTGCTGTATCCCCTCCTTCCTTGCTCCGGTCTGGGGATTGCCTGGTTCCGTCTGCTGGAGTCGTGCCCTGTGAGGGTCCGGAGTTGGGCCCTTATCGAGATGCCCGGGTGCTTCCGATCCCGTGGTGCTCGTCCACTATCTGGGTATCGCGGGTGAAGGAGTTTGTGTATCGGGTGCCGGATAGGATGTCTCAGCCGAGGGCGCTGCCTAGTGGCCGGCTGCCCGTTGACGAGCGGGTGATTTGGGAAGCGTACTGCTTGCGCTTTCCGATATACAAGTTTCCGGAGAAGTATTAGTTCCCGTCTTGCACACACACTGCTAAGCCGTGTGTGGCTGCCACCGTGACCGCGACGCCCCGCCCCCCGGTGCGGGGTGTCTACCTCTAACGTTCGACTCAGTTTTCGCCGCCTCTCCTCTCTACAGCCCATCACATCTACCGCTTTTGACTTTCTTCTCATCCTAACCGTCAACGCATCTCCTTACCTCTGTCCTGGTGCAGTCATCGGGAGGGTTAACCCTTCATGCAAACTGCACCTATTCTCAAGAAGAAGAAGAGGGACTTTGTCTTGTTCACTAAACAGGTGTTGTGTGATGATCAGGGGCAGTCGAGTTGTAGGGTTCTCGAATTCTTGGATGATGACTCACTTTTAATATTACCATTTTAGTTGAATTGCTTAAATTGATACTTAGTATGTGAAATATAATTGAAAGTTATTATTTAAAGTGTGTTTAACTTTGTCCCCTAGAGTTTTGAGTTGAGAGGAGAAAGCCTCAGCGGTTACTGGTTTCTGAATATTGAGATTAATGAGTATATGTTCAGAGTTGAAACATGGTATTAACCTCTATTGAGATACGGACAAGTTCCATTCCTTGTCTTGTATGTAGATGATCTAGAATGGATGGTGGCAGCATTTTTTATTTACTATTTTCTCCTTCTACTAGCAATTCGGCAGCAATTTCTTCTTCTATTTCCTATTTCTCAATCTTCTATTTTCTACTTCTACTATCTACTCTTCAACTTCTACTATCTACTTTCCTACTTCTACCTATCTACCCTTCTACCTCTTCTACTTCTCCTACTCACTTCCTACTTACTCGATTCTAATTCCCCCCCCCCCCCGTTACACCATGATAACCTGTGCAACCATTAGTGCTCACCATGATAACCTGAGCAACCATTAGTGCTCACCATGATAACCTGAGCAACCATTAGTGCTCACTATGATAACCTGAGCAACCATTAGTGCTCACCATGATAACCTGAGCAACCATTAGTGCTCACTATGATAACCTGAGCAACCATTAGTGCTCACCATGATAACCTGAGCAACCATTAGTGCTCACCATGATAACCTGAGCAACCATTAGTGCTCACCATGATAACCTGAGCAACCATTATGGCCCACCATGATAACCTGAGCAACCATTATGGCCCACCATGATAACCTGAGCAACCATTAGTGCTCACCATGATAACCTGAGCAACCATTATGGCTCACCATGATAACCTGAACAACCATTACGGCTCACCATGATAACCTGAGCAACCATTATGGCTCACCATGATAACCTGAGCAACCATTATGGCTCACCATGATAACCTGAGCAACCATTACGGCTCACCATGATAACCTGAGCAACCATCATGGCTCACCATGATAACCTGAGCAACCATTATGGCTCAACATGATAACCCAAGCAACCATTATGGCCCATCATGATAACCCGAGCAACCATTATGGCCCACCATGATAACCTGAGCAACCATTAGTGCTCACCATGATAACCCGAGCAACCATTATGGCCCACCATGATAACCTGAGCAACCATTATGGCTCAGCATGATAACCTGAGCAACCATTAGTGCTCACCATGATAACCTGAGCAACCATTATGGCTCACCATGATAACCTGAGCAACCATTATGGCTCACCATGATAACCTGAGCAACCATTAGTGCTCACCATGATAACCTGAGCAACCATTACGGCTCACCATGATAACCTGAGCAACCATTAGTGCTCACCATGATAACCTGAGCAACCATTAGTGCTCACCATGATAACCTGAGCAACCATTAGTGCTCACCATGATAACCTGAGCAACCATTAGTGCTCACCATGATAACCTGAGCAACCATTAGTGCTCACCATGATAACCTGAGCAACCATTAGTGCTCACCATGATAACCTGAGCAACCATTAGTGCTCACCATGATAACCTGAGCAACCATTAGTGCTCACCATGATAACCTGAGCAACCATTATGGCTCACCATGATAACCTGAGCAACCATTAGTGCTCACCATGATAACCTGAGCAACCATTATGGCTCACCAAGATAACCTGAGCAACCATTATGGCTCACCATGATAACCTGAGCAACCATTATGGCTCACCATGATAACCTGAGCAACCATTAGTGCTCACCATGATAACCTGAGCAACCATTATGGCTCACCATGATAACCTGAGCAACCATTAGTGCTCACCATGATAACCTGAGCAAAAATTAGTGCTCACCATGATAACCTGAGCAACCATTAGTGCTCACCATGATAACCTGAGCAACCATTAGTGCTCACCATGATAACCTGAGCAACCATTATGGCTCACCATGATAACCTGAGCAACCATTAGTGCTCAACATGATAACCTGAGCAACCATTATGGCTCACCATGATATCCTGAGCAACCATTACGGCTCACCATGATAACCTGAGCAACCATTAGTGCTCACCATGATAACCTGAGCAACCATTAGTGCTCACCATGATAACCTGAGCAACCATTATGGCTCACCATGATAACCTGAGCAACCATTATGGCTCACCATGATAACCTGAGCAACCATTATGGCTCACCATGATAACCTGAGCAACCATTAGTGCTCACCATGATAACCTGAGCAACCATTAGTGCTCACCATGATAACCTGAGCAACCATTAGTGCTCACCATGATAACCTGAGCAACCATTAGTGCTCACCATGATAACCTGAGCAACCATTATGGCTCACCATGATAACTCTTTAAGCTACGTGCTTAGTTAAGTCTGGAGAGGGCTATAGCATTGTAGCTCACCATGAGTCAGTCAGGTGCTGTCACAGTGAGAGGTTGTGTTAGCTGGAGCTCCGAGTAAAGCAATATTATTCAGCAATAATGGAGGGTTTGGTGAGGGAGTTGGTGAGTCTGGTTGGAGCTCTGAGGACAGAGCTGGATTCGTTGCGGGAGGAGGTAAGGCAGCTTAAGCAACGACAGGATGAAGCAAAGGAGGAGACCGGCATTAGGGAGACCCCGTCTTGGCATATTGTAAAAGACAGGGGTCTTAAGAAGACCTTGGCAAAACAGACACCTAATACCATAAAGATTACAAACGCATTTCATGTGTTGGAGGACGAGTGCTGTGGTGAACCTATGGTTCAGCGTGGAGGTAAGGGCATAGCGGCGAGGATTATTGAAGCGCGGGTCCCTCAAAGTGCCCCAAGAGAAAAGGAAGATCGAAGCGAATTTTGGTTGTGGGAGATTCCCAGGTGAGGTATTTGGACAGAACGTTTTGTGCCAGAGATAAAGGGAACAGATTAAGGGTTTGCTATTCTGGAGCTGGTATTGGTGATATTGTTGGAAACATGAAAGATATTTTGACGGGAAATGGGAACAAACCCATTATTTGTATTAGTGCAGGGGGTAATGATGTTGGGAGAGTTAGAAGTGAGGAACTAATACAGAAATTCAAGACAGCAATAGAATTAGTTAGGAGCAAGGGAGGAATCCCGATCATATGTGGCATTCTTCCAAGAAAGGGAGTGGGAAATGAATGGATGTCGAGGGCACTTGGTGTCAATTGCAGGCTGGAAAGATATTGCAAATCTAATGCAATATCTTATATAGACAACTGGGAACACTTCTATGGAAGAAATGAAATGTATGCTCGTGATGGGGTGCACCTATCGAGAGCTGGGGTTGTTGCTGTTGCAAACTCGTTGGAAGAAGTGGTTAGACGTGTTTGTTTGGGTTTAAACTGTTAGTAGATAGAGGTATGGGAATTGATTTAGAGGAAGGATGTAATAAAAGTATGTGTTTGTGGGAGAAAGGAATTGGCAAAATGATCAGGGAAAGAAAGGGCCTCAAAATAACAATTCACTTAGGGTATATTACACAAACAGTAGAAGTCTAAGAAATAAAATTAACGAATTAAATGCTCTTGTCTGCACAGAAAAATAGATATTATTGCACTTACCGAAACGTGGATGAATGTTGATAATAGAGAATATTAGCAGAATATCAAATAAATGGATTTAAACTATTTCACACAGATAGATATATTAGACGAGGAGGTGGAGTAGCTATATACGTTAGGGACAATTTGAAATGTAGTCTCAAAGAGGGAATCAAAACTGAGCCACACACAGAAACTATTTGGATAGAATTAAACGAAAAAGCAAATAATATTATAATAGGAGTTATATATAGGCCACCAAATTTAGACAGAATGGAAGCAAAGCATCTCTGGGATGAAATATCTAGGGCATCTAGATCTAACAGTATTTATGTCATGGGTGACTTTAATTTTAGTGGAATAAACTGGTTGAACAAAACAGGGAATAGTGAAGCAGAAGATTTTCTAGAATTAATTGACGATTGCTTTCTTACGCAACACATTAAGGAACCAACACGGGAAAATAATATTTTAGATTTAGTGTTAACTAACAGGGAAACACAAATTAATGACATCGAAATAGGGAGTGAGCTAGGGAACAGTGATCACAAAGAAATCAGATTTAGCATAGAATGGAATAGACCTGTAGGAGAAAATTCTGTTAAAGTGCCAGATTTTCGAAAAGCTGATTTTAATAGCCTAAGAAATTTTTGGGTCAAATTGATTGGAAAGTCTTGGGTATGGGGTGTTGGCCGGACTGAACCCAGCGATAGGTGATGTAAATGGGATTTCGATGTAGATTCAATTTATAACGTATTTAAGAATATTCTAAACAAAGCACAGGAACGTAGTATACCACACAAATTGAATAGATCGATACTAATGACCCAAAGTGGATAACAAAGATTTGAAGAATCTTATAGGTAAAAGAGAGCTTGGTACAAAAGGATAAAAATGGGGAGGTCACTTTAGAACAGGAATTCGTACACTAGTTAGAAATGTTAAAAAGAGATAAGGAAAGCAAAAAGAAACTATGAAGTTCGTATAGCAGGGCAAGCAAAGACAAATCCTAAAGGTTTTTTTCAGTATATCGAACTAAGACTAGGGAAAGGATAGGTCCATTAAAAACTGAGACAGGTCAAATAACAGATAGTGATGAAGAGATGAGTAGTATTTTTAATAAATATTTGTATCTGTATTTACTAAAGAGGAACTTAACAATATGCCTTCAGCCCACAAGTCTATGTGGGTGGGGACGAGGACAGTTGACGAGTTTAGCAGTTACCAGGGAGGATGTTCTTAAACAAATAGAAAAACTCAAACCAAACAATCCCCAGGGCCGGATGAAGTGTTTGCCAGGGTGCTGAAAGAATGCAAAGAGGAGCTTTGTGACCCCTGTCAATCATATTTAATATCAATAGAGTCAGGCAGAGTGCCAGAGTTTTGGAAAGTTGCTAATGTGATACCAGTTTTTAAGAAAGGAGATAGATCACTTGCGTCTAACTATCGACCAATTAGCCTAACGTCTATTGTGGAAAGTTACTCGAATCTATATAGCAAATAAAATTCGTCTTCATTGAAAAACATAAATTAATAATTGAGTCGCACATGGTTTTATAAATGGCCGTTCATGTTTAACAAATTTGTTATCTTTTTTTTCTAGCATAGTTGAGGCAGTTGATAGTGGTAAGGATTGTGATGTTTTACCTTGACTTTAGCAAAGCTTTTGATACAGTGCCAAAGAAAGACTGATTAACAAGATAGAGGCTCATGGTATTATT
>WNGS01067346.1:43356-62675 GCA_020271785.1 Procambarus virginalis | reverse complement strand
CACACCTGCTATGACACCCCTGTTGTGTGTACTGTGTGTACTGTACCACACCAACCTATGACACCCCTGGTGTGTACTGTACCACACCAACTATGACACCCCTGGTGTGTACTGTAGCCACACCAACTATGACACCCCTGGTGTGTACTGTGTGTACTGTACCACACCAACTATGACACCCCTGGTGTGTACTGTGTGTACTGTACCACACCAACTATGACACTCCTGGTGTGTACTGTACCACACCAACTATGACCCCCCTGGTGTGTACTGTGTGTACTGTACCACACCAACTATGACACCCCTGGTGTGGACTTTTTTTGTTTTTTTTCTACCACAGACGTGGCCACACATTTACAATACTAACCAGCATATATACATTTCTTCTGTCCTCCATGGACAGGGTTAGAGATGTGTTAAACATATAGTTCAAGGGTTTATTGAACAATCAACCACAGAAGGTGAGTCGGTGCTTTTAAAATGCTAAGCTAACCTACATACTTAAATACATAGATACACAGATTTAGGTATGCCTTACAATAAAGTGTTCGATGTGTCTTTACATAGGGTCATTAATGTACATTTACAAATTTGGAAATGTAATTCTGATCAGCTTCCATATATACTTATACCCATACATATACATACACACACACATATACATATATACACACATGCATTCACATACATTTGTCTCATTCACTCTGACAGGGTGAGATAGCTGATAAAGAAACTAGTGTGCAATTAATTTAAGCACTTAATCACTGAAGGTGATTAAGGTGCTTTTACAAGCTCAGGTTATATAGTTACCTCATATACATTGTATAATTAATCGATTACATGGTCAATCTTGGAAACAAGTCCAATATATCATCAAAAGTTCCAGTACTCATATAGTAATTACACAGTTCAGCATACCTTAGCCCAGGAGGGCGAAAGTGTCAACTTTGTGAAAGAGAAAACATGCACTCTCTTGAACATTATATTGTAGAATGTCCCTGGTGTGTACTGTGTGAGGTGGGTACACTACCACACCTCGTGAGGTGGGTACACTACCACACCTCGTGAGGTGGGTACACTACCACACCTCGTGAGGTGGGTACACTACCACACCTCGTGAGGTGGGTACACTACCACACCTCGTGAGGTGGGTACACTACCACATCTCGTGATCGTGAGGTGGGTACACTACCACA
This sequence comes from Procambarus virginalis, assembly GCA_020271785.1. Taxonomy (NCBI): domain Eukaryota; kingdom Metazoa; phylum Arthropoda; class Malacostraca; order Decapoda; family Cambaridae; genus Procambarus; species Procambarus virginalis. The sequence goes on along the minus strand of WNGS01067346.1, from coordinate 61,479 downwards.
CCTCGTGAGGTGGGTACACTACCACACCTCGTGAGGTGGGTACACTACCACACCTCGTGAGGTGGGTACACTACCACACCTCGTGAGGTGGGTACACTACCACACCTCGTGAGGTGGGTACACTACCACACCTCGTGAGGTGGGTACACTACCACACCTCGTGAGGTGGGTACACTACCACACCTCGTGAGGTGGGTACACTACCACACCTCGTGAGGTGGGTACACTACCACACCTCGTGAGGTGGGTACACTACCACACCTCGTGAGGTGGGTACACTACCACACCTCGTGAGGTGGGTACACTACCACACCTCGTGAGGTGGGTACACTACCACACCTCGTGAGGTGGGTACACTACCACACCTCGTGAGGTGGGTACACTACCACACCTCGTGAGGTGGGTACACTACCACACCTCGTGAGGTGGGTACACTACCACACCTCGTGAGGTGGGTACACTATCACACCTCGTGAGGTGGGTACACTACCACACCTCGTGAGGTGGGTACACTACCACACCTCGTGAGGTGGGTACACTACCACACCTCGTGAGGTGGGTACACTACCACACCTCGTGAGGTGGGTACACTACCACACCACGCACACCTTACTAGCCAGGGAGTACCTCCCTAATAATGGGCAGGAGTCCATATTGGGTCTAGTGTAACGAGTGGGGGAGGAGGATAACAAGCGATGGTGGAGCAGGATAACAACAGGTGATGGAGCAGGATAACAAGTGATGGTGGTGCAGGATAACAAGTGATGGTGGAGCAGGATAACAAGTGATGGTGGAGCAGGATAACAACTGGTGATGGAGGAGGATAACAACTGGTGATGGAGGAGGATAACAACTGATGGTGGAGCAGGATAACAAGTGGTGGTGGAGCAGGATAACAAGTGATGGTGGAGCAGGATAACAACTGGTGGTGAAGGAGGATAACAACTGGTGATGGAGCAGGATAACAAGTGATGGTGGAGCAGGATAACAACTGGTGGTTGGAGGAGGATAACAACTGGTGATGGAGCAGGATAACAACTAGTGATGGAGCAGGATAACAACTGGTGATGGAGGAGGATAACAACTGGTGATGGAGCAGGATAACAACTAGTGATGGAGGATAACAACTGGTGGTGGAGGTATACAAGTGGTGATGGAGGAGGATAACAAGTGATGGAGGAGCAGGATAACAACTGGTGGTGGAGCAGGATAACAACTGATGGTGGAGCAGGATAACAACTGATAGTGCAGCAGGATAACAACTGATGGTGGAGCAGGATAACAAGTGATGGTGGAGCAGGATAACAACTGATGGTGGAGCAGGATAACAACTGATAGTGCAGCAGGATAACAACTGATGGTGGAGCAGGATACAAGTGATGGTGGAGCAGGATAACAACTGATGGTGGAGCAGGATAACAAGTGATGGTGGAGCAGGATAACAACTGATGATGGAGCAGGATAACAACTGATGGTGGAGCAGGATAACAACTGATAGTGCAGCAGGATAACAACTAGTGGTGGAGCAGGATAACAACTGATAATGGAGAAAGATAACAACTGATGATGGAGCAGGATAAGAACTGATGGTGGAGCAGGATAACAATTGATGGTGCAGCAGGATAACAACTGGTGGTGGAGCAGGATAACAACTGATAATGGAGAAAGATAACAACTGATGATGGAGCAGGATAAGAACTGATGGTGGAGCAGGATAACAATTGATAGTGGAGGAGGATAACAAGCCAGGAGTTACCTGCCCGGGTAATACCCAGGCGGCCAGTTAAGGTGTAAGCAGTGTGACCACTTAAACAATAATTAACAAATTAGGGCCGTATCTCCTTACTGGGGCGGGGGGGGGGGGGAGGCGGAAGAGCTTCCTGATACACAGATTACCTCACCAGCTTCCCTACCCCCACCCCCCCCCCTCCCACACGCGTAATAATCACCTCAACACATTAAATGAGGGAGACGATCGGGATCCGAACGGCGCGTGTGTGGTTATGTCGAGAGTGTGGTGCTGGAGGGGCTGAAACTCGCCCTTAAGCCAGTAGCGCCGTGGGAGCCGCCGCGGCCCACAACGTATCATCAAAGACCAGTCATCAATACCTGCCACATGTTGTCTTCTCAGAGCTGAGGCAGGCGGTAGTGTGCTGGTGTAGTACACTGTGGGGGGTAGTACACTGTGGGGTGTAGATGTGGCAGGCGGTAGTGTGCTGGTGTAGTACACTGTTGGGTGTAGCTGTGGCAGGCGGTAGTGTGCTGGTGTAGTACACTGTAGGGTGTAGTACACTGTGGGGGGTAGTACACTGTGGGGTGTAGCTGTGGCAGGCGGTAGTGTGCTGGTGTAGTACACTGTAGGGTGTAGTACACTGTGGGGTGTAGCTGTGGCAGGCGGTAGTGTGCTGGTGTAGTACACTGTAGGGTGTAGTACACTGTGGGGTGTAGCTGTGGCAGGCGGTAGTGTGCTGGTGTAGTACACTGTAGGTTGTAGTACACTGTGGGGTGTAGCTGTGGCAGGCGGTATTGTGCTGGTGTAGTACACTGTAGGGTGTAGTACACTGTGGGGTGTAGCTGTGGCAGGCGGTATTGTGCTGGTGTAGTACACTGTAGGGTGTAGCTGTGGTAGGCGGTAGTGTGCTGGTGTAGTACACTGTGGGGTGTAGTCCACTGTGGGTGTAGCTGTGGTAGGCGGTAGTGTGCTGGTGTAGTTACACTGTGGGGTGTAGTACACTGGGGGGTGTAGCTGTGGTAGGCGGTAGTGTGTTGGTGTAGTACACTGTGGGGGGTAGTACACTGTGGGGTGTAGCTGAGGTAGGCGGTAGTGTGCTGGTGTAGTACACTGTAGGGTGTAGTACACTGTGGGGGGTAGTACACTGTGGGGTGTAGCTGAGGCAGGCGGTAGTGTGCTGGTGTAGTACACTGTGGGGTGTAGTCCACTGTGGGGTGTAGCTGTGGTAGGCGGTAGTGTGCTGGTGTAGTACACGTGGGGTGTAGCTGTGGTAGGCAGTAGTGTGCTGGTGTAGTACACTGTGGGGTGTAGCTGTGGCAGGCGGTATTGTGCTGGTGTAGTACACTGTGGGGTGTAGCTGTGGTAGGCGGTAGTGTGCTGGTGTAGTACACTGTGGGGTGTAGCTGTGGTAGGCGGTAGTGTGCTGGTGTAGTACACTGTGGGGTGTAGCTGTGGTAGGCGGTAGTGTGCTGGTGTAGTCCACTGTGGGGTGTAGCTGTGGTAGGCGGTAGTGTGCTGGTGTAGTACACTGTAGGGTGTAGTACACTGTGGGGGGTAGTACACTGTGGGGTGTAGTACACTGTGGGGGGTAGTACACTGTGGGGTGTAGTACACTGTGGGGGGTAGTACACTGTGGGGTGTAGTACACTGTGGGGGGTAGTACACTGTGGGGTGTAGTACACTGTGGGTGTAGTACACTGTGGGGTGTAGCTGTGGTAGGTGGTAGTGTGCTGGTGTAGTACACTGTAGGGTGTAGTACACTGTGGGGGGTAGTACACTGTGGGGTGTAGCACACTGTGGGGTGTAGCTGTGGCAGGCGGTAGTGTGCTGGTGTAGTACACTGTGGGGTGTAGCTGTGGTAGGCGGTAGTGTGCTGGTGTAGTACACTGTGGGGTGTAGTACTCTGTGGGGTGTAGCTGTGGTAGGCGGTAGTGTGCTGGTGTAGTACACTGTGGGGTGTAGCTGAGGTAGGCGGTAGTGTGCTGGTGTAGTACACTGTGGGGTGTAGCGGAGGCAGGCGGTAGTGTGCTGGTGTAGTACACTGTGGGGTGTAGCTGTGGCAGGCGGTAGTGTGCTGGTGTAGTACCCTGTGGGGTGTAGCTGTGGTAGGCGGTAGTGTGCTGGTGTAGTACACTGTGGGGTGTAGCTGTGGTAGGCGGTAGTGTGCTGGTGTAGTACACTGTGGGGTGTAGCTGTGGTAGGCGGTAGTGTGCTGGTGTAGTCCACTGTGGGGTGTAGCTGTGGCAGGCGGTAGTGTGCTGGTGTAGTACACTGTGGGGTGTAGCTGTGGTAGGCGGTAGTGTGCTGGTGTAGTCCACTGTGGGGTGTAGCTGAGGCAGGCGGTAGTGTGCTGGTGTAGTACACTGTGGGGTGTAGCTGTGGTAGGCGGTAGTGTGCTGGTGTAGTACACTGTGGGGTGTAGTCCACTGTGGGGTGTAGCTGTGGCAGGCGGTAGTGTGCTGGTGTAGTACACTGTGGGGTGTAGCTGTGGTAGGCGGTAGTGTGCTGGTGTAGTACACTGTGGGGTGTAGTACTCTGTGGGGTGTAGCTGTGGTAGGCGGTAGTGTGCTGGTGTAGTACACTGTGGGGTGTAGTCCACTGTGGGTGTAGCTGTGGTAGGCGGTAGTGTGCTGGTGTAGTACACTGTGGGTGTAGTCCACTGTGGGGTGTAGCTGTGGTAGGCGGTAGTGTGCTGGTGTAGTACACTGTGGGGTGTAGTCCACTGTGGGGTGTAGCTGTGGTAGGCGGTAGTGTGTTGGTGTAGTACACTGTGGGGTGTAGTCCACTGTGGGGTGTAGCTGAGGTAGGCGGTAGTGTGCTGGTGTAGTACACTGTGGGGTGTAGTCCACTGTGGGGTGTAGCTGTGGTAGGCGGTAGTGTGCTGGTGTAGTACACTGTGGGGTGTAGTCCACTGTGGGGTGTAGCTGTGGTAGGCGGTAGTGTGCTGGTGTAGTACACTGTGGGGTGTAGCTGTGGTAGGCGGTAGTGTGTTGGTGTAGTACACTGTGGGGTGTAGTACACTGTGGGGGGTAGTACACTGTGGGGTGTAGTCCACTGTGGGGTGTAGTACACTGTGGGGTGTAGTCCACTGTGGGGTGTAGCTGTGGCAGGCGGTAGTGTGCTGGTGTAGTACACTGTGGGGTGTAGCTGTGGTAGGCGGTAGTGTGTTGGTGTAGTACACTGTGGGGTGTAGTACACTGTGGGGGGTAGTACACTGTGGGGTGTAGTCCACTGTGGGGTGTAGCTGAGGCAGGCGGTAGTGTGCTGGTGTAGTACACTGTGGGGTGTAGTCCACTGTGGGGTGTAGCTGAGGCAGGCGGTAGTGTGCTGGTGTAGTACACTGTGGGGTGTAGCTGTGGCAGGCGGTAGTGTGCTGGTGTAGTACACTGTGGGGTGTAGCTGAGGTAGGCGGTAGTGTGCTGGTGTAGTACCTGTGGTGTGTAGCTGTGGCAGGCGGTAGTGTGTTGGTGTAGTACACTGTGGGGTGTAGCTGTGGTAGGCGGTAGTGTGCTGGTGTAGTACACTGTGGGGTGTAGCTGTGGTAGGCGGTAGTGTGCTGGTGTAGTACACTGTGGGGTGTAGCTGTGGTAGGCGGTAGTGTGCTGGTGTAGTCCACTGTGGGGTGTAGCTGTGGCAGGCGGTAGTGTGCTGGTGTAGTACACTGTGGGTGTAGTACACTGTGGGGTGTAGCTGTGGCAGGCGGTATTGTGCTGGTGTAGTACACTGTGGGGTGTAGTACTCTGTGGGGTGTAGCTGTGGTAGGCGGTAGTGTGCTGGTGTAGTACACTGTGGGGTGTAGTACACGGTGGGGTGTAGCTGTGGTAGGCGGTAGTGTGCTGGTGTAGTACACTGTGGGTGTAGTACACTGTGGGGTGTAGCTGTGGCAGGCGGTAGTGTTACTGAGTGCCGACACTTTGCCTGGTGGGTACTGAGTGCCGACACTCTGACTGGTGGGTACTGAGTGCCGACACTCTGCCCGGTGGGTTACTGAGTGCCGACACTCTGACTGGTGGGTACTGAGTGCCGACACTCTGCCTGGTGGGTACTGAGTGCCGACACTCTGACTGGTGGGTACTGAGTGCCGACACTCTGACTGGTGGGTACTGAGTGCCGACACTCTGACTGGTGGGTACTGAGTGCCGACACTCTGCCTGGTGGGTACTGAGTGCCGACACTCTGCCTGGTGGGTACTGAGTGCCGACACTCTGCCTGGTGGGTACTGAGTGCCGACACTCTGCCTGGTGGGTACTGAGTGCCGACACTCTGCCTGGTGGGTACTGAGTGCCGACACTCTGGCAGGTGGGTACTGAGTGCCGACACTCTGCCTGGTGGGTACTGAGTGCCGACACTCTGCCTGGTGGGTACTGAGTGCCGACACTCTGCCTGGTGGGTACTGAGTGCCGACACTCTGCCTGGTGGGTACTGAGTGCCGACACTCTGCCTGGTGGGTACTGAGTGCCGACACTCTGCCTGGTGGGTACTGAGTGCCGACACTCTGCCTGGTGGGTACTGAGTGCCGACACTGGCAGGTGGGTACTGAGTGCCGACACTCTGCCTGGTGGGTACTGAGTGCCGACACTCTGGCTGATGGGTACTGAGTGCGACACTCTGGCTGATGGGTACTGAGTGCCGACACTCTGACTGATGGGTACTGAGTGCCGACACTCTGACTGATGGGTACTGAGTGCCGACACTCTGCCTGGTGGGTACTGAGTGCCGACACTCTGCCTGGTGGGTACTGAGTGCCGACACTCTGCCTGGTGGGTACTGAGTGCCGACACTCTGCCTGGTGGGTACTGAGTGCCGACACTTTGCCTGGTGGGTACTGAGTGTCGACACTCTGCCTGGTGGGTACTGAGTGCCGACACTCTGCCTGGTGGGTACTGAGTGCCGACACTCTGCCTGGTGGGTACTGAGTGCCGACACTCTGGCAGGTGGGTACTGAGTGCCGACACTCTGCCTGGTGGGTACTGAGTGCCGACACTCTGCCTGGTGGGTACTGAGTGCCGACACTCTGCCTGGTGGGTAACTGAGTGCCGACACTCTGCCTGGTGGGTACTGAGTGCCGACACTCTGCCTGGTGGGTACTGAGTGCCGACACTCTGGCAGGTGGGTACTGAGTGCCGACACTCTGGCAGGTGGGTACTGAGTGCCGACACTCTGCCTGGTGGGTACTGAGTGCCGACACTCTGCCTGGTGGGTTACTGAGTGCCGACACTCTGGCCTGTGGTGTACTGAGTGCCGACACTCTGCCTGGTGGTGGGGTCCACCATGAGGACCCACTAAGCACCATGAGCAAGAGGTGAATGTGGGTACCTGTGCCTCAGCCGCTCCCTAATTACAGGCTAGTGGCGTCCCATCGTCAAATAATGAGGCAGCGGAGGAATGGGTCATTAGCCCCGGCGGCTTTATCACACATGGAAGCTGTAAATTGGTGCCAAACTTGGCCACGGTGGGCGCGCCACGCGTCACCACCAATTATAACAAGAAATGAATGTTTAGTGCTTGCAATTTCGTGGTTGTAATAGGCAGGAGCGCCCTGGAGGGTCCTGTGTAGAGTGTATCTCACTCGGGCGCCTCAGAGGCTACACCGCCATCTTTGTGTCATTGTCGGCAGGTGAATGATGGTGACCCCTTCGTGTGGTCACCATAATGGACACCATTATAAGCTGTTGATGCTGTCCACGCTTAGCTCAGCTGCGTGTGTTTAAAAAAAATCATGGAAAGGGTCCCGTATGAAAAACCTGTGTACATACAAAGAGGCTTCTCCTATTTTACTATCAACACATGTTGCCTTTGCAACAACCAAATACATTTCCTGCGCTTGTATCGATTGATTACGTTTTACACGTAAAATCACCGGTATTTTACATAAAAATATAAATAATAAAAATTACAAAATAATAAAAAAATATATAAAACCATAGAAAATCAGCGGTAAACTCCCCCGAGGCCAATTTCCTGGAGTCGAGTGTGAAGTATGGCGTGTGGTTACCGTGGAGCTTTTAATGACTTTGGCAGTTCTGGCTCTTCTTGTGTTCATGATATTCCTATAACGGGGTGCACGCCGAGGAAAATAAGACTAGCGTCCCTACCAAAACCAAAACAGAGACACACACACACACACACCTCATAATGCACCCAGAGCTGCCAGCACAGGCTACTAACATGGCCCTGTATGACTAACTATTCTGGAGATGGGGACTTTTAGTACTCTGCACCGTTACATCTATGTGTTGATGAATGTATCCTATACACCCAGAGGTCTGCCAGTGTAGACTACTTATCACGTGTCTCTGTATGACTAACTATCCTGTGTGATGGGGGACTTTAGCACCCCGGACCTTTTTGACACACTGTTCTTCCCCTTCATATAGTCTACAGCAGCTGCACAAATGTACACGTACATAAATGTGTTAATAAAAAAATGGTCTCTGGGCGGGTTCCACTCAGCAATGATTGAAATGTTTACAATTATTTCATGTTTATTTAGTTATTTTTCTGTTATAAATATTAATTTGGTGTCAGAATCGTTGGAAATTTATTCTCTTTGAGAAGCGTTTCTCAACCGGGGTCCTGCGAGCCCTAAGATAACTCGGGGTTCTGCAAGACATAGATATAAGTAGGCTATCTAATCATAGCAAATGTATTTTTAGAAATGTTTTCTCATTTAAACAGTATCAGAGAGACAGAAATCGTCTCCTTTTCAGTTGACAATAAAATCCGCGTGTTTATCTCGGGTCCGACCCGGAATTCTTCCAATGTAACAAGTGTTGCAACACGCTGCTCTAGCTACGTGTCACAACCTTTTGACCCTTGTGGAACCCTTAAAATATTTATGTCTCGAGGAACCCTATATAAAAATTATTATATACAGGGTGGCTCAAAGTCAGGCCCGACAGGCAAAGTATAAAAGAAAACCACTAGGATTTTTATAATTTAATTTATTAATTATCAGTCAGTTTATGAGTTACAAAACCTGTCCAAATGGCATCATTTACTTCAATAGTTTCCAACACGTTCAACGCAAGACCTTCTTCTTGAGGTTATCTTGAGATGATTTCGGGGATTTTTAGTGTCCCCGCGGCCCGGTCCTCGACCAGGCCTCCACCCCAGGAAGCAGCCCGTGACAGCTGAGTAACACCCAGGTACCTATTTTACTGCTAGGTAACAGGGGCATAGGGTGAAAGAAACTCTGCCCATTGTTTCTCGCCGGCGCCTGGGATCGAACCCAGGACCACAGGCCCCCACAACATTTCTAAGCTTGGAAAAACTTTATTTGAGTTTATGGCATTATAACTTTTGAACATTTGTTGTAAGTGGTAAGCTACGTGTTAATTAATAAATAAAAAAAATCCTAGTGGTTTTCTTTTATACTTTGCCTATGGGGTCAGAGTTTTGGGACCCTGTATATTTATTAATATCAAAAATGTATATTTATTAATACAAAATCAACCATATATGTAAAAAAAATATTTACAATGTTGAAAAGTATAAGATAAATCAGGGCAACATCAACAAATGTGTGGGGTCAAAACATTGTTATTTCTGAAGCCAATTTAGATAATTATATTGCTTCATTAGATCTCTAATATTTAATTAGAGATAATGATATCTCTAATATAACACCTGAGCATGTGTTTTGGTACACAAATACTTAATTCGGAGTCGAATTTAAGATAACAAATACGGATTTAATTTCAACTGAAAAGAACGATTTCTGTTTATGATTTTGATTGCACGAGGACTGGCTCTCTCACACATATAACAAGTTGCAAACTTCAGCAATATATTTATTGCTTTCCTATGTATGGCGGTAATCATCTTATCCAGAAAACTTGCACGAGCAGTTGTGTTGAGAGTATGAGTCCCCGGACACTCATACAGTTGTGTTGAGAGTATGAGTCCCCGGACACTCACACAGTTGTGTTGAAAGTATGGGTCCCCCGGACACTCACACAGTTGTGTTGAAAGTATGGGTCCCCCGGACACTCACACAGTTGTGTTGAAAGTATGGGTCCCCCGGACACTCACACAGTTGTGTTGAAAGTATGGGTCCCTCGGACACTCACACAGTTGTGTTGAAAGTATGGGTCCCCCGGACACTCACACAGTTGTGTTGAAAGTATGGGTCCCTCGGACACTCACACAGTTGTGTTGAGAGTATGGGTCCCTCGGACACTCATACAGTTGTGTTGAAAGTATGGGTCCCCCGGACACTCACACAGTTGTGTTGAAAGTATGGGTCCCTCGGACACTCACACAGTTGTGTTGAAAGTATGGGTCCCTCGGACACTCACACAGTTGTGTTGAGAGTATGGGTCCCTCGGACACTCACACAGTTGTGTTGAGAGTATGGGTCCCTCGGACACTCACACAGTTGTGTTGAGAGTATGAGTCCCCGGACACTCACACAGTTGTGTTGAAAGTATGGGTCCCCCGGACACTCACACAGTTGTGTTGAAAGTATGGGTCCCTCGGACACTCACACAGTTGTGTTGAGAGTATGGGTCCCTCGGACACTCATACAGTTGTGTTGAAAGTATGGGTCCCCCGGACACTCACACAGTTGTGTTGAAAGTATGGGTCCCCGGACACTCACACAGTTGTGTTGAAAGTATGGGTCCCTCGGACACTCACACAGTTGTGTTGAGAGTATGGGTCCCTCGGACACTCACACAGTTGTGTTGAGAGTATGGGTCCCCCGGACACTCACACAGTTGTGTTGAAAGTATGGGTCCCTCGGACACTCACACAGTTGTGTTGAGAGTATGGGTCCCTCGGACACTCACACAGTTGTGTTGAAAGTATGGGTCCCTCGGACACTCACACAGTTGTGTGAGAGGGAGAGGAAGTAGTGTTGTAGTCTGATCAACAGTCTTCCAGATGGATTTCAATTAGACTTAAAATTTGCAGATAACATTCTTCACTCTTAAGCCCCAACAGAAGTTGAAACATTTCAAGATTTCATTTCGCAACATGATTTTTCCAATGATTTAATCTTTTATATTAAGGATTTTGTCGCTTGAAGTCAATGCATTTTGTGCAGGATCTTGCAGTGACTTGTTCGAGTGATTCATGTGAGGAACAATTGTGTGCTAAGTAGTTTAGCTTCTGCAGCTATTCCTCATTTTCGAAGCATTTGCATATGATAAGCATTAGTCTGTTTATCACTATGTCATGTGGAGCCCCGAGTGATGTCTCCCGAAGGCTTAGGGCTCCGCGGAACCCCCGGTTGACAATCTCTGCTATACAAAGTACATCCGATAGAGATAGATAAGTAGATAAATACGCACATTCATAGCACCCAAAACTGTAGTTGTTGTGTAAGTTGATAAAATAAATGGTTGCAATAGAATTATATTTTTAGGTAAGACAAATAAATGTGTACTCATATAATTTTGAACAATAATGGCAGACGTGGTGGTTGAGGGACAATTAGGGAACCTTGAGAACCACTGGCACAACTGTGGCACATGTACGCGCTCTAAGATTGTGGAGTGAAGGTCTAGGACCGCGGTGAGGCCTACTGGTCGCTGTAGCCGAGGTCACAATATATCAACCCATTCTCCTGTTGACATATTACTCTGTGTAACTATGTGGACCATCGTTCATATACTGACGTAATGGACAATTAGACAGTAGAATTTGGTACTATTAAATTTATACTGTTCGGGAAAAATAAAGCTAAAATCAAATACAAATATTCCTAGGCCTAGTATAGCACACATATGTGCTATATTAACCCTCAGATTCGTGTGTTAGGCCATGAATGGTTAGGTTAGTTTGCAACATAAATAAAAAACCTTTTCCGGTCTGTCCAAATTGAATAGTACCAAAATTTTACTTCCTACTGTCCGTTACGTCGCTATGTGAACCATTGTCCTCATGGTCACTATATGTGTGTCAGGAGGAGGACGGGCTGCAATACTGTACGTCACGGAGCAACGGCAGCAACACGCCGTCTGCAACGCAACACGACACGTTACGGCAACCATTGGTTAAGTAACTGGGTATTAGACAAAGTACAAGTAGCAACAAGGACACGGATCAGTGTTCCGTGGTGGAGGTTGAGAGGTGACACTTACGGAAGGCTGGCAGGCCAGGGAAGGGCAGCGGCAGGTCCGGTAGCCCACGGAAGATGTCCCCGCCCACCACCCCCGGGTACCACCAGGACTCCACGCCCACGCCATCACCCTCCCGCGGGCGGCCCAGGGCAGGGGCGGGAGGAGGAGAGCCGTCACGGGCGGGAAGTTTGCGACACTCCGAGCCTCGGCCGGGCAGGGCTCGACCGAAATGGAACCTGGGGAAGGAGTTTTCTGGCGGCGAGGGTGAGGGAGTGGGCGGGACGTCGTCGTCCTCGTCGTTGTCGGGGTCGTCGTCGCCCCGGCCGGGCGTGATGGTCAGGCCGGGGAAGAGCGTCACGCCGGAGACCTGACGCCGCTTGGAGGCACCTCGCTCGGCTTCCCGCTGACTCAAGTCCAGTGGCGTGGGCGTCGGCACCTCGCGGGCGGGTGGAGTTGGCGTCGGTACCCCGGGGAAGATGATGTGGGCGTCGGTACCCCGTGGGCGGGTGGCGTGGGCGTCGGTACCCCGTGGGCGGGTGGCGTGGGCGTCTGTACCCCATGGGCGGGTGGCGTGGGCGTTGGTACCCCGTGGGCGGGTGGCGTGGGCGTCTGTACCCCGTGGGCGGGTGGCGTGGGGGTCGGTACCCCGTGGGCGGGTGGCGTGGGCGTGGGGACTTTGCGGGATGGTGTGTGTAGCCGCGTGTTGTGGTGGTCCTCCAGCGGCAGCTTAACGTCCAGGTGAGGGCTGGCGGGAGCCGAGTGAGGCTCCACCTTAGGTCTAGGCGACACAAGTCGGGTCGAGTGGTCGCTCATCCTGAGGGAGGTAAAGGGCTCCGGACGCCCTTACCTATGAGAGGTACTGAGGTTACCTGTAATCCGGACAGATGTCAGGTGTGTCCGGCACTGACCGCTGTCAGCAGTAACCACCAGTTGTATACAGTCAAGTGTGCTGCTGTCAATACTACTGGCTGGATATAGATGGGTAACTCCTGGTCACCCGAGAGACTGATCACCAAGAAAAAGATCACCGAGAGATAATACACATGGTTCTTATCCACAGCATGAGTGTGTTATGAAGTGGTCGGGTGAGGAGCTGGCGGCCAGGTGTGGGCCTCACCTGACCCCACTACCACGTGCTCAGGTGAGCAAGGGGGCGGGGCCTCCACAACTACCACCATACATAACTCTCACATTAAATATTTACAAATAGTTATATTTCAGTAACGCTGGGAGGAGACCTCATGGCTGGTAAAGTATTAACATATCATACAGCTTAACAATTTCTGATTAGATCATTTTTCTTTACAAGTATTCTCGAACACAAGATCGAAGGTGGGAGGAGCGAGATGAGTGACGTCACTAATATGGGCTGAACTATTGGCTGTACGGGAGTGATGTCACAAGTGAGCTACACGCCATTGGCTGGCCAGAAACTGTAGCAGCAGAGGGGCGTGGGTGGACCCTCTCCTAAAAACCGGGCCATAAACTGTTAACATTGAGATAACGTACGAGCAATCAGTAGTGGAGAGTAGCAAATATTACGACGGCCTTTTAAAAGTATAGTTTAGCGGTGCGTGAGTATAGATGTGTGAGCGTGGTGGGGGCCCTGGCGGGCAGACCCCACAGTCTCTCCCAGTACGGCCCAAGTCGTTTAGAAATTTCCTGGATATACTTGGGGTTATTTATATATAAGGAGACGTGAAGCTTACGGTAGTCACATGTTGCTTATTGACCAAAGAAGACAGTAGCAGCTAGAGCTGGGAGACATCACCCACCGCCGGCTGCCTGCGCCACCACAACATTAAGTAAACAATATTGATGCTCTCCCGCCAATCACAGGCCCTCGTGGTTCTCGGCCCCGCCCACTCCCTGTACGAGCTCCGCCTACTCCCTGCACGAGCCCCGCCCACTCCCTGCACGAGCCCCGCCCACTCCCTGCATAAGCCCCGCCCACTGGCTGGCTCTCAATGCCACTTGCATGGTCGTCATTAACTTAGGAGACCAATATGCTAGATCATACCAAGCATAAACTCCACATGATCATAAACGCTGTATTATACAAATAGTTTACCAGCTTTGCAATACACATTTTAGCACTGCAAGCGAACCTGTACAAGAGGAAATGGCAGGGGGGGGGGCGGGTGTCCCTGTCCTTCCCCCCCCCTCCACTGGTCATCAATCATGGTTACAAATTCTAGTGCTGGGAATGGTCCATTACCGTAGCCTAACTGCCCTTAAGTGGTTAATGAATTGATGCTGTAATTGTGGGCAACTCATCGTCCTGCGGGGCGCCGCCACCCTCAACTGGCCTCTCCCGCACGTGGCGGCCGGGGGTCACGCCCCCCTCCCGTGGCTAGGTCCAGGGCCCTGGTGGCCCTTGTCCCAGGACCAGGGCCCTGGTGGCCCTTGTCCCAGGTCCAGGGCCCTGGTGGCCCTTGTCCCAGGTCCAGGGCCCTGGTGGCCCTTGTCCCAGGACCAGGGCCCTGGTGGCCCTTGTCCCAGGACCAGGGCCCTGGTGGCCCTTGTCCCAGGTCCAGGGCTCTGTGGCCCTTGTCCCAGGACCAGGGCTCTGTGGCCCTTGTCCCAGGACCAGGGCTCTGGTGGTCCTTGTCCCAGGACCAGGGCCCTGGTGGCCCTTGTCCCAGGTCCAGGGCTCTGTGGCCCTTGTCCCAGGTCCAGGGCCCTGGTGGCCCTTGTCCCAGGACCAGGGCCCTGGTGGCCCTTGTCCCAGGTCCAGGGCCCTGGTGGCCCTTGTCCCAGGTCCAGGGCTCTGTGGCCCTTGTCCCAGGACCAGGGCTCTGTGGCCCTTGTCCCAGGACCAGGGCCCTGGTGGCCCTTGTCCCAGGTCCAGGGCTCTGTGGCCCTTGTCCCAGGTCCAGGGCTCTGTGGCCCTTGTCCCAGGTCCAGGGCTCTGTGGCCCTTGTCCCAGGTCCAGGGCTCTGTGGCCCTTGTCCCAGGTCCAGGGCTCTGGTGGCCCTTGTCCCAGGACCAGGGCTCTGTGGCCCTTGTCCCAGGACCAGGGCCCTGGTGGCCCTTGTCCCAGGACCAGGGCCTTGGTGGCCCTTGTCCCAGGTCCAGGGCTCTGTGGCCCTTGTCCCAGGACCAGGGCCCTGGTGGCCCTTGTCCCAGGACCAGGGCCCTGGTGGCCCTTGTCCCAGGTCCAGGGCTCTGTGGCCCTTGTCCCAGGACCAGGGCCCTGGTGGCCCTTGTCCCAGGACCAGGGCCCTGGTGGCCCTTGTCCCAGGTCCAGGGCTCTGTGGCCCTTGTCCCAGGTCCAGGGCTCTGTGGCCCTTGTCCCAGGTCCAGGGCTCTGTGGCCCTTGTCCCAGGTCCAGGGCTCTGTGGCCCTTGTCCCAGGTCCAGGGCTCTGGTGGCCCTTGTCCCAGGACCAGGGCTCTGTGGCCCTTGTCCCAGGACCAGGGCCCTGGTGGCCCTTGTCCCAGGTCCAGGGCCCTGGTGGCCCTTGTCCCAGGACCAGGGCCCTGGTGGCCCTTGTCCCAGGACCAGGGCTCTGGTGGTCCTTGTCCCAGGTCCAGGGCTCTGTGGCCCTTGTCCCAGGTCCAGGGCTCTGGTGGCCCTTGTCCCAGGTCCAGGGCTCTGGTGGCCCTTGTCCCAGGACCAGGGCCCTGGTGGCCCTTGTCCCAGGTCTAGGGCTCTGGTGGCCCTTGTCCCAGGTCCAGGGCTCTGGTGGCCCTTGTCCCAGGACCAGGGCCCTGGTGGCCCTTGTCCCAGGTCTAGGGCCCTGGTGGCCCTTGTCCCAGGTCCAGGGCTCTGGTGGCCCTTGTCCCAGGTCCAGGGCCCTGGTGGCCCTTGTCCCAGGACCAGGGCCCTGGTGGCCCTTGTCCCAGGTCCAGGGCCCTGGTGGCCCTTGTCCCAGGACCAGGGCCCTGGTGGCCCTTGTCCCAGGTCCAGGGCCCTGGTGGCCCTTGTCCCAGGTCCAGGGCTCTGGTGGTCCTTGTCCCAGGTCCAGGGCTCTGGTGGCCCTTGTCCCAGGACCAGGGCCCTGGTGGTCCTTGTCCCAGGACCAGGGCTCTGTGGCCCTTGTCCCAGGACCAGGGCCCTGGTGGCCCTTGTCCCAGGTTCAGGGCCCTGGTGGCCCTTGTCCCAAGACCAGGGCCCTGGTGGCCCTTGTCCCAGGACCAGGGCTCTGGTGGTCCTTGTCCCAGGTCCAGAGCTCTGTGGCCCTTGTCCCAGGTCCAGGGCTCTGTGGCCCTTGTCCCAGGTCCAGGGCTCTGGTGGCCCTTGTCCCAGGTCCAGGGCCCTGGTGGCCCTTGTCCCAGGTCCAGGGCCCTGGTGGCCCTTGTCCCAGGTCCAGGGCTCTGGTGGCCCTTGTCCCAGGTCCAGGGCTCTGGTGGCCCTTGTCCCAGGTCCAGGGGCTCGGTCATCTGACCATCTGCTCGGTCAGACCTGTGGGTGCTCGTTCAGACCTGTGGGTGCTCGCTCACACCTGTGGGTGCTCGCTCACACCTGTGGGTTCTCGCTCACACCTGTGGGTGCTCGCTCACACCTGTGGGTGCTCGCTCACACCTGTGGGTGCTCGCTCAAACCTGTGGGTGCTCGCTCACACCTGTGGGTGCTCGCTCACACCTGTGGGTGCTCGCTCACACCTGTGGGTGCTCGCTCACACCTGTGGGTACTCGTTCAGACCTGTGGGTGCTCGTTCACACCTGTGGGTGCTCGGTCAGACCTGTGGGTGCTCGGTCAGACCTGTTTGTGCTCGTTCAGACCTGTGGGTGCTCGCTCACACCTGTGGGTGCTCGCTCACACCTGTGGGTGCTCGCTCACACCTGTGGGTGCTCGCTCAGACCTGTGGGTGCTCGCTCAGACCTGTGGGTGCTCGCTCAGACCTGTGGGTGCTCGCTCAGACCTGTGGGTGCTCGCTCAGACCTGTGGGTGCTCGCTCAGACCTGTGGGTGCTCGCTCAGACCTGTGGGTGCTCGCTCAGACCTGTGGGTGCTCGCTCAGACCTGTGGGTGCTCGCTCAGACCTGTGGGTGCTCGGTCAGACCTGTGGGTGCTCGGTCAGACCTGTGGGTGCTCGGTCAGACCTGTGGGTGCTCGGTCAGACCTGTGGGTGCTCGTTCAGACCTGTGGGTGCTCGCTCACACCTGTGGGTGCTCGCTCACACCTGTGGGTGCTCGCTCACACCTGTGGGTGCTCGTTTAGACCTGTGGGAGTTTGGTCAGCCCTGTGGGTGATTGGTCAGCCCTGTGGGTGCTTGGTCAGACCTGTGGGTGCTCGTTCAGACCTGTGGGTGCTCGGTCAGACCTGTGGGTGCTCGGTCAGACCTGTGGGTGCTCGGTCAGACCTGTGGGTGCTCCGTCAGACCTGTGGGTGCTCGTTCAGACCTGTGGGTGCTCGCTCACACCTGTGGGTGCTCGCTCACACCTGTGGGTGCTCGCTCACACTAGTGGGTGCTCGTTTAGACCTGTGGGAGTTTCGTCAGCCCTGTAGGTGATTGGTCAGCCCTGTGGGTGCTTGGTCAGACCTGTGGGTGCTCGTTCAGACCTGTGGGTGCTCGGTCAGACCTGTGGGTGCTCGGTCAGACCTGTGGGTGCTCGCTCAGACCTGTGGGTGCTCGCTCACACCTGTGGGTGCTCGCTCACACCTGTGGGTGCTCGCTCACACCTGTGGGTGCTGGGTCGGACCTGTGGGTGCTGGGTCGGACCTGTGGGTGCTGGTCGGACCTGTGGGTGCTCGGTCAGACCTGTGGGTGCTCGGTCAGACCTGTGGGTGCTCGCTCAGACCTGTGGGTGCTCGCTCACACCTGTGGGTGCTTGTGTAGACCAGTGGGTGCTTGGTCAGACCTGTGGGTGCTTGGTCAGACCTGTGGGTGCTTGTTTGGACCTTTGGGTGCTTGTGTAGACCTGTGGTGCTTGGTCAGACCTGTGGGTGCTCGTTCAGACCTGTGGGTGCTCGTTCAGAACTGTGGGTGCTCGTTCAGACCTGTGGGTGCTCGTTCAGACCTGTGGGTGCTCGTTCAGACCTGTGGGTGCTCGCTCACACCTGTGGGTGCTCGCTCACACCTGTGGGTGCTCGTTCAGACCTGTGGGTGCTCGCTCACACCTGTGGGTGCTCGGTCAGACCTGTGGGTGCTCGGTCAGACCTGTGGGTGCTCGCTCACACCTGTGGGTGCTCGTTCAGACCTGTGGGTGCTCGCTCACACCTGTGGGTGCTCGCTCACACCTGTGGGTGCTCGCTCACACCTGTGGGTGCTCCCTCACACCTGTGGGTGCTCGCTCACACCTGTGGGTGCTCGCTCACACCTGTGGGTGCTCGCTCACACCTGTGGGTGCTCGCTCACACCTGTGGGTACTCGTTCAGAC
>WNGS01067346.1:0-13346 GCA_020271785.1 Procambarus virginalis | reverse complement strand
TGAGTCGGTGCTTTTAAAATGCTAAGCTAACCTACATACTTAATACATAGATACACAGATTTAGGTATGCCTTACATAAAGTGTTCGATGTGTCTTTTACATAGTGTCATTAATGTACATTTACAAATTTGAAATGTAATTCTGATCAGCTTCCATATATACTTTATACCCATACATATACATACACACACATATACATATATACACACATGCATTCACATACATTTGTCTCATTCACTCTGACAGGGTGAGATAGCTGATAAAGAAACTAGTGTGCAATTAAGCACTTAATCACTGAAGGTGATTAAGGTGCTTTTGCAAGCTCAGGTTATATAGTTACATCACAAACATTGTATAATTAATCAATTACATGGTCAATCTTGGGTACAAGTCCAATATATCATCAAGTGTTCCAGTACTCATATAGTAATTACACAGTTCAGCATACCTTAGCCCAGGAGGGCGAAAGTGTCAACTTTGTGAAAGAGAAAACATGCACTCTCTTGAACATTAAATTGGAGAATGTCCCTGGTGTGTACTGTGTGAGGTGGGTACACTACTACACCTCGTGAGGTGGGTACACTACCACACCTCGTGAGGTGGGTACACTACCACACCTCGTGAGGTGGGTACACTACCACACCTCGTGAGGTGGGTACACTACCACACCTCGTGAGGTGGGTACACTACCACACCTCGTGAGGTGGGTACACTACCACACCTCGTGAGGTGGGTACACTACCACACCTCGCACACCTTACTTGCCAGGGAGTACCTCCCTAATAATGGGCAGGAGTCCATATTGGGTCTAGTGTAACGAGTGGTGGAGCAGGATAACAAGTGATGGTGGAGCAGGATAACAAGTGATGGTGGAGCAGGATAACAAGTGATGGTGGAGCAGGATAATAACTGATGGTGGAGCAGGATAACAAGTGATGGTGGAGCAGGATAACAACAGGTGATGGAGCAGGATAACAAGTGATGGTGGAGCAGGATAATAACTGATGGTGGAGCAGGATAACAAGTGATGGTGGATCAGGATAACAACTGGTGGTGGAGGAGGATAACAACTGGTGATGGAGCAGGATAACAAGTGATGGTGGAGCAGGATAACAACTGGTGGTGGCGGAGGATAACAACTGGTGATGGAGCAGGATAACAGCTAGTGATGGAGCAGGATAACAACTGGTGATGGAGGAGGATAACAACTGGTGATGGAGCAGGATAACAACTAGTGATGGAGGAGGATAACAACTGGTGGTGGAGGAGGATAACAACTGGTGATGGAGGAGGATAACAAGTGATGGAGGAGCAGGATAACAACTGGTGGTGGAGCAGGATAACAACTGATGGTGGAGCAGGATAACAACTGATAGTGCAGCAGGATAACAACTGATTGTGGAGCAGGATAACAAGTGATGGTGGACCAGGATAACAACTGATGGTGGAGCAGGATAACAACTGATGGTGGAGCAGGATAACAACTGATGGAGGACCAGGATAACAAGTGATGGTGGAGCAGGATAACAACTGATGGTGGAGCAGGATAACAATTGATAGTGCAGCAGGATAACAACTAGTGGTGGAGCAGGATAACAACTGATAATGGAGAAAGATAACAACTGATGATGGAGCAGGATAAGAACTGATGGTGGAGCAGGATAACAATTGATAGTGGAGGAGGATAACAAGCCAGGAGTTACCTGCCAGGGTAATACCCAGGCGGCCAGTTAAGGTGTAAGCAGTGTGACCACTTAAACAATAATTAACAAATTAGGGCCGTATCTCCTTACTGGGGCGGGAGGGGGGGGGGGGAGGCGGGAAGAGCTTCCTGATACACAGATTACCTCACCAGCTTCCCTACCCCCCACCCCCCCCTCCCCACACGCGTAATAATCACCTCAACACATTAAATGAGGGAGACGATCGGGATCCGAACGGCTCGTGTGTGGTTATGTCGAGAGTGTGGTGCTGGAGGGGCTGAAACTCGCCCTTAAGCCAGTAGCGCCGTGGGAGCCGCCGCGGCCCACAACGTATCATCAAAGACCAGTCATCAATACCTGCCACATGTTGTCTTCTCAGAGCTGAGGCAGGCGGTAGTGTGTTGGTGTAGTACACTGTGGGGTGTAGTACACTGTGGGGTGTAGCTGTGGCAGGCGGTAGTGTGTTGGTGTAGTACACTGTGGGGTGTAGTACACTGTGGGGTGTAGTACACTGTGGGGTGTAGCTGTGGCAGGCGGTAGTGTGCTGGTGTAGTACACTGTGGGGTGTAGTACACTGTGGGGTGTAGTACACTGTGGGGTGTAGCTGAGGTAGGCGGTAGTGTGCTGGTGTAGTACACTGTGGGGTGTAGTACACTGTGGGGTGTAGCTGAGGTAGGCGGTAGTGTGCTGGTGTAGTACACTGTGGGGTGTAGCTGTGGCAGGCGGTAGTGTGCTGGTGTAGTACACTGTGGGGTGTAGTACACTGTGGGGTGTAGCTGAGGTAGGCGGTAGTGTGCTGGTGTAGTACACTGTGGGGTGTAGCTGTGGCAGGCGGTAGTGTGCTGGTGTAGTACACTGTGGGGTGTAGCTGAGGCAGGCGGTAGTGTGCTGGTGTAGTACACTGTGGGGTGTAGTACACTGTGGGGTGTAGCTGTGGCAGGCGGTAGTGTGCTGGTGTAGTACACTGTGGGTGTAGTACACTGTGGGGTGTAGCTGAGGCAGGCGGTAGTGTGCTGTGTAGTACACTGTGGGGTGTAGTACACTGTGGGGTGTAGTACACTGTGGGTGTAGTACACTGTGGGGTGTAGTACACTGTGGGGTGTAGTACACTGTGGGGTGTAGTACACTGTGGGGTGTAGCTGTGGCAGGCGGTAGTGTGCTGGTGTAGTACACTGTGTGGTGTAGTACACTGTGGGGTGTAGCTGAGGCAGGCGGTAGTGTGCTGATGTAGTACACTGTGGGGTGTAGTACACTGTGGGGTGTAGTCCACTGTGGGGTGTAGCTGTGGCAGGCGGTAGTGTGTTGGTGTAGTACACTGTGGGGTGTAGCTGTGGTAGGCGGTAGTGTGCTGGTGTAGTACACTGTGTGGTGTAGTACACTGTGGGGTGTAGTACACTGTGTGTGTAGCTGAGGCAGGCAGTAGTGTGCTGGTGTAGTACACTGTGTGGTGTAGCTGAGGCAGGCGGTAGTGTGCTGGTGTAGTACACTGGGGTGTAGTACACTGTGGGGTGTAGTACACTGTGGTGTGTAGCTGAGGCAGGCAGTAGTGTGCTGGTGTAGTACACTGTGTGGTGTAGCTGAGGCAGGCGGTAGTGTGCTGGTGTAGTACACTGTGGGGTGTAGTACACTGTGTGTGTAGCTGTGGCAGGCGGTAGTGTGCTGGTGTAGTACACTGTGGTGTGTAGCTGAGGCAGGCGGTAGTGTGCTGGTGTAGTACACTGTGGGGTGTAGCTGAGGCAGGCGGTAGTGTGCTGGTGTAGTACACTGTGTGGTGTAGCTGAGGCAGGCGGTAGTGTGCTGGTGTAGTACACTGTGTGGTGTAGCTGTGGCAGGCGGTAGTGTGTTGATGTAGTACACTGTGGGGTGTAGCTGTGGCAGGCGGTAGTGTGCTGGTGTAGTACACTGTGGGGTGTAGCTGTGGTAGGCAGTAGTGTGCTGGTGTAGTACACTGTGGGGTGTAGCTGTGGCAGGCGGTAGTGTGCTGGTGTAGTACACTGTGTGGTGTAGTACACTGTGTGGTGTAGCTGTGGTAGGCGGTAGTGTGCTGGTGTAGTACACTGTGGGGTGTAGCTGTGGCAGGCGGTAGTGTGCTGGTGTAGTACACTGTGGGGTGTAGCTGTGGTAGGCAGTAGTGTGCTGGTGTAGTACACTGTGTGGTGTAGCTGTGGTAGGCGGTAGTGTGCTGGTGTAGTACACTGTGTGGTGTAGCTGTGGTAGGCGGTAGTGTGCTGGTGTAGTACACTGTGGGTGTAGCTGTGGCAGGCGGTAGTGTGCTGGTGTAGTACACTGTGGGGTGTAGTACACTGTGTGGTGTAGCTGTGGAGGCGGTAGTGTGCTGGTGTAGTACACTGTGTGGGTAGCTGTGTAGGCGGTAGTGTGCTGGTGTAGTACACTGTGGGGTGTAGCTGTGTAGGCGGTAGTGTGCTGGTGTAGTACACTGTGGGGTGTAGCTGTGGTAGGCGGTAGTGTGCTGGTGTAGTACACTGTGGGGTTAGTACACTGGGGTGTAGCTGTGCAGGCGGTAGTGTGCTGGTGTAGTACACTGTGTGGTGTAGCTGTGGTAGGCGGTAGTGTGCTGGTGTAGTACACTGTGGGGTGTAGCTGTGGTAGGCGGTAGTGTGCTGGTGTAGTACACTGTGGGGTGTAGCTGTGGTAGGCGGTAGTGTGCTGGTGTAGTACACTGTGGGGTGTAGCTGTGGCAGGCGGTAGTGTGCTGGTGTAGTACACTGTGGGGTGTAGCTGTGGCAGGCGGTAGGTGCTGGTGTAGTACACTGTGGGGTGTAGTACACTGTGGGTGTAGCTGTGCAGGCGGTAGTGTGCTGGTGTAGTACACTGTGGGGTGTAGCTGTGGTAGGCGGTAGTGTGCTGGTGTAGTACACTGGGTGGTGTAGCTGTGGCAGGCGGTAGTGTGCTGGTGTAGTACACTGTGGGGTGTAGCTGTGGTAGGCGGTAGTGTGCTGGTGTAGTACACTGTGGGGTGTAGCTGTGGTAGGCGGTAGTGTGCTGTTGTAGTACACTGTGGGGTGTAGCTGTGGCAGGCGGTAGTGTGCTGGTGTAGTACACTGTGGGGTGTAGCTGTGGTAGGCGGTAGTGTGCTGGTGTAGTACACTGTGGGGTGTAGCTGTGGCAGGCGTAGTGTGCTGGTGTAGTACACTGTGGGGTGTAGTACACTTGTGGGTGTAGTACACTGTGGGGTGTAGCTGTGGTAGGCGGTAGTGTGCTGGTGTAGTACACTGTGTGGTGTAGCTGTGGTAGGCGGTAGTGTGCTGGTGTAGTACACTGTGGGGTGTAGTACACTGTGGGTGTAGCTGTGGCAGGCGGTAGTGTGCTGGTGTAGTACACTGTGGGGTGTAGCTGTGGCAGGCGGTAGTGTGCTGGTGTAGTACACTGTGGGGTGTAGCTGTGGCAGGCGGTAGTGTGCTGGTGTAGTACACTGTGTGGTGTAGCTGTGGCAGGCGGTAGTGTGCTGGTGTAGTACACTGTGGGGTGTAGCTGTGGTAGGCGGTAGTGTGCTGGTGTAGTACACTGTGGGGTGTAGCTGTGGCAGGCGGTAGTGTGCTGGTGTAGTACACTGTGTGGTGTAGCTGTGGCAGGCGGTAGTGTGCTGGTGTAGTACACTGTGGGGTGTAGCTGAGGTAGGCGGTAGTGTGCTGGTGTAGTACACTGTGTGGTGTAGTACACTGTGTGGTGTAGCTGTGGTAGGCGGTAGTGTGCTGGTGTAGTACACTGTGGGGTGTAGTACACTGTGGGGTGTAGCTGTGGTAGGCGGTAGTGTGCTGGTGTAGTACACTGTGGGGTGTAGTACACTGTGTGGTGTAGCTGTGGTAGGCGGTAGTGTGCTGGTGTAGTACACTGTGGGGTGTAGCTGTGGTAGGCGGTAGTGTGCTGGTGTAGTACACTGTGGGGTGTAGCTGTGGTAGGCGGTAGTGTGCTGGTGTAGTACACTGTGGGGTGTAGCTGAGGTAGGCGGTAGTGTGCTGGTGTAGTACACTGTGGGGTGTAGCTGTGGCAGGCGGTAGTGTGCTGGTGTAGTACACTGTGGGGTGTAGCTGTGGTAGGCGGTAGTGTGCTGGTGTAGTACACTGTGTGGTGTAGCTGTGGTAGGCGGTAGTGTGCTGGTGTAGTACACTGTGGGGTGTAGCTGTGGCAGGCAGTAGTGTGCTGGTGTAGTACACTGTGGGGTGTAGCTGTGGCAGGCGGTAGTGTGCTGGTGTAGTACACTGTGTGGTGTAGCTGTGGTAGGCGGTAGTGCTGGTGTAGTACACTGTGGGGTGTAGCTGTGGTAGGCGGTAGTGTGCTGGTGTAGTACACTGTGGGGTGTAGCTGTGGCAGGCGGTAGTGTGCTGGTGTAGTACACTGTGGGGTGTAGCTGTGGTAGGCGGTAGTGTGCTGGTGTAGTACACTGTGGGGTGTAGCTGTGGTAGGCGGTAGTGTGCTGGTGTAGTACACTGTGTGGTGTAGCTGTGGTAGGCGGTAGTGTGCTGGTGTAGTACACTGTGGGGTGTAGCTGAGGCAGGCAGTAGTGTGCTGGTGTAGTACACTGTGTGGTGTAGCTGTGGCAGGCGGTAGTGTGCTGGTGTAGTACACTGTGTGGTGTAGCTGTGGTAGGCGGTAGTGTGCTGGTGTAGTACACTGTGGGGTGTAGCTGTGGCAGGCAGTAGTGTGCTGGTGTAGTACACTGTGGGGTGTAGCTGTGGCAGGCAGTAGTGTGCTGGTGTAGTACACTGTGGGGTGTAGTACACTGTGGGGTGTAGCTGTGGCAGGCGGTAGTGTGCTGGTGTAGTACACTGTGTGGTGTAGTACACTGTGGGGTGTAGCTGTGGTAGGCGGTAGTGTGCTGGTGTAGTACACTGTGTGGTGTAGCTGTGGTAGGCGGTAGTGTGTTGGTGTAGTACACTGTGTGGTGTAGCTGTGGCAGGCAGTAGTGTGCTGGTGTAGTACACTGTGGGGTGTAGTACACTGTGTGGTGTAGCTGAGGCAGGCGGTAGTGTGCTGGTGTAGTACACTGTGGGGTGTAGCTGTGGCAGGCGGTAGTGTGCTGGTGTAGTACACTGTGTGGTGTAGTACACTGTGGGGTGTAGCTGTGGTAGGCGGTAGTGTGCTGGTGTAGTACACTGTGTGGTGTAGTACACTGTGGGGTGTAGCTGTGGTAGGCAGTAGTGTGCTGGTGTAGTACACTGTGGGGTGTAGTACACTGTGGGGTGTAGCTGTGGCAGGCGGTAGTGTGCTGGTGTAGTACACTGTGTGGTGTAGCTGTGGCAGGCAGTAGTGTGCTGGTGTAGTACACTGTGGGGTGTAGTACACTGTGGGGTGTAGCTGAGGCAGGCGGTAGTGTGCTGGTGTAGTACACTGTGTGGTGTAGCTGTGGCAGGCGGTAGTGTGTTGGTGTAGTACACTGTGTGGTGTAGCTGTGGTAGGCGGTAGTGTGTTGGTGTAGTACACTGTGTGGTGTAGCTGTGGTAGGCGGTAGTGTGCTGGTGTAGTACACTGTGTGGTGTAGCTGTGGCAGGCGGTAGTGTGCTGGTGTAGTACACTGTGGGGTGTAGCTGTGGCAGGCAGTAGTGTGCTGGTGTAGTACACTGTGTGGTGTAGTACACTGTGTGGTGTAGCTGTGGCAGGCGGTAGTGTGCTGGTGTAGTACACTGTGGGGTGTAGCTGAGGTAGGCGGTAGTGTGCTGGTGTAGTACACTGTGGGGTGTAGCTGTGGTAGGCGGTAGTGTGCTGGTGTAGTACACTGTGTGGTGTAGTACACTGTGTGGTGTAGCTGTGGCAGGCGGTAGTGTGCTGGTGTAGTACACTGTGTGGTGTAGCTGTGGCAGGCGGTAGTGTGCTGGTGTAGTACACTGTGTGGTGTAGCTGTGGTAGGCGGTAGTGTGCTGGTGTAGTACACTGTGTGGTGTAGCTGTGGTAGGCGGTAGTGTGCTGGTGTAGTACACTGTGTGGTGTAGCTGTGGCAGGCAGTAGTGTGCTGGTGTAGTACACTGTGGGGTGTAGCTGTGGCAGGCGGTAGTGTGCTGGTGTAGTACACTGTGGGGTGTAGCTGAGGTAGGCGGTAGTGTGCTGGTGTAGTACACTGTGTGGTGTAGCTGTGGCAGGCAGTAGTGTGCTGGTGTAGTACACTTTGGGGTGTAGCTGTGGCAGGCGGTAGTGTGCTGGTGTAGTACACTGTGGGGTGTAGCTGTGGTAGGCGGTAGTGTGCTGGTGTAGTACACTGTGTGGTGTAGCTGTGGTAGGCGGTAGTGTGCTGGTGTAGTACACTGTGTGGTGTAGCTGTGGTAGGCGGTAGTGTGCTGGTGTAGTACACTGTGTGGTGTAGCTGTGGTAGGCGGTAGTGTGCTGGTGTAGTACACTGTGGGGTGTAGCTGTGGTAGGCGGTAGTGTGCTGGTGTAGTACACTGTGTGGTGTAGCTGTGGTAGGCGGTAGTGTGCTGGTGTAGTACACTGTGTGGTGTAGCTGTGGTAGGCGGTAGTGTGCTGGTGTAGTACACTGTGTGGTGTAGCTGTGGTAGGCGGTAGTGTGCTGGTGTAGTACACTGTGGGGTGTAGCTGTGGTAGGCGGTAGTGTGCTGGTGTAGTACACTGTGGGGTGTAGTACACTGTGGGGTGTAGCTGTGGCAGGCGGTAGTGTGCTGGTGTAGTACACTGTGGGGTGTAGTACACTGTGGGTGTAGCTGTGGTAGGCGGTAGTGTGCTGGTGTAGTACACTGTGGGGTGTAGTACACTGTGGGGTGTAGCTGTGGCAGGCGGTAGTGTGCTGGTGTAGTACACTGTGGGGTGTAGTACACTGTGTGGTGTAGCTGTGGCAGGCGGTAGTGTGCTGGTGTAGTACACTGTGGGGTGTAGTACACTGTGTGGTGTAGCTGTGGCAGGCAGTAGTGTGCTGGTGTAGTACACTGTGGGGTGTAGCTGTGGTAGGCGGTAGTGTGCTGGTGTAGTACACTGTGTGGTGTAGCTGTGGCAGGCAGTAGTGTGCTGGTGTAGTACACTGTGGGGTGTAGCTGTGGTAGGCGGTAGTGTGCTGGTGTAGTACACTGTGGGGTGTAGCTGTGGCAGGCGGTAGTGTGCTGGTGTAGTACACTGTGTGGTGTAGCTGTGGCAGGCGGTAGTGTGCTGGTGTAGTACACTGTGGGGTGTAGCTGTGGCAGGCGGTAGTGTGCTGGTGTAGTACACTGTGGGTGTAGCTGTGGCAGGCGGTAGTGTGCTGGTGTAGTACACTGTGGGGTGTAGCTGTGGTAGGCGGTAGTGTGCTGGTGTAGTACACTGTGGGGTGTAGCTGTGGCAGGCGGTAGTGTGCTGGTGTAGTACACTGTGTGGTGTAGCTGTGGTAGGCGGTAGTGTGCTGGTGTAGTACACTGTGGGGTGTAGTACACTGTGTGGTGTAGCTGTGGTAGGCGGTAGTGTGCTGGTGTAGTACACTGTGGGGTGTAGCTGTGGCAGGCGGTAGTGTGCTGGTGTAGTACACTGTGTGGTGTAGCTGTGGTAGGCGGTAGTGTGCTGGTGTAGTACACTGTGTGGTGTAGCTGTGGTAGGCGGTAGTGTGCTGGTGTAGTACACTGTGGGGTGTAGCTGTGGCAGGCGGTAGTGTGCTGGTAGACATGTGGGGTGTAGTACACTGTGGGGTGTAGCTGTGGCAGGCGGTAGTGTGCTGGTGTAGTACACTGTGGGGTGTAGCTGTGGTAGGCGGTAGTGTGCTGGTGTAGTACACTGTGGGTGTAGCTGTGGTAGGCGGTAGTGTGTGGTGTAGTACACTGTGGTGTAGCTGTGGTAGGCGGTAGTGTGCTGGTGTAGTACACTGTGGGGTGTAGTACACTGTGGGGTGTAGCTGTGGCAGGCGGTAGTGTGCTGGTGTAGTACACTGTGGGTGTAGCTGTGGCAGGCGGTAGTAGTGTGCTGGTGTAGTACACTGTGGGTGTAGCTGTGGTAGGCGGTAGTGTGCTGGTGTAGTACACTGTGGGGTGTAGTACACTGTGTGGTGTAGCTGTGGCAGGCGGTAGTGTGCTGGTGTAGTACACTGTGGGGTGTAGCTGTGGCAGGCGGTAGTGTGCTGGTGTAGTACACTGTGGGGTGTAGCTGTGGCAGGCGGTAGTGTGCTGGTGTAGTACACTGTGGGGTGTAGCTGTGGTAGGCGGTAGTGTGCTGGTGTAGTACACTGTGGGGTGTAGCTGTGGTAGGCGGTAGTGTGCTGGTGTAGTACACTGTGGGGTGTAGCTGTGGCAGGCGGTAGTGTGCTGGTGTAGTACACTGTGTGGTGTAGTACACTGTGGGGTGTAGCTGTGTAGGCGGTAGTTGTGGTGTAGTACACTGTGTGGTGTGTAGTACACTGTGGGGTGTAGCTGTGGTAGGCGGTAGTGTGCTGGTGTAGTACACTGTGGGTGTAGTACACTGTGGGGTGTAGCTGTGGTAGGCGGTAGTGTGCTGGTGTAGTACACTGTGGGGTGTAGCTGTGGAGGCGGTAGTGTGCTGGTGTAGTACACTGTGTGGTGTAGNGGGTGTAGCTGTGGCAGGCAGTAGTGTGCTGGTGTAGTACACTGTGGGGTGTAGCTGTGGCAGGCGGTAGTGTGCTGGTGTAGTACACTGTGTGGTGTAGCTGTGGTAGGCGGTAGTGTGCTGGTGTAGTACACTGTGGGGTGTAGCTGTGGCAGGCGGTAGTGTGCTGGTGTAGTACACTGTGGGGTGTAGCTGTGGTAGGCGGTAGTGTGCTGGTGTAGTACACTGTGTGGTGTAGCTGTGGCAGGCGGTAGTGTGCTGGTGTAGTACACTGTGGGTGTAGTACACTGTGGGTGTAGCTGTGGTAGGCGGTAGTGTGCTGGTGTAGTACACTGTGGGGTGTAGCTGTGGTAGGCGGTAGTGTGCTGGTGTAGTACACTGTGGGTGTGTAGTACACTGTGGGGTGTAGTACACTGTGTGGTGTAGCTGTGGTAGGCGGTAGTGTGCTGGTGTAGTACACTGTGTGGTGTAGCTGTGGCAGGCGGTAGTGTGCTGGTGTAGTACACTGTGTGGTGTAGCTGTGGTAGGCGGTAGTGTGCTGGTGTAGTACACTGTGGGGTGTAGCTGTGGCAGGCGGTAGTGTGCTGGTGTAGTACACTGTGTGGTGTAGCTGTGGCAGGCGGTAGTGTGCTGGTGTAGTACACTGTGTGGTGTAGCTGTGGCAGGCGGTAGTGTGCTGGTGTAGTACACTGTGGGGTGTAGCTGTGGCAGGCGGTAGTGTGCTGGTGTAGTACACTGTGGGGTGTAGTACACTGTTGGGTGTAGCTGTGGCAGGCGGTAGTGTGCTGGTGTAGTACACTGTGGGGTGTAGCTGTGGCAGGCGGTAGTGTGCTGGTGTAGTACACTGTGGGGTGTAGTACACTGTGGGTGTAGCTGTGGCAGGCGGTAGTGTGCTGGTGTAGTACACTGTGGGGTGTAGCTGTGGCAGGCGGTAGTGTGCTGGTGTAGTACACTGTGGGGTGTAGTACACTGTGGGGTGTAGCTGTGGCAGGCGGTAGTGTGCTGGTGTAGTACACTGTGGGGTGTAGCTGTGGTAGGCGGTAGTGTGCTGGTGTAGTACACTGTGGGTGTAGCTGTGGTAGGCGGTAGTGTGCTGGTGTAGTACACTGTGTGGTGTAGCTGTGGTAGGCGGTAGTGTGCTGGTGTAGTACACTGTGGGGTGTAGCTGTGGCAGGCGGTAGTGTGCTGGTGTAGTACACTGTGTGGGTGTAGTACACTGTGGGGTGTAGCTGTGGCAGGCGGTAGTGTGCTGGTGTAGTACACTGTGGGGTGTAGCTGTGGTAGGCGGTAGTGTGCTGGTGTAGTACACTGTGGGGTGTAGCTGTGGTAGGCGGTAGTGTGCTGGTGTAGTACACTGTGGGGTGTAGCTGTGGTAGGCGGTAGTGTGCTGGTGTAGTACACTGTGGGGTGTAGCTGTGGTAGGCGGTAGTGTGCTGGTGTAGTACACTGTGGGGTGTAGCTGTGGTAGGCGGTAGTGTGCTGGTGTAGTACACTGTGTGGTGTAGCTGTGGTAGGCGGTAGTGTGCTGGTGTAGTACACTGTGGGGTGTAGCTGTGGTAGGCGGTAGTGTGCTGGTGTAGTACACTGTGTGGTGTAGCTGTGGCAGGCGGTAGTGTGCTGGTGTAGTACACTGTGGGGTGTAGCTGTGGTAGGCAGTAGTGTGCTGGTGTAGTACACTGTGGGGTGTAGCTGTGGTAGGCAGTAGTGTGCTGGTGTAGTACACTGTGTGGTGTAGCTGTGGCAGGCGGTAGTGTGCTGGTGTAGTACACTGTGGGGTGTAGCTGTGGCAGGCGGTAGTGTGCTGGTGTAGTACACTGTGGGGTGTAGCTGTGGTAGGCGGTAGTGTGCTGGTGTAGTACACTGTGGGGTGTAGCTGTGGCAGGCGGTAGTGTGCTGGTGTAGTACACTGTGTGGTGTAGCTGTGGCAGGCGGTAGTGTGCTGGTGTAGTACACTGTGGGGTGTAGCTGTGGTAGGCGGTAGTGTGCTGGTGTAGTACACTGTGGGGTGTAGCTGTGGTAGGCGGTAGTGTGCTGGTGTAGTACACTGTGGGGTGTAGCTGTGGCAGGCGGTAGTGTGCTGGTGTAGTACACTGTGTGGTGTAGTACACTGTGGGGTGTAGCTGTGGTAGGCGGTAGTGTGCTGGTGTAGTACACTGTGTGGTGTAGCTGTGGCAGGCGGTAGTGTGCTGGTGTAGTACACTGTGGGTGTAGTACACTGTGGGGTGTAGCTGTGGTAGGCGGTAGTGTGCTGGTGTAGTACACTGTGGGGTGTAGCTGTGGTAGGCGGTAGTGTGCTGGTGTAGTACACTGTGTGGTGTAGCTGTGGCAGGCGGTAGTGTGCTGGTGTAGTACACTGTGTGGTGTAGCTGTGGCAGGCGGTAGTGTGCTGGTGTAGTACACTGTGGGGTGTAGCTGTGGCAGGCGGTAGTGTGCTGGTGTAGTACACTGTGGGGTGTAGCTGTGGTAGGCGGTAGTGTGCTGGTGTAGTACACTGTGTGGTGTAGCTGTGGTAGGCGGTAGTGTGCTGGTGTAGTACACTGTGTGGTGTAGCTGTGGTAGGCGGTAGTGTGCTGGTGTAGTACACTGTGGGGTGTAGCTGTGGTAGGCGGTAGTGTGCTGGTGTAGTACACTGTGGGGTGTAGTACACTGTGTGGTGTAGCTGTGGCAGGCGGTAGTGTGCTGGTGTAGTACACTGTGGGGTGTAGCTGTGGCAGGCGGTAGTGTGCTGGTGTAGTACACTGTGGGGTGTAGCTGTGGCAGGCGGTAGTGTGCTGGTGTAGTACACTGTGGGGTGTAGCTGTGGCAGGCGGTAGTGTGCTGGTGTAGTACACTGTGGGGTGTAGCTGTGGCAGGCAGTAGTGTGCTGGTGTAGTACACTGTGGGGTGTAGCTGTGGTAGGCGGTAGTGTGTGGTGTAGTACACTGTGTGGTGTAGCTGTGGTAGGCGGTAGTGTGCTGGTGTAGTACACTGTGGGTGTAGCTGTGGCAGGCGGTAGTGTGCTGGTGTAGTACACTGTGGGGTGTAGCTGTGGCAGGCGGTAGTGTGCTGGTGTAGTACACTGTGGGGTGTAGCTGTGGCAGGCGGTAGTGTGCTGGTGTAGTACACTGTGGGGTGTAGCTGTGGTAGGCGGTAGTGTGCTGGTGTAGTACACTGTGG
>WNGS01067317.1:0-13146 GCA_020271785.1 Procambarus virginalis | reverse complement strand
AGAGCTTCTTATGAATGACATTCAAGCTGCAGATAATATAACGGATATTACCACAAACTCGGAACTTTGAAAGAGAAATTGACAATATGCCCATGCACTCAGCCCCTGGGCCTGACTCATGGAATTCATATTCATAAAGAAATGTAAAGTACCAGTAGCGAGAGCACTCAGCGTAATATGGAGAAGAGCCTGGATACAGGGGAGATACAGCAGCACTTAAATCTGCAGATATAGCTCCGTTGCACAAGGGGGGGAGTAAAGCCTTGCAAAAATTATAGGCCAGTTGCACTAACACACACATAATAAAAGTGTTGAAAGAGTGATTAGGAATCAAATTTCTAGTTTTATGGAAAACATGTGAATTGCACATCCAGGACAACATGGATTTAGAGCGGGAAGATCCTGTCTGTCACAGTTACTCACCACTATGACAAAATCACAGAAGCCCTAGAAGAAAAGCAAAATGCAGATGTTGTATACACAGACTTTGCAAAGGCTTCGACAAATGTGACCATGGGGTGATAGCTCACAAAATGAGGTCAATGGGAATAACTGGAAAAGTAGGACGCTGGATACTCATTTCCTGTCGAACAGAACACAAAGAGTAACAGTCAATCAGATAAAATCGAGTCCAAGCGATGTTAAAAGCTCTGTACCTCAAGGTACAGTCCTTGCACCGCTACTGTTCCTTATTCTCATATCTGATATAGACAAAAATACACGTCACAGCTTCGTGTCATCTTCGCAGATGACACAAAATCAGCATGAAATTACCTCTGCTGAAGACATTGAAAAACTACAAACAGATGTCAACAAAGTTTTCGATTGGGCAGCAGAAAATAATATGATTTTAACAGTGATAAATTTCAGTACTCAGGTACGGCAAAAATGAGATCTGAAACATAATAGAGGGTACAAAACCCAATCAAATCTTCCCATAGTAGAAAACAGCATGTCAAGGTTTGGGAATAATGATGTCCGACGATCTAACGTTTAGGGAGCATAACCAAGCAATATCGCATCAGCCAGAAAAATGATCGGATGGATTACGAGAACTTTCAAATCCAGGATCCCATCACAATGTTGTACTCTTCAAGTCACTTGTGTTGTCCCGTCTCGAATACTGCTCAGTACTCACTTCCCCTTCAGAGCAGGAGAGATTGCTGAAATAGAGGGAATACAGAGAACATATACGGCACGCATAGACGAGATAAAACACCTAAATTATTGGGATCGTCTCAAAGCTCTCCAAATGTACTCTCTAGAAAGGAGACGAGAGAGATACCAAATAATATACACGTGGAAAATACTGGAGGGCCAGGTCCCAAATCTACACAGTAAAATAACAACGTACTGGAGTGAACGATATGGAAGAAAATGCAAGATTGATCCAGTGAAGAGCAGAGGTGCCATAGGCACAATCAGAGAACACTGTATAAACATCAGAGGTCCGCGGTGTTCAACGTCCTCCCAGCGACTATAAGAAATATTGCCGGAACAACCGTGGACATCTTCAAGAGAAACTGGACTGTTTCCTAAGAGAAGTCCGGATCAGCCGGGCTGTGGTGGGTATGTGGCTCTGCGGGCCGCTCCAAGCAACAGCCTGGTGGATCAAACTCTCACAAGTCGAGCCTGGCCCTCGGGCCGGGCTTGGGAGTAGAAGAACTCCCAGAACCCCATCAACAGGTATCAACCAGGTATCCCATAAACACGTGCGACACGGCCCTGGCCGCCGCTCTTTAACACCCTCGCCCACCACCCGACCTCTTGGGCCCACCATCTTATTTATTACTCATGAGTCAATATTCCCCCGTGGACAGGTTACATCCAGGTATTGTGACCACCGGTTACACCACACAGTGACCCTGGCGGCACCATAGTGGCTGGCACCACAGTGACCCTGGCGGCACCATAGTGGCTGGCACCACAGTGACCCTGGCGGCACCATAGTGGCTGGCACCACAGTGACCCTGGCGGCACCATAGTGGCTGGCACCACAGTGACCCTGGCGGCACCATAGTGGCTGGCACCACAGTGACCCTGGCGGCACCATGGTGGCTGGCACCACAGTGACCCTGGCGGCACCATGGTGGCTGGCACCACAGTGACCCTGGCGGCACCATGGTGGCTGGCACCACAGTGACCCTGGCGGCACCATGGTGGCTGGCACCACAGTGACCCTGGCGGCACCATGGTGGCTGGCACCACAGTGACCCTGGCGGCACCATGGTGGCTGGCACCACAGTGACCCTGGCGGCACCATGGTGGCTGGCACCACAGTGACCCTGGCGGCACCATGGTGGCTGGCACCACAGTGACCCTGGCGGCACCATGGTGGCTGGCACCACAGTGACCCTGGCGGCACCATGGTGGCTGGCACCACAGTGACCCTGGCGGCACCATGGTGGCTGGCACCACAGTGACCCTGGCGGCACCATGGTGGCTGGCACCACAGTGACCCTGGTGGCACCATGGTGGCTGGCACCACAGTGACCCTGGTGGCACCATGGTGGCTGGCACCACAGTGACCCTGGTGGCACCATGGTGGCTGGCACCACAGTGACCCTGGCGGCACCATGGTGGCTGGCACCACAGTGACCCTGGCGGCACCATGGTGGCTGGCACCAGTGACCCTGGCGGCACCATGGCGGCTGGCACCACAGTGACCCTGGCGGCACCATGGTGGCTGGCACCACAGTGACCCTGGCGGCACCATGGTGGCTGGCACCACAGTGACCCTGGCGGCACCATGGTGGCTGGCACCACAGTGACCCTGGCGGCACCATGGTGGCTGGCACCACAGTGACCCTGGCGGCACCATGGTGGCTGGCACCACAGTGACCCTGGCGGCACCATGGTGGCTGGCACCACAGTGACCCTGGCGGCACCATGGTGGCTGGCACCACAGTGACCCTGGCGGCACCATGGTGGCGGGCACCACAGTGACCCTGGCGGCACCATGGTGGCTGGCACCACAGTGACCCTGGCGGCACCATGGTGGCTGGCACCACAGTGACCCATGGCGGCTGGCACCACACACGTTAACAGGCTCCGTCTCCACTCTAGTCAACCACTGACTACTCCGTTTCAATTGTGCTCCTAAACTATGACATTCTTGGTTCATGTTATGCAATCTTTGGCCAAGTGGTCTTAAGTTTACTGGTTATTCTCGTCTCAAGGATAGGTTCGAGGAGGTGGTGACCGACCATCCAGGAGACAGTGATCAGCCATTGAATAAAGATAACTGTCCTCGTTATATTTCCAATTGTTTATTGTCCCGTAACAAAGACTATTTTCTTAGCAGCTTGGGCGAGGAGGGTTAAGAACGCTGTGTTCCGGACTCGCGATAATGTCTTCATATATCACTGGCGAATCACCATGGCAAGGGGGAGAAGGGATGGAGGTACTAAAATACTATATTTGAATTGAAAAACTTTTTTGATTTTTTTTTCTTGCAAGAAAGAGCAAGTGATCTTTAGTAAGGGGTCAAGAGGTGAGAGGCGGGACGGTCTGCCGTAACTCCTGTAGGACCGAACACCCGCGGCGGGGTGAGGTGACGCTATAGTGACGCCAACACCCGCGGCGGGGCGAGTGGTGACGCTATAGTGACGCCAACAATCGCGGCGGGGTGAGTGGTGACGCTACAGTGACGCCAACACCCGCGGCGGCGTGAGTGGTGACGCTACAGTGACGCCAACACCCGCGGCGGGGCGAGTGGTGACGCTATAGTGACGCCAACAATCGCGGCGGGGTGAGTGGTGACGCTACAGTGACGCCAACACCCGCGGCGGCGTGAGTGGTGACGCTACAGTGACGCCAACACCCGCGGCGGGGCGAGTGGTGACGCTATAGTGACGCCAACAATCGCGGCGGGGTGAGTGGTGACGCTACAGTGACGCCAACACCCGCGGCGGCGTGAGTGGTGACGCTACAGTGACGCCAACACCCGCGGCGGGGTGAGTGGTGACGCTACAGTGACGCCAACACCCGCGGCGGGGTGAGGTGACGCTATAGTGACGCCAACACCCGCGGCGGGGCGAGTGGTGACGCTATAGTGACGCCAACACTCGCGGCGGGGTGAGTGGTGACGCTACAGTGACGCCAACACCCGCGGCGGCGTGAGTGGTGACGCTACAGTGACGCCAACACCCGCGGCGGCGTGAGTGGTGACGCTACAGTGACGCCAACACCCGCGGCGGCGTAAGTGGTGACGCTACAGTGACGCCAACACCCGCGGCGGCGTGAGTGGTGACGCTACAGTAACGCCAACACCCGCGGCGGCGTGAGTGGTGACGCTACAGTGACGCCAACACCCGCGGCGGGGTGAGTGGTGACGCTACAGTGACGCCAACACCCGCGGCGGGGTGAGTGGTGACGCTACAGTGACGCCAACACCCGCGGCGGCGTGAGTGGTGACGCTACAGTGACGCCAACACCCGCGGCGGCGTGAGTGGTGACGCTACAGTGACGCCAACACCCGCGGCGGCGTGAGTGGTGTCACACACCACCTTCATGTGTAACCATCAAGTTAGGATAAGTTTAATCAACAGTCACACACAAATAACCTCTAACGGATGTGTGTGACAGATTTGCCTTAAACCATCAAATAGCTAAGCCAACTAGAAAAGAAAACACTAGACCTTATTTTTACAAACTACAATGCTTGTAAACAAACAATGGTTTGGAACATAATTTCGCAAATACCTATTAATCAGATTACAATCTAATCGAAGTTCAGACGAGCATGGACAAACAAGTTCAGACTAGACCTGTGTAACCAGTCTCCCATCCAAGAGGAGAATTCAGTCATTTTAAATTTCACAATAAACTGATTAACTAGAAACTGATAAACTAAGAC
This sequence comes from Procambarus virginalis, assembly GCA_020271785.1. NCBI lineage: Eukaryota > Metazoa > Arthropoda > Malacostraca > Decapoda > Cambaridae > Procambarus > Procambarus virginalis. Next base: position 8,288 of record WNGS01067317.1, on the reverse strand, counting down.
TACACACAATCAAACTGGGAAGAAAAACAAGACAGTGCAAACCTAAATTAGTGCTTCGAGAAAATAGACAGAGCAGTCAGCAGCACTAGACATATGAAGTTACATACACAAAGATTAGAAAGAAAAAGATGCATATTAAAATGAGAACGGTGTTCCCTCTATAGGCAAAGAAAACAAATCATAAAACAAATTAAACTCCCTGCCCTCTCCCCAAGAACGACGAGAAAGGTTTTACAGAGAAATAGAAACGATAAAACTAAAGCCAAGAAGATATCAAGTTCAGGAGATGAAAGACAGCCAAAGGTCTTCAGTGGAATACAGAGGAACCAAAAATACTTTTTCTTCTATGCAGAATCTAGAACAAAATTTACTTCTAACATAGAGTCCCTACACAAGCTGAAACTTTCACAGATGACAACAAAGACATGAGTGAAACCCCGAGGATACAGTATTTCACTCATTTCTTTGTTGGTTTCGAAGGACTCTCAGAAATACCGAAGATTCTGTTTTCAATGAGCCCTAAACACACTGAAGAATGATGACCCAAACGAATTCTTCATGAATGTCATACTAAACCAAGCTCTCTCTCCAGCCTGGCCCCGTGCCGGGCACGGGAAGTAAAACTCCCAGAACCCATCCAGGTACAATCCATGTAACATCCAATCAGGTATCAGATGTCACCCTAATCCCACTGAAGTGGCCGTAGACAGTATGCTCATGCACCCCACACCAGGTCAAGAGTCCTTGAATTCTATGTTCATAAAAAATTGGAAAAAAAAGAAACTATCACAGACCCTAAACATTATTTGGAGACAGAACCTAGATATTGGTGTTATCCCTAACAACTAAACACAGCGGAAATCGAGCCACTCCACAAAGGAAGCAATTCAAACAATTTACAGATATAACATAACACATCATAAAAAATCTTTGAAAAAAAGTGCTACAAATTAAGATCATAAAACACATGGAATCATAGGATCTACACCATCCTGGACAACATGGGTTCAACACCAAGCACCTCTGCCTCTCACAATTGCAAGACCACTGTAACACAGCCTTACCTGTCACGGAAGACGAGCAAAACGCACATGTAATATACACAGGTTTGAGTAAAGCTTTCGACAAGTGTGATCATGGTGTTACTACACACAAAATGCGCACAAAGAGTGTCCTACTGGCAAAGTAGGAAGATGGATCTATAATTCCCTAACGAACTCGGTGTGTAATTGTCATCAAGGTAAAATATGAATCATCCACCGTGAAAAGCTCAGGCCTCCAGGGTACTGTGATTGCTCCGGTACTTTTTCTTATCCTCATATCAGACACAGATAAGGACACAAACTATAGTACCATACGATGTACCTTTATATAGTACCATTGCAGATGACATTAGGATTTTCCTGCGAATAGACAATAGAGAGGACACAGCAGAATCTGATGTAAATCAGGTCTTTTAATGGGCGACAAAAATAATATATTTAATGAAGATAAGTTCCAGCTCCTGCGCTTCGGAAAATAAACGAAAATATAAAAATGGACACCACATATAAAACGCAGTCAAATCACACTATTGAAAGAAAACTCAATATAAAAGAATCTTGGAGTAATCTTGTCAGACGACCTTACTTTTAAGAACCCAATAAAGTAGCTGTCACAACTGCAAGAAAAATAACAAGTTGGATAAGAAGAACCTTTCAAACAATATACCAATGATGAGCTTACAAGACTAGTTCTCTCTGGGTGGAATACTGATCCACACTAACATCCTCATTCAAAACTGGGAGAAATTGCTCACCAAGAGAACGTGCAAAGATATTTTACTGCTCGAACTGCCCCAATAAAACATCAAAACTATTGGGACCGCTTAACATTTTTAAATCTGTATTCTCTAGAGCGCAGGAGGGAGAATACATAATTTACAAGTGGAAAATGTTAGGAGGACTGGTTCCAAATTTGCACACGGAAATAACTCTTTACGAGGACCAGAAGGCATAGGAAGGAGGTGCAAAATAGCCCCGTAGAAAAGCAGAGGTAAAATAGGTGCGCTGAGAGAGCTGTTGAGACAACAGGTCTCTCAAGTCAGAGACACTTGGGACAACATCAAGACCCCAACATCATCAAGTTTAACATCAAGAGCCCAAGACTTTTCAACACTCTCCCTCTAAACATAAAGTGAAAATAGAATTCATCTCACGGAGATCAAAACAGAACATGAAAAACACCTCCAAAGGATACCTGATCAACCAAGCTGTGATTCATACATCAGACTGTGAGCAGCTGCGTCTAACAGCCTGGTTGACCAGACAGACTACCAACCAGGAGGTCTGGTCAGAGACCGGGCCTCTGGGACATTGATTCCCAAAACCAACACTAGGTAAAAATATAAGTTAGGTCCAAGATTCCACACTACCCCCCCCCCCACTGGTGGATGAAACAGGGGGGGGTTATAGTATGTGGGGCTGGGAGAATATATATAATAAAATGTGTTGAAATGTTGAATGTTAAGGGACTAGGGGCAGTGAGGAGGGGGGAAAGGGGTAGTTATAACTGCTAGGGACTGGCCGCACACACAAGCGCGCACGCACACGCGCACAACGCACACACACACACACACACACACACACACACACACACACACACACCACACACCACACACACACACACACACACACAGCTTGGTGAGCAGCCATGTTGGTGCAGAGGTCGTGATCACAACTCCCCGCGCCTCCTCCTCTCCTCTCCTCACCTGATAAAAAAACTCCACCACACTTCAATACAAAAATACACACCTGAAGCAGAATACAAAAAATATACTAACCGGGAGAGATAAGAAGGTTGTCGCGAACAGAGTCGTTCCCACACTAGGGAAGGTCGCGCCGCCCTTCCTCACACAACACGAAGTGTTGTAGAGGGAAGAAAGGCAGGGAGACGACGGCAAATGTCAAGGGAGATGAAGCAAAGACAGGCAAAGGGAGGGGGGAAGCGGTGAAGGTAAGAGGGAAGGGAGGAGGGTGTAGGACCTGCCTCCGTGTTCTCAGACGATCAACAGGTTAAAGACCCCCCCCCCCCGTTCACCAGAATTGACACACTGTGATAGTGACCTAAGCTGGCCTCTCTAGTGACACCCTTAGGAGCCTCGATGGCCATTACCAAACCTCTGATATCTTAGGGCCTTCCTAGTGGTGCCCAGCTAATCGAAGATGCTATCCCACCCGACAAAAATATATCAAAACATACACAATGATATAGATAACCAAAAAAATCAATACCATGAGCCAGGTGTTCCCAAGATACACAACAAAAGCCACCCATAATCACTTCGAGTGGGACTGCTTCCAAATCTGCACGCGGAAATAACATCGCATGCTACCAGGAGGCATGGCAGGATGTGCAGAACAGTCCCGTTGTGGTGCAGTAGGTACGCTGAAGGAGAACTCTATCAACAACAAAAGCCCAAGACTGTTCAACACTGTCCCGCTGCACTTAAGGGGCATAACTGGCCGGCTTCTCACCGTGTTCGAAAGAGAACTCGATAAACACCATTTCCAAAGGATACCCGATCAACCAGGTTGTGATTCATACGTCAGACTGCGAGCAGCCGCGTCCAACAGCCTGGTTGACCAGTCCAGCAACCAGGAGGCTTGGTCAGAGACCGGGCCGCGGGGACGTTGATCCTCAGCATACAAGACGATAACAGCAAGGTAACAACCACCCACGCACAACCACCAACACCCACACCACCACCCAACCCCACAACCTCCCAACGCCCACTCGTGTACACTAGCACCAACAAAGTGGGCGTGATTACCGTGGTCTCATGCCACGGAAACTATTCATCAATCTATCAATTAATTACTCAAACACCTGACATCACCGAGCACACCTGATGCCACTAATTAGCAGGCGAGAACCAGACAACCTTCCTGGACGGCACCCAACGGATGGTCCACCTCACCTGGACGTCCCTACCTCTTCCCCAGGGAGGAACTGGCGTAGATTTATCTAGTCGAACAGAAAATAGTTTATTAAGTCAGATGAACTACACAAAACAAGATCATGGGGTAGAAATAGCCTAAGCTACTCTATCCCTTTGAGATGTATTTCTTTCCTGTCTCAATAAACATACTTGAACAAGATAATTTTTGAGGGGGAGTGGAGCAAGGACTTGTGCTGGTCCCCGAGGGCAGCGTGTCTCGATACCAGCACATGTAATACTCGTGTATGTTTACAACCTTCCCCAGCCCCACCCACTCCTCTTGTTGATACCAACGTCTGCGTCCTGGAGCAACTCGCTGGCAATGACGGATTAAACCGCAAACGGTACGGCTGCTCCTACTAGATTACGTACAAGCACTTGTCTTTGTACTTGCACAGCTGGTAGTCAGTAATCAAAATTAGTCCTCCAGAGCCCAGCTGACATGTTGATTCTGAATCGAATTCTAAACTGGTCATCAACCGCTTCTCACATTGACTATTGCAACAGATCAGCAACTCCTGGCGTATGGCAGAGCACTCTCGACTTTGTCATGTCTTACACAGCAAGACGACCCGAGAGAATTAACATTCGCCTAGACTGCTCAGGAGGGTGTTAATTCTCAGGCACTTTAAGGCTTCGCATGGAGATAATCGCTGCTCGTACCACGGGTCAGTCTTCCTTACAGGACTTTGAACAAGCAGACTCGAGTGCTTGCAGATCACCGAGGTCAAGTACCCTAATCCCCAGACAAAAAGTGAAATGTTGACATGTCCCAGTGATGTGTGATCTCGTTAATGTATGACATCATACGTCTCCCACTTTTGGCTACATTACGTCACGTGACCTTTAATACGTTCTCGACGGATATGACATTAGAGCTCCAGCAGTCACCATCTTTACTAAAACATTACATTAAATACAATCAATAAAATACAAGGTAGTGGGCGGCATACAGGTGGGGTTGTATCGTGTGTAATCAACAACATTGTGAAGCGTTACAAATACAATGTGATGAGTTGCGCCTAATTTCTTCAGTTAGTCACCTTGGCAAGTATGTCGTGTTTGAGGGGGATATGTCCTCCACAACCATAACCTTGTTAATAACCCCCCACACAACCCACTTATTAATGGTCCACGACGAACTGAAACGCCGTCGACGTCTCTCCATCTTCTGATGTGTGATTTTGACTTCGTCTCTTCAGCCGCGTTATTGTGACTCGTCGTGTGCAACAATAAGTTATGAGGCTCTCTCATGTGCCCTTCCCACTCACACCAAGCACCCCATGCCCGCCCTCCCACACTCATCATTAACACAATGACCCCCTCCCTCACACACAAACACAACCCCGTCATGGTAACTCCCACCAAGAACACCAACAACACTGCCACCTTCCCCTAAATTAACTAGCGACGTGGAGAACACGACAGGAGGGGACATGAAGAACACAACAAGGAGGGACCTGGAGAACACGACAGGAGGGGACATGAAGAACACAACAAGGGGGTCCTGGAGAACACGACAGGAGGGGACATGAAGAACACAACAAGGAGGGACGTGGAGAACACGACAGGAGGGGACATGAAGAACACAAGAGGGGGTCCTGGAGAACACGACAGGAGGGGACATGAAGAACACAACAAGGAGGGGGGCCTGGAGAACACGACAGGAGGGGACATGAAGAACAGAGGGGGACATGAGAACACGACAGGAGGGGACATGAAGAACACAACAAGGAGGGTCCTGGAGAACACGACAGAGGGGACATGAAGAACACAACAAGAGGGGGACCTGGAGAACACGACAGGAGGGGACATGAAGAACACAACAAGGAGGGTCCTGGAGAACACGACAGGAGGGGACATGAAGAACACAACAGGAGGGTCCTGGAGAACACGACAGGAGGGGACATGAAGAACACAACAGAGGGGGTCCTGGAGAACACGACAGGAGGGGACATGAAGAACACAACAGGAGGGGACCTGGAGAACACGACAGGAGGGGACATGAAGAACACAACAGAGGGGGGGACGTGGAGAACACGACAGGAGGGGACATGAAGAACACAACAAGGAGGGACCTGGAGAACACGACAGGAGGGGACATGAAGAACACAAGAGGGGGACGTGGAGAACACGACAGGAGGGGACATGAAGAACACAACAAGGGGACTGGAGAACACGACAGGAGGGGACATGAAGAACACAACAGAGGGGGACGTGGAGAACACGACAGGAGGGGACATGAAGAACACAACAAGGAGGGTCCTGGAGAACACGACAGAAGGGGACATGAAGAACACAACAAGGAGGGTCCTGGAGAACACGGTAAGCAGGAGACGGGGGAAGGGGGGGGGTGGTAACAGCTCCGGGAAGCATGGCCTTAAAGTTGAGTTTGCACAGACACCAGCCAGTCAAGCAACAGTTGAGGCAGCACCACAGCCAGTCACTACAGCTGCCTCCAGGGGCAGCAAGGCATTCATTCATTCAGCCAATCGTTCTGTCCATATGGCTAGACATTTCCTCACTCACTCACACAACACCTACCCTCGCCACTTCTCTAACTTCTCCCTCCACACAATCCTTCCTCCACCTCCTCCCCTCTCTCTCTCTCCAATATTTCCATCTGGCATTGTTCTAACGCACAATACACTGCATCTCTCCAGCTACATCAATAAACAACAGCTTACAACTGTAACGAAGCCAAGTTTCATTCCCCTACAAACTAGGGCCTACTTACACCACTACAGCTCCCGCCACACACATAGTTAGTAGTTAGTAACAGTTGATTGATTGATAGTTGAGAGGCGGGCCGAAAGAGCAGAGCTCAACCCACGCAAGCACAACTAGGTGAACACACACACACACACCTACACCTCACATATGGGTCAACAGGCGTTCTGCAGTAGCCATTAGTCATGTTGTCAAGCAGTGACGTTGCAAGAGGGCAAGTAAGGTGACGGCTCTTGCGTCCCGGGACGGCTCCCGGCCGCTCAACATCTCTCACTCAAGCCTGTGTCATTCTTTTGTGGAATGAATAGGTGATTTTTTTATGGAATGAATACGTGACAATTCATAACAATTCAAGTGTTTTTTTGTTGTTTCTTTGTTCACTCTTAAAACTCCAAGGGACCCCTCTGAATTACCTATTTTAAGAGCCTTCATGACATAAAAGCAAAGAAGCCGTAGATAACGCAAGATAACAGCGAGCAAAAGACACAAAAGAACCCGAAGCAATAAAATATTAAATGAAAAAAATGGCAGGAAAAATACAAGACAAAAGCCACAAAAATCAAAGTTAAAATAAGACGAGGTTAGGGAGAAGACCTCGTCCTGGAGGCGCGTCCGAGTACAGGTTACAGTAGAGTACAGTTACAGACAGTACATGAAGACGACGCCGTCGCTAACTCCTGGCCGCCGAGGATGTGTGTGTGGGGGTCATGACGCAGCTCTGTGACGCAGCTCTGCGACGCAGCTCTGTGCTACAAGCATCAAGGTGGTGGTGTGGGGGGGCCTCTTTTGTCTCAAAACTTTATCACAGATTCCCGAGGCGTTCAGACACTACATAGAGTAGTCGCACTGAGGGAGTGAGAGCTGCGTCTAGTGACGCAGAGGAGCTACGTCTAGTGACGCAGAGGAGCTACGTCTAGTGACGCAGAGGAGCTACGTCTAGTGACGCAGAGGAGCTACGTCTAGTGACGCAGAGGAGCCCAGCTTATGTTACTCTCTATCTTTTACTATCTAGTAACATGGTGTGCTTTCTTCTTTCCACCAGGGGCCCCGCCTCCAGTCCACCAGGGGCCCCGCCTCCAGTCCACCAGGGGCCACTCGTCGACCAACGAGAGTCCTCCGCCAGAGTCCGTGGCCCCACTCGCTCTTCAATATTGGTATCTAGAAGCGTCTATATTGCCGGCCCTCCACCTGCTGCCGCCATTATTAAGGAAAAATCTGACCACATAAATTACACGTGCTGATATTGATGGGAAAAAAAGTTGGTGACTAACAGCATAATTAGAGAGAAATTATTGGGGGGGGGGGGTGACAAGTGTGTAACTGCGTGTAGAGTGACCCAGGTGTGTAATGTTACAGATGTGTAATGCTACAGGTGTGTAATGTTACAGGTGTGTAATGTTACAGGTGTGTAATGTTACAGGTGTGTAATGTTACAGGTGTGTAATGTTACAGATGTGAGTAGAGGTCTACCTGTTGTTCGTTCCGATGATCAGTGTCCCTACGGCCCGGCCTGTGACCGAGCCTCCTGGTTGGTGGTGAAGTGATCCAGGTGTGTGTACGGGGCCAGGTGTGCGAGGGG
>WNGS01067316.1:0-13699 GCA_020271785.1 Procambarus virginalis | reverse complement strand
AACTACGCACAACGCTAATTATAACCACAATCCTGGTCACTAATTCCTGTACAATGGGGCCTCGACTTCCGATGCTAATCCGTTCCCAGAGACGGATCGGAAGTCGAAGCGAATTTTCCCATAAGAAATAAAGGGATTTGAATTAATCCGTTCCCCACCCTCCAAAATATTAACATAAAAATACATTTTATACTGAATACAATGTTTTTCTAACTACAATACAGTACCAAAACTTCACTTACCTTTATGGAGGGCTCTTGATGGCGTCTGGAAGATGGTGATGGGGAAGGAGGAGAGTTGTTACTGTTTGGAAGGGGAGTCCCCTTCCATTATCACATCAGGCAGTGATGTTTTCTCTGGGGTACTCTCTCTCCTACGTTTTGCCTGAATACCACTAGGACCTGGTTGTGGTTCAGTGCTTGTTTGTCTCACTACAAATTTGTCAAGAGACATTTATTTTTCCATTCGTTTTAACATTTGTCTGTAATGATGCATCACTTTAGTACCCATAATGTCCTTTTTCTTAGCTAGTATGGTGGATATCGTTGAATGAGATTTGTTGTACTGCCCAGCCAGTTCACCTACCCGCACACCGTCTTCATATTTACGAATGATCTCTTGTTTCTGCTCTATGGTCATTCTTACATGGGATGTCATATGTTGAGCCTTACCACAGACTTTCCTGGGACTCATGGTGTATTATATAATAATTACTTTAATGTTCAAAATGCAAAAAATCACCACAAAAGCGGAATTTCTTATAGGTGCAATCATCACCACTAAGCGGGTAGCTGTAGTAAACTGAGGCAGGTCGGACCGCGTGACCGGGAACCACGCGCTCGGCCGACCCGAACGTGTACCAACAAATATCGGATGTCGACGACACCATCGAATGTCGAGTCACATTTTTTTATGAAATTTATATCGTAACTCGAATTTATCATAAGTAGGGGCAATCGGATGTCGAGGTGCCACTGTAAATGAATAATAGACCACAAATTTATTTTGAAAAGGAACCTAAAAAGTCGTTTGAAGATTCCTAGATGGACGAAATAATGCTGTGGTGCTGTGGCTAGCGCTGTGAACATCATGAATAGCATTGAATCACTGATATTTGAGCATTGTACCCAGTCATTATCACACTCAGGCTCTTCTATAATACTATCATGGCTAAATAATGCAGATTATATATATATTTTGACATTATTAGGCGATGCTGTGGTCACTAGCTGAACAGCAGTGCTGTGTGCTCATACTGCGAGTGCCAACCTTGGTTGCTCACTCACTACTGAGGCTCCCACACCCAGTAATGTGGACCACAATTTTTTTTAAAGACGGCATCTGTTTACAAGAGCGCTGAGGAAGCTGACATGAACCCCCATGTAGCTGTAGGAGTTTTGAATGGAATGTGAAAAATATAAATACCCGGAGGCGCGTAGTGCACCCCAGACCTGGGCCTGCAGGCGCGTTGTGCAGTTAAAGGGTTAAGACATATATCTTTACAAGTGTAATCACCTCTGTCAATTTATATTGTAATTATTTGTTGATGTAAAACCTTGCTACAGTGTACCTTTTCATCTTATCAGATATGTTAGATTAACCCTTAAATGGTGCATTGCTATATACCATTTGACACCCACAGGCGCATACAAAAAAAAAAAAATTATTTTTTCTTCCTAACCTGTTAATTTGTGTTCACTGATCATGGGAAAAATAATAAAAAAATCGTAAGTTGAATATATTGGCCGCTATAGGGCAGGGAAGTCTGGCACAAAACAGGCACTCACTCAGCATGCGTCCCAGGCGGTCTGTTGATCGCCAGCTGTCAGGCCGGAGTTGCCACAAATAGATAATTGCCTAATTATTTCAATGTCTCTGATTGATTTTTCGTAGTTTTTTTGCTGTAATATTATTCAATAGTGTGTAGTGTGATATATTTATATAATGAAATGAGTGAATCATCGCTGTACTCAAAAATATGGTGTGCTTATTGTTGATTCAATTATGTTCATCAAACAGTGAACAAATACTTTGTCGGTTGTTACACTATATACACAGGTTATATATAAGTATCTGCATGTTTTGTTCACCATAACGAACCACTAAGTTGCTATTATGAATCAAAAAGTAACGAGGAGTGACCGCCGTGTACCAGCCAGCCACTCACGCCCTCCCTCAAGTCATCTGACTCACCCACATTCTCCTCCCACAATACTGTTTTTGCTTTTATTCACTATATACAGACGCTATATACAAGTATCTACATTCGTGTTCACCATAACGAACCACTAAGTTGGTATGCTGAGTGGCAGTGGCAGCCCGCCACTGGCTACCACTCCCTCCTTCCCTCACCTCACCTGACTTGCCACCATTTTCCACTCACCATACTGTTTTTGCTTTTATATACAGACGTTATATATAAGTATTTACATGTTTTGTTCACCATAACTGTACATCTAAGCTTGTATGGTGAGTAAAAGCAGAAAGATGTTGGACCTCACAGTCAGCTGATGGCTACCGCCCTCAAGGCCAGACGCACTAATATTTCTCCTCCAACAATACTGCTTGTGGTGTTATTACGCTATATACACACATTATATATAAATATCTACCGGTTTTATTCACCATACTTGTACAAGTAAACTGGTATGGTGCCCAAAGACCATCGTGGTCACCAGTAAACAACACGATAATTCCTGCAGACGATGCTCCTCTCACCAAAATGGCGGCTCCCAACCTCCTACTCTTGCTGTTTATACCTTCTATACACACGTTATATATAAGTATCTACATTTGTGTTCACCATAGCGAACCACTAAGCTGGTATGCTGAGTGCAGTCAATAAAAGGTGGCCACACACAGTCAGATAACAACGCCACCATCCTCCCTCCCACAGCATTACTCCTCCCTCCATGTAGCACAACGCTAAATATCATCACAATCCTCTTATCATCAGACCCATGGTCAGTTTTATCACAGTCAGGGGTCTTCTGTAATAATATTATCGCTACATAATAGCATGAACAAGTATATTATGGCATTTTTAGGCGATGCTGTGGTCACAAGCTGAACAGCAGTGCTGTGAGCTCATGATGCGTGCGTCAGGCTTGGTAGCTTACTCGATACTGAGGCCCCTAACACCCGGGAGTTTGGCCCACGATTTTTTTTTAAATTGCCTTTGTTTACAAGAGCCCTGATGAAGGTGTGGTGAACCCCGTGTATCCGCGGGCCGTTTAAATCTTGCGTAGTACTCCAACGCATCATATGATGCGACGTGCAATTTACTGCAAGTCGGTCAAAGCATCATACGATGCGATGCGCAATTGAAGGGCTAAGGACCTGCCCAAATCACTATGCGTGTTAGTGTCTTTGCAAGAATGTACAAATACCAATCTTATGTAATCTCACCAACCCATTGTACTGCCTTGTGAATAAAATTATTATTATTATTATTATTTTATTATTATTATTATATTATTATTATTATTATTATTATTATATAACGTGTAACAATGTTTACCAGTATATCGGTGGCCAGCTGCCAGCGTTTCCTCTCCAATGTAGGTCTCGCTACACATTCTTTCTTAGAGAACACTGTTTCACTTTGTGACTGTCGGGGGTAAAACATTGCTGTGGGTACTAGTCCCACTGTGGTAGTAAGGGAGACATTGCTGTGAGATACTAGATACTAGATTCATTAATCTCAATTGACATTATTTTTATAAGAACTTAACCCCGATTAATTATTCCTACTTATTCTGTAATACATTCATAATTCTCCTAGTTCAATGACTGACACAGGAGGCTGTTGGCACCATCGTTTTCTACACACTAATCCCTTGGGATGACCCAGGCTACCAGTCAGGTCATTACCAGCTCATTCTCTCAATATTTCATGTTAGATCTTATGGACTTTCTGTATTAACCACTTAACTGCGCCAACCAAGTATTCTTGGTTGTGGGAAACTGTGCCAACCGAGAAAACTGATTTTTCGGTACCACAAAGATGCGCGAAACAACTACACGGCAGTGAGGAGAGAGGCAGAAAGAAATTTTGAAAAAGGGATTGCAGACAAATGTAAAACAGAACCAGGTCTATTCTATAAATTCATAAACAACAAATTGCAGGTAAAGATAATATTCAGAGGTTGAAAATGGAAATAGATTCACGGAAGATGAAAAGGAATGTGTGTGAAACACTAAACGAAAAAGTTCCAAAGTGTGTTTGTACAAAATGAAATCTTTAGGGAACCAGACACAATAAGAATTCCAGAGAACAACATAGGCACATAGAGGTGTCTAGAGACGAAGTGGAAAAAATGCTAAAGGAGCTAGGTAAGAACAAAGCAGTTGGTCCAGATGGAGTTTCACCATGGTTTCTGAGAGAATGTGCACCTGAGCTCAGTTTCCACTTCAACTGATTTTTCAGGCATCCCTGTTTACAGGAGCTGTAGCTGATGTGTGGAAAAAGGCTAACATAGTTCCAATCTACAAAAGTGGAAACAGGGAAGACCCCCTTAATTATAGACCTGTATCATTGACAAGTGTAATAGTCAAAATATTGGAAAAAATAATTAAAACTAAATGGGTAGAACACCTCGAGGAAAACGATATAATATCAGACAGACAGTATGGTTTTCGATCTGGAAGATCCTGTGTAACGAACTTGCTCAGTTTTTATGATCGAGCCACAGAGATTTTACAAGAAAGAGATGGTTGGGTTGACTGCATCTATCTGGACCTTAAAAAGGCTTTCGACAGAGTTCCCCATAAGAGGTTGTTCTGGAAACTGGAACATATTGGAGGAGTGACAGGTAAGCTACTAACATGGATGAAAAATTTCCTAACTGACAGAAAAATGAGAGCCATAATTAGAGGCAAGGTATCGGATTGGAGGAATGTCACGAGTGGAGTACCTCAGGGTTCAGTTCTTGCACTGGTAATGTTCATTGTCTACATAAATGATCTACCAGTGGGAATACAGAATTACATGAACATGTTTGCTGATGATGCTAAGATAATAGGGAAGATAAGAACCTAGATGATTGTCATGCCCTTCAAGAAGACCTGGACAAAATAAGTATTTGGAGCAACACTTGGCAAATGGAATTTAATGTGAATAATGCCATGTTATGGAATGTGGAATTGGAGAACATAGACCCACACAGCCTATAAATTATGTGAGAAATCTTTAAAGAATTCTGATAAAGAAAAGGATCTAGGGGTGGTTTTAGATAGAAAACTGTCACCTGAGGACCACATCAAGAACATTGTGCGAGGAGCCTATGTTACACTTTCTAACCTCAGAATTGCTTTTAAATACATGGATGGAGAAATACTAAAGAAATTGTTCACGACTTTTATTAGACCAAAGCTGGAATATGCAGCGGTTGTATGGTGCCCATATCTTAAGAAGCACATCAACAAACTGGAAAAGGTGCAACGACATGCCACTAAGTGGCTCCCAGAAATGAAGGACAAGAGCTACGAGGAGAGATTAAAGGCATTAAACATGCAAAAACTAGAAGATAGAAGAAAAAGAGGTGATATGATCACTACATTCAAAATAGTAACAGGAATCGATAAAATTGATAGGGAAGAATTCCTGAGACCCGGAACTTCAAGAACAAGAGGTCATAGATTTAACTAACGAAACAAAGCTGCCGGAGAAATGTACGAAAATTCACTTTTGTAAACAGAGTGGTAGACGGTTGGAACAAGTTAAGTGAGAAGGTGGTGGAGGCCAAGACCGTCAGTAGTTTCAAAGCGTTATACGACAAAGAGTGCTGGGAAGACGGGACACCACGAGCGTAGCTCTCATCCTGTAACTACACTTAGGTAATTACCAATTCTAAATGTGTACGAGGTTGATTGTGTACGAAATGGACTCTTAGGACCTCCAGTGAGAGGCAGCCATCTTGGAAAAAATTCCCAGAATGCCCTAGGGCTGCTGGCTGGGTTAGTAATGAATGAGCAACCATGGGTGGCACACACTCCTCTGGCTTCCAAACACTGTCCGATGCAGTGTTGAAAGATAATGCTCTGTCGGTGAATTTCAAACCTTATTGTTTGAAGAACATAAGGGTCATAATATTGGTGAAGCTAGGCACAATAAGGACCTAACACAAAGGTCGGATGCAAGTGTTACAGCACCTATGAGGACGATACAGCGAGAGTATCCAGTGTAGCTCTGAGCGTCACCCTTGCACTCCTATGCTATCTACAATTTATTTAGATGATACATAGATGAATCGTTGTCTGCGTTCAGTGATGATGCATCGGATACAAATAGCATAGATGAACAGTGTTAGTGGCTTCTATGGTGGTGTTTTCCATAGATATTTTCAAGAATACCTGAATCTCTTCCTAACTGACGAACCCTCTTTGAGGCTAGCTGAATCTCTTTCTGACTGACGGACACTCTTGAGGTAAGCTGAATCTCTTCCTGTGTGGGACCATACAAAGCGATCTTTTAAAGACTACCTTACAAATTGATCTTTTCCAATAATCTTTTCAATACTACCTTGTGCTTTACAAGCTTGGCTACATACAACCTACAAGTACTAAAGCCAAGGGAGTACATGAGTGTGTTATTTGCAAGCACACAGAATGAAGAATCAGGAAGACAACATTATCTGTACATGGTGCAACGAGAGCGAAGTCGTGCTGTGTACCATGGGCTACTTTGTTGATTATCACTCACTTCCAAAGTACTGATTGTGTAATACAGTGTGTTACTGTATAAATAGTGTGTGAAACTGTACATATTGTAAGTATAGTGAATTTTTAACAGTTAATATTGCAACAATAAACATTTATTGTGGACACATTACTGACACATGTATCACAGTTCCAGGGAACATTATGAACGTTCTACTGTATACATATTGTAAAGGACACAAATATGCATCATATACAATAAAAAAAACAAATAAAACCACATTGGAAATACATAAAACAAATAATTGAAAATATATTTGTGGCAACACCCGATACTTGAATGGCCCGTGCGACCGTGTCTGGGCGATTCACCCACGGGCGACCAAGCCCTGATGCGCACCGCACAGCGCACCTTGTCCACGTCCCCACAGCCAAAGTAAGTGGAATATGGTACCGTGGTGCCTCGGTTTAAGAGTTTAATCCGTTCCTGGAGACGGCTCGTATTCCGAAAGGTCATATTCCGAAGCTAATTTCCCCATAAGGAATAAGGGAAATGAATTAATCCGTTTCTGACTACCCCTAAAACCCCACTTCAAACTAAATTTTATACCTAATTCATCTAAATAAACTTACAAAACAATGTTCAATTTATTACTTACCCTTGTTGAATGCTGTAGGTGTATGGAAGATGGTGAAGAGGGGGGAGGAGGAGAAGTGTTACTGTTTAGAAGGGGAGTCCCCTTCCATTATCACATCAGGCAGTGAGGACCTTTCTGGTGTGCACTTCCTGGCACATTTTGCCTGAGTACCACTAGGTCCTGGTTGTGGCTCACTGCTCGATTTTTTCACAATGAATCTGTCCTTGGAAGCTTGTTTTTCCCTTCTTCACAAGCTGTCTCTGTAGTAAGGCATCACATTGTCATTGAAAAGATTAAGGCAACAGCCTACCATAGCTTTCTCTGGGCGAGTCTTTTCAATAAAAGTTTGAATCTCTTCCCACATCTGACACACCTTGATTTCTGCAGAAGGGACATTCGCTACTGCCTCATCCTCCTCCACTGGAGAATCATCAGCTGCGTCGTCTTGCTGTTCCTTTTGAAGGGCTTGGAGTTCTTCGGTGGTCAGTTCTTCGTTGTGTTCTTCCACCAACTCCACATCACCACCATCCAATTCCAAGCCCATTTGCCAGCCCAGAGTAACAATTTCCTCAACAATATGCGCATCATTTACAGGCTCAAACCCCTCAGAGTCTAGTTCTGTCACACATTCAGGCCACAATTTTCTCCAGCCAGAGATCAGGGTTCTTTGTATCACTTCTTGCCAGGCTTTATCAATGAGTTTTAAAGCACTACAAATGTTAAAATGGTCTTCCCAGAACTCTTTGAGAGTGAGGTTTGTGGCTTCAGTCACTTCAAAACATTTCTGGAAAAGTGCCCTTTCATACAGTTTCTTAAAATTCGCTATGATTTTCTGGTCCATAGGCTGAATTAGAGGAGTGGTGTTAGGAGGAAGGAACTTTATTGTGAGAAATTTACTGTATCTGTGCATCAATTCTTCTTCCAATCCTGGTGGATGAGCAGGAGCATTGTCGAGGAGAAGCAGGCCTTAAGTGGCAAATGTTTCTCCTGCAGATATTTTTCTATGGCAGGGCACAGCACTTCATTCACCCACTCCAAATAAATAATCCTAGTCACCCATGCCTGTTTATTAGACTTCCACATCACACATATTTGGGTTTTCTGCACTTTATACTGTTTGAAAACCCTTGGATTTTCAGAATGATACACTGGCAAGGGTTTAATTTTTAAATCGCCACTCGCATTTGAACACAGCACAAGCGTAAACCTATCTTTCATAGGCTTGTGTCCAGGCAAGGATTTTTCCTCCTTGGTAATGTATGTCCTCTTAGGCAATCTTTTCCAAAACAGTCCTGTTTCGTCACAATTAAACACTTTTGCGGTAGGTATCCCTCAGCCTCTGCAAACTCTTTAAATTCTTCAATAAATCGTTCAGCGGCTGGTTTGTCTGAGCTGGCTGCCTCCCCATGCCTCGCAACACTATGGATACCACTTCTTTTTCTAAATTTTTCAAACCAGCCCCTGCTTGCCTTAAACTCTTTCATATCTGCATCACTCGTTCCAGGGGTTTTATTTACAAGGTCTTTGTGCAATACCCTGGCTTTCTCACAAATGATGGCCTCCGAAACACTATCACCCCTTAATTCCTTGTCGTGTATCCAAATTAATAACAACTTTTCCACTTCTTCAAGTATTTGTGGTCTTTGTTTCGTCATTGTTCTTACACCTTTTGCCACTGTAGCACTCATAATCTCATTTTTCTTCTTAAGTATAGTGCATATTGTTGACGTGGCTTTGTTGTACTGCCTACAAAGTTCAATAACACGTACCATTTTCATGCTTCCTAATGATCTCTTGTTTCTCCTCTATTGTCATCCTCACATGGGCTTTCTTGCCTTGATCCTTACCACTGGCTTTCTTGGGACCCATGGTGAGATATATAATAACAACTTTTATAGTCAAATGACCAAAAATCCAACAAAACACTGAAAATCTGGGTGAAGAATTGACGTGGGATAGTCACTGGGCGCGAGGCACTGGTAAACTGAGGGGCGGAGGGGTGACGATCGCCGTACCCCCACGCGCTAGGTCGGCCTGTTGGCGTATCAACAAACTCGTGTTCAGAGGTAACCCTCGCCTTCCGAGGCACATTTTCCGAGGAAATCCGGCTTGTATTCCGAAAAACTTGCATACAGGGACACTCGTATCCCAAGATACCACTGTATTTATTTTTACATAGACATGTTCAGGGAAGGGAATTTATCATTTTACGAAGAAAAAGAATTTTTTGGGAACACTTTATTTCATGCTCACTGGGGGAATTTCACAATAAACTCGGCGCAGCACGGTGGTTAACAGTCCTACTGTTACAGGAGGAGAATGTTGGTGAGTGAGGTGAGGAGTGGCGGCCAGTGGCTGGCAGGCAGATGTGTGGCGGCCACTCTCCGTTGCTTTTTAACTCGCCATACCAACTTGATGGTTCATTATGGTGACCAAAACATGCAGATACTTATATATAACCTGTGTATATAGTGTAATAACAGCAAAACTATTTGTTTATTGTTTTATGAACATCATAATTGAATCACTAATATGCACGCCATAATTTTGAGTATAGCAATGGTTCACACATTTTATTATATATTACATTACACACTATTGAATAATATTACTGCTAAAAACTAAGAAAAAATTAATCAGAGACATTGAAATAATTAGGTAATAATATCTTTGTGGCAACTCCCGCTTGACAGCTGTTGCGGAGCAGACCTCGTCTGGCGCCTGCTCTGTCAACCCCTCTTTTTTGCCAAACTTCCCTGCCCTATTGCGGTCAAAATATGCCACCTACGATTTTTTTTATTTTTCCCATGATCAGGGAACACAAATGAACACTTCTATAAGACGAAAGAAGTTTATGGAATTTTTTGTTGTTGCGCCTGGGGGTATTGCAGGCCAAAAAACCCTTAGTGGTTTAAGGGAACTCAACTCCATATGACAACAATAGTTTTGTTATATAGATGCTATCATTACTCGTTGGTATGCGTTCGCTACTTAACCCTTAAACTGCGCAACGCACCTGCAGGCCCATGTCTGGGGTGCGCAACGTGTCTCCGGATATTTTTATTTTTAGCGTTCCATTCAAAACTTCTGCGGCTACATGGGGTTCACATCAGCTTCCCCAGGGCTCTTGTAAACATTTAAAAAAAAAATCGTGGGCCACATTCTTCACGTTGTGTGAGAGCCTCAATACTGAGTGAGCAACCATGGCCGGCACACACAGCATGAGCTCACAGCCCTGCTGTTCAGCTTGTGACCACATCATCTAATAATGTCAAAATATATATATAACTTGTATTATTTAGTCATGATAGTATTACTGAAGAGCCTGAGTACTCACCTAATTGTACTCACCTAATTGTGCTTGCGGGGGTTGAGCTTTGGCTCTTTGGTCCCGCCTCTCAACTGTCAATCAACAGGTGTACAGATTCCTGAGCCTACTGGGCTCTATCATATCTACACTTGAAACTGTGTATGGAGTCAGCCTCCACCACATCACTTCCTAATGCATTCCATTTATTAACTACTCTGACACTGAAAAAATTCTTTCTAACGTCTCTGTGGCTCATCTGGGTACTAAGTTTCCACCTGTGTCCCCTTGTTCGTGTCCCACCCGCGGTGAAGAGTTTGTCTTTGTCCGCCCTGTCAATTCCCCTGAGAATTTTGTAGGTGGTTATCATGTCTCCCCTTACTCTTCTGTTTTCCAGGGATGTGAGGTTCAGCTCCTTTAGCCTTTCCTCGTAGCTCAATCCTCTCAGTTCCGGGACGAGCCTGGTGGCATACCGCTGAATCTTCTCTAACTTTGTCTTGTGTTTAACTAGGTATGGACTCCAGGCTGGAGCTGCATACTCCAGGATTGGTCTTACATAAGTGGTATACAGGGTTCTGAAAGATTCCTTACACAAATTTCTAAAGGCAGTTCTTATGTTGGCCAGTCTAGCATATGCCGCTGATGATATTCTTTTGATGTGGGCTTCTGGGGACAGGTTCGGTGTGATATCAACCCCCAGATCTTTCTCTCTATTTGACTCTTGCAGGATTTCCCTCCCAAATGATACCTTGTGTTCAGCCTCCTGCTCCCTTCTCCTAATTTCATCACCTTACACTTTCCCGAGTTGAACTTTAGCAGCCATTTTCTAGACCATTCCTCCAGTTTATCCAGGTCATCCTGTAGTCTCTGTCTATCTTCATCCGTCTTGATTCTTCTCATAATTTTTGCATCATCAGCAAACATTGAGAGGAATGAGTCTATACCCTCCGGAAGATCGTTCACATATATTAGAAACAGGATGGGTCCAAGTACTGAGCCCTGTGGGACTCCGCTGGTGACATCTCGCCACTCTGATGTCTCCCCCCTCACCGTTACTCGCTGTTTCCTGTTGCTTAAGTACTCCCTTATCCACTGGAGCACCTTCCCTTTTACTCCTGCCTGTTGCTCCAACTTTTTTAACAGCCTTTTGTGCGGTACTGTGTCAAAGGCTTTTTGGCAATCCAGGAAAATGCAGTCGGCCCACCCTTCTCTTTCCTGCCTAATTTTTGTTGCTTGGTCATAAAATTCTATTAAACCTGTGAGGCACGATTTACCATCCCTGAACCCATGTTGGTGGTGCGTTACAAAGTTATTTCCCTCTAGATGCTCTACGAGCCTTTTCCTCACGATCTTCTCCATTACCTTGCATGGTATACAAGTTAAGGAAACTGGCCTGTAATTCAGTGCCTCTTGCCTGTCACCCTTTTTGTATATTGGGACCACGTTAGCTGTCTTCCAACTTTCTGGTAAGTCTCCTGTTTCCAGTGACCTGTTATACACCATAGAGAGTGGCACACTTAGTGCTTCTGCACCTTCCTTTAGTATCCATGGTGAGATTCTGTCAGGCCCAACAGCCTTTGTCACATCCAGCTCCAGCAGACACCTTTTGACCTCATCACTGGTGAGGTCAAATTCCTCCAAGGTTGCTTGGTTTGCCACCTCCTCATTTAGTGCAGGGGCTTCTCCTTGTTCTATTGTGAAGACCTCCTGGAATCTCTTGTTGAGTTCTTCACACACCTCCTTGTCATTCTCTGTGTATCTGTTCTCCGCTTTTCGCAGCTTCATCACTTGTTCTTTCACTGCTGTTTTCCTCCTGATGTGGCTGTGGAGCAGCTTTGGTTGGGTCTTGGCTTTACTCGCGATGTCATTTTCAAACTGTCTCTCTGCTTCTCTCCTCACTCTGAGGTACTCATTTCTGGCCCTCTGGTATCTCTCCCTGCTCTCTGGTGTTCTGTTATTTCTGTAATTTCTCCATGTTCTTTTACTCAGTTGCTTCGCTACCTTGCATTCCTGGTTGAACCATGGGTTTTTCTGTTGTTTTTCGTTTTTCTCCTTTTGGACAGGGATAAACCTGTCTGCAGCTTCCTGGCACTTCTGGGTGACAAAATCCATCATGACCTGCACATTCTTGTCTCTAAGTTCTGTTTCCCATGGTATTCCTCTGAGGAAGCTCCTCATCTCTTCATATTTTCCTCTTCGGTAATTCAGTCTTTTTCCCTCCACTCCCATCCTTGGATAGGTTATCCCTACCTCCACCAAGTACTCAAAGGTCAGTACACTGTGGTCACTCATTCCTATGGGGGCTTCCACTTTGACTTCCCTTATTTCTGACTCATTCAGGGTGAATATCAAGTCGAGTCTAGCTGGTTCATCATTGCCTCTCACTCTTGTGGGTTCCTTGACATGCTGGCTCAGAAAATTCCTTGTTGCCACTTCCAAGAGTTTAGCTCTCCACGTATCTGCACCACCATGTGGGTCCCCATTCTCCCAGTCTATCTTTCCATGGTTGAAATCGCCCATGATTAAGAGTCTGGAGCCATTCCTGCAGGCAACTGAAGCTGCTCTCTCTATTATATTAATGGTTGCCATGTTGTTCCTATCAAACTCCTGTCTTGGTCTTCTGTCATTTAGGGGAGGGTTGTACATGACTGCCACTATTATCTTAGGTCCACCCATTGTTATAGTTCCTGTTATGTAATCTCTGAATCCGTCACAGCCCGGAATTTCCATCTCATCAAAACTCCAGTCCTTCCTTATCAGCAGGGCCACTCTCCGCCTCCTCTCCCTTCCCTCTCTTTCCTTACTATATAGTAGTCCTTTGGAAACACAGCATCTGTTATGACTCCTGACAATTTTGTTTCTGTTAGTCCTACTACATCAGGGTTTTCTTCTTGCACCCTTTCAGCCAGTTCACTTGCTTTTGGTAATCCCATCATGTTTGAGTACATTACCTTGAAGCTCAATTTTTGTATCCAATTTCACTCTCACTCCCACAAGTGTAGGAAGTTGTTCTATGGTCAATGTTACTTGGGTAGGCTCCTCCTCCTGTGAGGTAGTTTCAGGGGTTCAAGGGGAGGTGGAGTGGGGGAGAGGG
>WNGS01067314.1:0-11313 GCA_020271785.1 Procambarus virginalis | reverse complement strand
AGTCACATCCCGAGGATCCAGCAGACAAGCCATTCGAAGGGACCAACACCCGAAGGTCGAGCCACTCGAAAGGACTAACCCCAAACGGTCAGAGACCTAAGAGAATCCCGTGTTCCTGCAGTGAACCACTGAAAAACAGTTCAAATGGAGCTAGATGGGAGAGCCCCGAGTGACCCGAATCCTCCGCAGCGCAAACCAGACGCCACGAACTCCCAAACTGTGCTGTGAGCCTGACGGACGGAGAGATCCCACCATCCTTTGCCGGCCGGTGAGCACTGGCTACAAGCCCCAGCCAAAAGATGACCCGTTAGTGAACACATCGAGCGAATGATCGAGAAGGCCAAGGCACGAAACCCCGAAAACCCAAAGAGGAAGCAGTGATGCAGCACCAACACATCCCCCGGAGGACGAACCAAACGACTGCGAGAGAGGCGGAAGGGGAGCCCCGAAGGACCGAACAGACGCCGAAGCCAAAACCACCCTGTTGATACCTGGTGATGGTTCTGGGAGTTCTTCTACTCCCCCAGCCCGCTCGAGGCCGCTTGACTTGTGAGAGTTTGGTCCACTAGGCTGTTGCTTGGAGCGGCCCGCAGCCCACATACCCACCACAGCCCGTTGGTCCGGCACTCCTTGGAGGAATAAATCTAGTTTCCTTTTGAAGATGTCCACGGTTGTTCCGGCAATATTTCTTATGCTTGCTGGAGGGTGTTGAACCCCGCGGACCTCTGATGTTTATACAGTGTTCTCTGATTGTGCCTATGGCACCCCTGCTCTTCACTGTTCTATTCTGCATTTTCTTCCATATCGTTCACTCCAGTACGTTGTTATTTTACTGTGTAGATTTGTACTTGGCCCTCCAGTATCTTCCAGGTGTATATTATTTGATATCTCTCTCGTCTTCTTTCTAGTGAGTACATTTGGAGGGCTTTGAGACGATCCCAATCATTTAGTGCTTTATCGTGTCTATGCGTGCCGTATATGTTCTCTGTATTCCCTCTATTTCAGCAATCTCTCCTGCTCTGAGGGGAAGTGAGTACTGACAGTACTCAAGACGGGACAACACAAGTGACTTGAAGAGTACAACCATTGTGATGGGATCCCTGGATTTGAAAGTTCTCGTATCCATCCTATCATTTTTCTGGCTGTCGCAATATTTGCTTGGTTATGCTCCCTAAATGTTAGGTCGTCAGACATCATTATTCCCAAATCCTTTACATGCTGTTTTCCTACTATGGGTACATTTGATTGTGTTTTGTACCCTGTATTATGTTTAAGGTCCTCATTTTTACCGTACCTGAGTACTGTACTGGAATTTATCACTGTTAAACATCATGTTTTTTCTGATGCCCAGTCGAAAACTTTATTAATATCAGCTTGAAGTTTTTCAATGTCTTCAGCCGAGGTAATTTTCATACTGATTTTGTGTCATCTGCAAAGGATGATACGAAGCTGTGACTTGTATTTTTGTTATATCTGATGAGAATAAGGAAAAGCAGCGGTGCAAGGACTGTACCCTGAGGTACAGAGCTTTTAACTGCACTTGAACTAGATTTTATTTGGTTGACCGTTACTCGCTGAGTCCTGTTTGACAGAAAACTGAGTATCCAGCGTCCTACTTTACCGGTTATTCCCATTGACTTCATTTTGTGTGCTATCATGCCATGGTCACATTTATTGAAAGCCTTTGCGACGTCCGTGTATATCAAATCAGCATTCTCTTTTTCTTCTAATGCCTCAGTGACTCTGTCGTAGTGCTCCAGTAGCTGTGAGAGGCACGATCTTCCCGCTCGAAATCCATGTTGGCCTGGGTTGTGAAGGTCATTGGTCTCCATGAACTTGGTGACCTGACTCCTAATCACTCTCTCAAATACTTTTATTATGTGCGATGTTAGTGCAACTGGTCTATAATTCTTTGCCAATGCTTTGCTCCCTCCCTTGTGTAGAGGGGCTATGTCTGCTACTTTAAGTGCATCTGGTATCTCCCCCATGTCCAAGCTCTTCCTCCACACTATACTGAGTGCCTGTGCTACAGGCACTTTGCATTTCTTTATAAATATTGAATTCCATAAGTCTAGACCTGGGGCCGAGTGCATGGGCATGTTTTCAATTTCTCTTTCAAAATTTAGTGCGCTCGTGTTGATATCAGTTATATTTACAGGGGTTTGAATATCCCGCATAAAGAAATTGTCTGGATCTTCTACTTTCATGTTGTTTATTGGAGTGGTAAACATGTCCTCATACTACTTTTTTAGGATTTCACTAATTTCTTTGTCATCCTCCGTGTATGAACCTTCACTTGTACGAATAGGTCCAATACTGGCAGTGGTTTTTGCTTTTGATTTCGCATATGTGAAGAAGTATTTTGGATTTTTCTTTATTTCCTGAATTGCTTTCTGTTCTAACTGCCTTTCTTCAGTTTCATATGAGTGTTTCAATTTCCACTCGATTTCTTCAATCTCCCTATTTAAATTATTCCTTCTTTGACGGGAAATTCGTGTCTGCATAAGCAGACACGAATTTCCGTTATTTTTTTCCTGCGTTTATAGTGTCGTCTGCGTTCTCTTTCTACGTTGGATCTCTTTCTGGCTTTCCTCAAAGGAACATGATTCAGACAGACTTGATACGCTTCCGAAGTCAGTTTTTCTATTCCTTCTGTAGGACTTGTATTACTTAAAACAGTTTCCCATGGAATGTTTTTAAGTTCCCTGTTTATTATCTCCCAGTCTATCCTTTTATTATTAAAATTGAATTTACTGAATAGCCCCTCTCGCTTTATCAACGTTTTAGGTCTATTCTGAGTATTGATGGTCGTTTGCACTTCAATGAGCTTGTGATCTGAATATGTGGTATCTGATATCGTAATGTCTCTGATAATGTCTTCATTGTTCGTAAAGACCAGATCTAGAATATTTTCATTTCTCGTTGGCTCTGATATCTGCTGATTGAGTGAAAATTTGTCACAGAATCTAAGTAGTTCTCTAATCTGTGGTTGGTTAGGTCCTGATAGATTTCCTGGTATAATATTATTGTTTGCTGTTCTCCACCTGAAACTAGGCAAGTTGAAGTCACCTAGGAAGATAATATCAGGTATCGGGTTCTCCAAATTATCAAGGCTATTCTCTATTTTGTTTATCTGTTCTGTGAATTCCTCAGCCGTTGCATCTGGCGGTTTGTATATTAGAATAACCACTAAATATATTTCTCTATTTTTAACCCCAGTACCACCTCATTTGTAACGTTAAGGAGCTCCGAGCATACAAGGTCTTCCCTAATATACAGACCCACTCCTCCATGTGACCTAATTTTCCTATCACACCTGTATAGGTTATATCCTGGAATCCAGATCTCACTAAGAATTCCCCTGCATGGGTTTCTGTGAAAGCTCCAAATACTGCATTTGACTCCGTGAGGAGGCCATTATGAACTGTACTTTGTTGTTTGTTCTTGTTTTTAGTCCTTGTATGTTGGCAAAGATGAATGAGGTTACTCTATTAGTGATAGTTTGACTGGGAGACTTTTTCGGCAAGCCCATTATGCGTGGATATATTGAGTTTGTTCTGACCAGTGCTGATTGTTGTAGGGCAGTTGCCTGTCGTAGTTGTAGTTCCCTTTCGGTGAGTAATTGTATCTGTAATTCTGGAATGCAAGTGGATGTGGCATCCAGTTCCATACACTCTCCATGCTCCTCCTTTTGAATTCTCTTTCGGTCTGGCATAAAAAACTTATTGAGTTTCCTCCAAATTCATTATCCTGCTTGCCACTTTTTATGTAGCGTTCCGTGCCTTTCACGTGAAAGTATGGGCAGCTGAGGTCATAGCATTTTTTGTCCTCCAGTGAGGTTTGGCACATGTCAGGATGGAAAAACCTACATATTGATCCAAATCGACACTCACCTTTCCTAAGCATATTTAAAAAATTTTTGGATGTTGGCAGGCAGATCAGCACAGTGAAGTTCAGACTCCCGCACAACAGCTCGAGCAACCGCCAAGTGACCCGGGACCCCCCTCATAAACAGTCGAAGGGACCACAGCCGCAGCAACGCTTCTGGAGGAAAAGACAAAGAAGTGGTCCAAGAGTCCAAAATAAGACCCAGCCAGATCCGAACCCAGGACGGAACCAGATGGAGTGGCCTCCAGATCACCAGGAATCCGAACCCGGCAATCTGGAAAGAACCACACCCTTGGCAAGCAGACAAGAGGACCGACTGGGAGCCCACACCAGCCAGTCGTCGAGGTAGGCCAGAAACCAAATCCCGAGCAGACGCAGACAAGTCACCAAGATCCGGTAAAGATGCGTAAATACACTAAGTGCCAATTACAAACTAGGGAAGGCAACAAAAAGCAGCAAGCTTGAAGCCCCACCACCAACTGTGCCAGTCCCGGAACCCTGGAGAGGAACATGTCAAGAAGTGACCCGAAGGTTCAGGGACATCATCCAGGCACCTGGCCTCACAGAAGCCGGACTGGAGACAACAGTCTTCTGAAGAGGGCAAAGAATCCAGGGCGCAGACTGCATAAGTCCAGAAACACCGCAAGGCCCATGTCTGCACAAGAACAGGCAGGAATGTCGGAAGGATGGGGCGGAACGACCACGTCCAAACGCACCCACAACTTGAAATCCATAGACTGGGAAGCATATGAAGCTAAAACAGAAGATTTTTGGACCTGTAAGTTTGTAGACCTCATCCTGGAAACATTCTTGTATCAACATGTTAAACAAGCTACGAGGATGAGGGAAGGGGACATTCCCTCCATGCTAGATTTGATGTTTACCAGGAAGGAGGAAGAAATATTTGACATTCAGTACCTTCCTTCCTTGGGTAAAAAAGACCATGTATTTTTGGGAATAAAGTATGCAATGCATTATAATCTGGAAGAAAATAAGTAGATTGATGCAATTGAAAAACCTGACTTTAGGAGAGGACATTATGGCAACCTTAGAAAAATTTTTAGTGAGTATAATTGGACAGACTTGTTGCTAGGCAAGGAAGTGAATGAGATGTATGTCAAGTTTTGTGAAATATATGATAAAGGCACAAAAAAATTTATACCAAAACAGAGATGCAGAACTAGGAAACAGGATTGGTTCAACAGAAAGTGCGAGAGGGCCAGAGACCAAAAGACACAAAAATGGAATCAATACAGGAAGAGGCCAAACCCCCAAACATACCAGCGATACAAAGATGCAAGAAACAACTACACAGCAGTGAGGAGAGAGGCAGAAAGAAATTTTGAAAAATGGATTGCAGACAAATGTAAAACAGAACCAGGTCTATTCTATAAATTCATAAACAACAAATTGCAGGTAAAGGATAATATTCAGAGGTTGAAAATGGGAAATAGATTCACGGAAAATGAAAAGGAAATGTGTGAAACATTAACGAAAAGTTCCAAAGTGTGTTTGTACAAAATGAAATCTTCAGAGAACCAGACACAATAAGAATTCCAGAAAACAACATAGAGCACATAGAGGTTAGATATGAAGTGGAAAAAATGCTCAAGGAGCTACATAAGAACAAAGCAGTTGGTCCAGATGGGTTTCACCATGGGTTCTGAGAGAATGTGCACCTAAGCTCAGCATTCCACTTCAACTGATTTTTCAGGCATCCCTGTTTACAGAGTATAGCTGATGTGTGGAAAAAAGGCTAACATATCGTTCCAATATACAAAAGTGGAAGCAGGGAAGACCCCCTTAATTATAGACCTTATCATTGACAAGTGTAATAGTCAAAATATTAGAAAAATAATTAAAACTAAATGGGTAGAACACCTGGAGAGAAATGATATAATATCAGACAGACAGTATGTTTTCGATCTCGAAGATCCTGTGTATCGAATTTAGTCATTTCTATGATCGAGCAACAGAGATACCACAGGAAAGAGATGTTGGGTTGACTGCATGCTCTGACCTAAAAAAGGCTTCGACACAAGTTCCACATAAGAGGTTGTTCTGGAAACTGGAAAATATTGAAGGGTGCCGGTAAGCTTCTAACATGGATGAAAATTTTCTGACTGATAGAAAAAGAGGGCAGTTATCAGAGGCAATGTATCTGACTGGAGAAATGTCACAAGTGGAGTACCACAGGGTTCAGTTCTTGCACCAGTGATTTTTATTGTCTACATAAATGATCTACCAGTTGGTATACAGAATATATGAACATGTTTGCTGATGATGCTAAGATAATAGGAAGGATAAGAAACTTAGATGATTGTCATGCCCTTCAAGATGACCTAGAAAAAATAAGTATATGGAGCACCACTTGGCAAATGGAATTTAATGTTAATAAATGCCATGTTATGGAATGTGGAATAGGAGAACATAGACCCCACACAACCTACATATTATGTGAGAAATCTTTAAGAATTCTGATAAAGATAGAGATCTAGGGGTGGTTCTAGATAGAAAACTATCACCTGAGGACCACATAAAGAATATTGTGCGAGGAGCCTATGCCAACTTCAGAATGCTTTTAAATAGATGGATGGCGATATACTAAAGAAATGTTCACGACTTTTGTCAGGCCAAAGCTAGAATATGCAGCGGTTGTGTGGTGCCCATATCTTACTTAATTAATTAATTTAAAATTAAGAAGCACATCAACAAACTGGAAAAGGTGCAAAGAACACTACTAAGTGGCTCCCAACTGAAGGGCAAAGAGCTACGAGGAGAGGTTAGAGGCATTAAATATGCCAAAACTAGAAGACAGAAGAAAAAAGGTGATATGATCACTACATACAAAATAGTAAAAGGAATTGATAAAATTGATAGGGAAGATTTCCTGAGACCTGGAACTTTAAGAACAAGAGGTCATAGATTTAAATTAGCTAAACACAGATGCCGAAGAATATAAGAAAATTCACTTTCACAAACAGAGTGGTAGACGGTAGAACAATTAGGTGAGAAGGTGTTGAGGCCAAAACCGTCAGTAGTTTCAAAGCAATATATGACAAAGAGTGCTGGGAAGATGGTACACCACGAGCATAGCTCATCCTGTAACTTACTTAGGTAATTACACTTAGGTAATTACCAAATGACATGACGAAGCGCAGGGAAGAAGCCCACCCCGCCAGCCTCGAACACCCCAAAGTGAAAGAAGCCCCTGACGCACCAGAGGCCGAAACAACCACAAGCGAGAGCTACAGAGCAAGCTGCTGCCCGCAGCGCCCCACCAACACGAAGGGAACGGAACCCCTTCTGAAAAGAAAATAATATCTATATATATTATATAATATTATATATATATATATAATATATATATATATATATAATATAATATATATATATATATATATATATATATATATATATTATATATATATATATATAATATATATATATATATATATATATATATATATATATATATATATATATATATACAGTGGTACCTCGGTTTAAGAGTTTAATTGGTTCCTGGAGACGCCTCGTATTCCGAAAACTCGTATTCTGAAGCGAATTTCCCCATAAGAAATAATGGGAAATGAATTAATCCGTTCCTGACTACCCCAGAAACCCCATATCAAACTAAATTTTTATACCTAATTCATCTAAATAAACCTACAAAACTATGTTCAAGTTATTACTTACCTTGCTGATGAATGCTGTAGGCGTATGGAAGATGGTGAGGAGGGGAGGAGGAGAGGAGTTACTGTTTGGAAGGGGAGTCCCCTTCCATTATCACATCAGGCAATGAGGACCTTTCAGGTGTGCACTCCCTGGGACGTTTTATCTGAGTGCCACTAGGTCCTGGCTGAGGCTCACTGCTCGATTTTCTCACCAGATATCTGTCCATGGAAGCTTGCTTTTCCCTTCTTCGCAAGCTCTCTCTGTAGTAAGGCAACACATTGTCATTGAAAAGATTAAGGCAACGGCCTACTACAGCTTTCTCTGGGTGAGTCTTTTCAACAATTGTTTGAATCTCTTCCCACATCTGACACACCTTCTTCAATACTGCAGAAGGGACATCCGCTGCTGCCTCCTCCTCCTCCACTGAAGAATCTTCATCTGCGTTGTCTTGCTGTTCCTGTTGAAGGGCTTGGAGTTCTTCGGTGGTCAGTTCTTCGTTGTGTTCTTCCACCAACTCCTCCACATCATCACTATCCAATTCCAAGCCCATTTGCTGGCCTAGAGTAACAATTTCCTCAACAATAGGCGCATCATTTATAGGCTCAAACCCCTCAAAGTCTAATTCTCTCACACATTCAGGCCACAATTTTCTCCAGCCAGAGATCAGGGTTCTTTGAGTCAGTTCTTGCCAGGCTTTGTCAACGAGTTTTAAAGCACTACAAATGTTAAAATGGTCTTTCCAGAACTCTTTGAGGGTGAGGTTTGTGGCTTCAGTCACTTCAAAACATTTTCGGAAAAGTGCCCTTTCATAAAGTTTCTTAAAATTCGCTATGATTTTCTGGTCCATAGGCTGAATTAAAGAAGTGGTGTTAGGAGGAAGGAATTTAACTGTGAGGAATTTATTGTATCGGGGCAACACATCATCTTGCAAGCCTCGAGGATGAGCAGGAGCATTGTCGAGGAGAAGCACGGCTTTGAGTGGCAAATGTTTCTCCTGCAGATATTTTTCTATGGTAGGGCACAGCACTTCATTCACCCACTCCGAAAAAATAAGCCTAGTCACCCATGCTTTTTTATTAGACCTCCACATCACACACAAATGGGTTTTCTGCACTTTATACTGTTTGAAAACCCTTGGATTTTCAGAATGATACACTAGTAAGGGTTTAATTTTCAAATCGCCACTCGCATTTGAACACAACATAAGCGTAAACCTATCTTTCATAGGCTTGTGTCCGGGCAAGGATTTTTCCTCCTTGGTAATGTATGTCCTCTTAGGCATTCTTTTCCAAAACAGTCCTGTTTCGTCACAATTAAACACTTGTTGCGGTAGGTATCCCTCAGCCTCTGCAAACTCTTTAAATTCCTCAATAAATCGTCCAGCGGCTGGTTTGTCTGAGCTGGCTGCCTCCCCATGCCTTGTAACACTATGGATACCACTCCTCCTCCTAAATTTTTCAAACCAGCCCCTGCTTGCCTTAAACTCTTTCGTCTCTGCATCACTCGTTCCAGGGGTTTTCTTTAGAAGGTCTTCGTGCAATACCCTGGCTTTCTCACAAATAATGGCCTCCGAAACACTATCTCCCCTTAACTCCTTGTCGTGTATCCAAATTAATAACAACTTTTCCACTTCTTCAAGTATTTGTGGTCTTTGTTTCGTTATTGTTCTTACTCCTTTTGCCACTTTAGCACTCATAATCTCATTTTTCTTCTTAAGTATAGTGCATATTGTTGATGTGGCTTTGTTGTACTGCCTACAAAGTTCAATAACACGTGTACCGTTCTCATGCTTCCGAATTATCTCTTATTTCTCCTCTATTGTCATCCTCACATGGGCTTTCTGGCCTTTATCCTTACCACTGGCTTTCTTGGGACTCATGGTGAGATATATAATAACAAATTGTATAGTCAAATCACCAAAAATCCAACAATACACTGAAAATCCACGAGAAGAATTGATGAGAGGTAGTCACTGAGCGCGAGACAATGGTAAACTGAGGGGCGGACGGGCGGAGGGGCGACGATCGCCCAGCCACCACGCGCTAGGTCAGCCTGTACGCGTATCAACAAACTCGTGTCCCGAGGTAACCCTCGCCTTCCGAGACACATTTTCCGAGGAAATCCTGCTCGTATTCCGAAAAACTCGTATACAGGGACACTCGTATTCCGAGGTACCACTGTATATATGTAGCCTTATTATGTATTTGATGGTTACAAGATATACATGGGTTCATACAAAAATAATACAAAAAGTGCTTAAAGGTTATGGAGCTCTTGAAAAACACGACAATGGGAAACATTGATGACACTTTTTAATGACAATGTGATGTCTCACTTCAGACAAGTGTTACAACGAAGGGAAAAACAAGTGTTGCTCTACAGGTTTTTAGTGAGAAAAACAAGCAGTGAGCCACAAGCAAGTCCTAGTGGTATGCAGGCAAAACATAGGAGAGAGAGAGAGAGAGTACCCCAGAAAAGTCATCACTGCCTGACATTATAATAGAAGGGGACTCCCCATCCAAACACTAACACCTCTCCTCCTCCCCTCATCCTCACCGTTTTCCATACGGCAACAAGTGTCCTCATTCAAGGCAAGATATACATACTGTATTGTAGTTATTACAAAATAAGTGTTATTCGGTATAAAATGTATTTTTAAATTAATATGTGTTGGAGTGTGGAACGGATGAATTCAATTTATATTATTTCTTATGAGAAAATTCGTTTTGGTTGACAAATTTTTGGTTGATGACACACCTCTGGGAACAGATTACGATCGCAAACGAAGGTAACATACATATATATATATATATATATATATATATATATATATATATATATATATATATATATATATATATATATATATATATATATATATATATATATATATATATATATATATATATATATATATATATATATATATATATATATATATATATATATAGTATATATACAGTATATATACAGTATATATACAGTATATATACAGTATATATACATACATATATACATATTTCATTGAAAACAACAGAAAGCTTTAGATTTATATATTATATATATATATATTATATATATATATATATATATATATATATATATATATATATATATATATATATATATATATATATACCTTAAGTTTATTAGATGTAAGTTACAACTATTGTACTGTATTGCAAATCAATAACAGCCCAATCACACAAATGAAAAGGAAGGAAATTCATGAGATTTCGGCCAGCCGTCCTGGAAATAAAGAGTCGTCATTTTCCTTATCTGTGTTATGGGGGGTTGGTTATTAACTTTCCACCATGCTCATTGTGACATTCGATCCACACCAGTGGCTACCCAACACAGGGTCCATAGAGAGAGTTTCAAGGGGGCTCCATTGGACTAAACTAGTACTGTACTGTACTCTTAACAAAATAAGGACCAATTATTATGTGTGTTGAACTGAATACTCTTGTTTTCATTTACATACAGTTTTATAAACTGAGATAACAGTGGCAGGGCCTTGGTGACATTTAGAATGTGTGAGTACAAGCCACCATCAGAAATGAAAGAAATAATAATGGTCCAAGATTGAGAGCGAATTATGTTATTTTATTTTTTTGTGTGGCTGAATATCATGAAATCTTCAACCACATTATTGTGACATCGGTCAAGTCTGTATATAACGTGTGGTGGTATTTGTCAAACCAATGGCTACTGTCAATTCTGTTAGCCCTTGTTGGGGTCCACAGG
>WNGS01067307.1:0-40931 GCA_020271785.1 Procambarus virginalis | reverse complement strand
TGTCATGTGTGACAGTCAATACAGCATTATCCTCACTTTAATAAGAATTGAAATCCTCAGATTTAGGCAAACTTGTAATTAATTTTGTCAATAGATAATAATTATAATAATATGCTGATTGGTAGTGAGGGGATTAAGGGGAGGGTACAGCAAAGGGGAGGGAGGGGTGTGTTTTGGGATGGGAAGGAGGGATGTGTGGGATGGGGATGGGTAGGGAGAGATGTGTTGGGATGGGGGGATGGGTAGGGAGGGAGTAGTGCCATCAGCGGGCTAAGAGACTAGGTTGTTATCCAGTATAAACAAACTTTTAGGAGTGCTTTTCTGCCTCCACACTCCTTTCCCTTCCTTTTTCTCTTTCTCTCTCTCACCTTTCTTATTTTTACCGGTCCTGCTTTTTTAATATTCCGTTTTCCCCACCACTTTGGTCTCATTCCTCCTATCCCTTCGTCTCTTTCTCCCTCCCCCCTCATTCTTTATATCTCGTCTTTCACCCCTCCTTCTTCTCCTTTTTCCCCCTCCTTTCTTCCTCCTTTTCCCCCTCCTTTCTTCCTCCTCCCCCCCCTCCTTTCTTCCTCCTTCCCCCTTCTTTTTTTTTAAGTCCACCTATTACCTAAGAAAAACATTAATATCTAAAACTTAATACTAATTGAGCAAAAAGAATAAAATGTATTGAGAACAGATACAAATAAAGATAAAAAAAGGGGGGAACATGACTGAAAAAGCAGCACAAATACAATAGGTAGACAAACAGCGTTGAATAAAAAAAAAAATAACATACATGGGTTGACAATAGAGTGGTAAGGTAGGTTACAGGGAATTAATCAGGTAGTGTTTAGTTTTAATCTTAAACTGGTTGAGAGAGGTACAGTCTTTAACATGTTGGGAAGGTCATTCCACATTCTGGGTCCCTTGATTGTAGAGCATTTCTAGTTGATTAAGTCGTACTCTTGGAATATCAAAACTGTATTTATTTCTGGTGTGGTGCTCATGGGTTCTGTTACAACTTTCAATGAAGCTTTTGATGTCAGCATTGGCATTACAGTTTAGCGTTTTATATATGTATAATACACATGAGAGAATGTGCAGTGACTTAATATCTAACATATTCAGAGATTTGAATAGGGGTACCGAGTGATGTCTGAGGCCAGAGTTGGATATTGTCCTAATAGCAGCTTTGTGTTGAGTAATTAGAGGACGTAAATGATTTTGGGTAGTAGAACCCCAAGCACAAATACCATAGTTGAGATATGGATAGATGAGGGAGTAATAGAGAGTCACCAGGGCAGGGCGGGGTACATAATATCTGATCTTAGAAAGAATGCCAACAGTTTTTGAAACTTTTTTTGATATATTTAGAATGTGTCCCTGGAAATTAAGCTTGTGATCAATGAGAACGCCAAGGAATTTACCATCTAATTTGTTGCAAATTTGGGTATTGTTTATCTTGAGATTTATTTGATTAGAGGATTTATTGCCAAACAGAATATAGAAAGTTTTGTCAATGTTAAGGGTGAGTTTGTTGGCAGTTAGCCAAAGATGGACTTTATTTAGCTCGGTATTTACTGTGGCATTTAGAGCAAGGGGGTCAGGACTGGAGTAAATGAAGGTTGTGTCGTCAGCAAACAGAATTGGTCTAAGGTGTTGGGAGGCATTTGGTAGGTCATTAATGTAGATGAGAAAGAGGATGACATCTCCTGTCACGCAGGGTGCAGTCGCACCTCCACAGATCTCCAGTATCAGCTATTGATATTGGTAATGGTTCAAAAGGGCCACCACTTACGGGCTATTCATGCCCGTGCCATCTTTTGGGTGGCTTAATCTTCACCAATAGGGAAGAGTTCGACAATTGTGGAGGGTGGTGTACGAGGGTGGCGGGGGCCGGCCGTGACGTCGCCTCTGACAACAGCTGGCAGCAGCAGCAGAGAAGTGTCGGGGAGTTGCGTGGTGACCACCGGCCAGGTCGGACGCTCCTGAGGTCTCTCCGCACTGGCTAGTGTTTACGTTGGGTGATTGCTGGTTTGCCCTGCTGGTGGTGGTCTGCCACTGACAGGGTGACGTTTGCTTAGCCATGGGGACTTCTCGCCCCCCAGTGAAGAGGACATTGTCGGCTGGTCTGGCGTTTACGCGACGTGCTTCATGTGCAGCTG
Organism: Procambarus virginalis; assembly: GCA_020271785.1. NCBI lineage: Eukaryota > Metazoa > Arthropoda > Malacostraca > Decapoda > Cambaridae > Procambarus > Procambarus virginalis. Next base: position 38,784 of record WNGS01067307.1, on the reverse strand, counting down.
TCGGACCTGGTGGGCATCCAGCTGCTTCAGGGCAACCGTGCTGTGGTAAAGTTCCGCCTCCAGGCTGCCTTTCAGGCGTTTCTCGAGCGGTGTGAGGGGCGTGTTTACCCTCTCCCTGATACTGCTGGCTCCGTTAAGGTAGTGAATCTTAGTGTCACCTTGACGTCTGTGGCGGTGCATGGTGCCCCCTTCGAATTTCAGGACGACTTTTTGACCTCCTGTTTCGAACGGTTTGGGACAGTGTTAAGTGTTCGTTGGAACAGGGTCGTTGCCGGGCACTGTGTTGGTATGCTTGACGGCTCCCGCACCCTGACAATGTCGCTGAAGTGTAGTGTACCGTCGTCGATGTCCGTGTTGGGATACACGCTCCACTGCCAGTATCGGGGTCAACCGCGCACCTGTTATCGGTGTGGTCACGAGGGTCATCTGGCTGCAGCGTGCGACGTGGGAGCAGCTGGTCGGGTGCATGTTTTTCGTGCGGAGGATTTCCCACCCTTGTTACTTTCGGACGGTTCTGAGGATGGAGTGGGTACTGTGCCTGCGGCGCCTGATTGCCTGTCTGCTGCTCCGCCTGTTGAGGTGAATTCTACGGCCTGCACGACCCGTCTGGTGCCTGCTGTGGCCCCTGGGGATGTTGAGCCGGTGTGTGTGGGTGTTGGGCCGTCGCCTGAGCTGCGTGTTGTGCAGGATGTCCCGGTGGAGGTCCATGTCCCGCCTGTGGATGTGATACCGGCTCCCGGGAATACGGGTTCTGCTGTTTTAGAGGGGGTGCTTCGGCAGGGAGAGGTGCCTGCCGTGCCTGTGTGTGCTGACAACTGTAGTTCTGCTCTTTCCATCCCTTTGCAGAAGCGTGCGCGTCGGTGTTCTGAGGCTGTTTCCCTGGATGATGTGGACAGTGTGGGTGATGTGGCCTCTGTGGACTCTTCGGACAGTGCTGGTGTGACCTGTGTGGATGTGAAGATGGTGGCCGTGCCTGCGGCGGGGCCTGCTGGGCGTGGTGTGGTGCGACCTGTCTCGAAGCGTTCACGGCGGGCTCGGAGTGTGTCTCCCCCTCGTGGTGTGCCTTGGGAGGAGGTGGGGGAGTATGATGATCTGGCGCCCCCCTCCGAGGATGTTGGTGCTGTGCGAGACTCCGAAGTTGCTACCTGTGCCTCTCCTCCTGCGTCTCCTGCTGTTGGATCTCCGCAGTGGGGGGTTGTCCCTGATGATCGGGACCTCGTCGTGATGTTGCGGAAAGATGTGCGCCGGGGGGCCTCGGGTCCTGTGCCCGGTGGTGGGGTCGGTGACGCACCTGCATCCCCTGCTGTATCCCCTCCTTCCTTGCTCCGGTCTGGGGATTGCCTGGTTCCGTCTGCTGGAGTCGTGCCCTGTGAGGGTCCGGAGTTGGGCCCTTATCGAGATGCCCGGGTGCTTCCGATCCCGTGGTGCTCGTCCACTATCTGGGTGTCGCGGGTGAAGGAGTTTGTGTATCGGGTGCCGGATAGGATGTCTCAGCCGAGGGCGCTGCCTAGTGGCCGGCTGCCCGTTGACGAGCGGGTGATTTGGGAAGCGTACTGCTTGCGCTTTCCGATATACAAGTTTCCGGAAAAGTATTAGTTCCCGTCTTGCACACACTGCTAAGCCGTGCGTGGCTGCCACCGTGACTGCGACGCCCCGCCCCCCGGTGCGGGGTGTCTCCCTCTAACGTTCGACTCAGTTTTCGCCGCCTCTCCTCTCTCTACGGCCCATCACATCTACCGCTTTTGACTTTCTTCTCATCCTAACCGTCAACGCATCTCCTTACGTCTGTCCTGGTGCAGTCATCGGGAGGGTTAACCCTTCATGCAAACTGCACCTATTCTCAAGAAGAAGAAGAGAAGTATCGAGTCACACTGCCCTCCGCCGCCTTACTCTTCACTCTCTACTCGTCCAGGTCGGGGCCAATAGAGCCAACATGTCGACGGCACTGTTTGGAGGAAGTGCTCGTTCATCTAGCAAGAACCTGGTTGAGTTTAGGGTGAGTATGGTGAAAGGTGGAGGGAGATGTTTGTGGCAGAGGCAGGTTGAGCCGGACCACCATCATCCCTGCCACTATCTTAAGAGTCACGCTGCTCCGGTAAAGCCCAATTGCTATTGACAATTTCATGTCTGTAATGAATTAAACTTACAAACTCCTGAGACTGATGGATGCCTACTACTAATTGAAACGATTATAGGTATCCATCTGACCGCTGGCCAGGTAGCCTTTAGAAATTGTTTCCTAGATCAAAAGTGGGTCATAAGGCCTTGGCCACAACTCCTCCTGACCAGTTTACTATATTATGTACTCGGTATATGTCCTGTGATAGTGGAAAGGGTCTTAAAGATAAAGTTGGCTCACGACGTCCAAAATTTTGTCAGCTAAAGTTACGTTATTAATTAGTTTAAGCTCTTAACCCCTTGCCCCTAACGCTGTGCGTACTAGTGGCTTTAGGTATTGTATGTACTACCTCTTATCTTTAAATCTAAGAGAATGTACTGTAACTATGTATGTACTGTTCCTAAATAAATTATTATTATTATGATGGGTTTTGCCTTGGCGTGAGGCTGGTGTGGCTTGCTACCGACCTCACGATGTCATGCATGTGAGGAAATATAAGTTAGCGGTCATGTTTGGGTCATCGGACTACAGTACCAATACTTCGGTGCTCGTGGTTCACTGGTAAAGCACTCGCCCGGTGTTTCGAGAGCGCTTTGGACTGGGTTCGTATTCTGGCCGGGGAGGATTGACTGGGTGGCAATCCTTAACTGTAGGCTCTCTAAACCCAGCAAATGACCGAGTTGTTAAGTGATTTGGGGGGTCGTATTCGGGGGGGGGGGAAATGTTGATTATAAACTTCAGGCTGAAACACTGCATGTGCTAGTGGCTTTATACCCATGTAAGAACTCTTGTATATTTATACAAGAGGTATTGTAGGCTTTAGGTATTGTATGTACTATCTTTAAATCTAACATTATGTATCTTTACCTGAATACAAAATCTAAATATATAATTAAATAATAGAAAATCAAATCAATGTTTATTCAAAACAATGTGTACAATTGTAGGGACAGGAGTTACACAATGTATGAAGCTACTATTACATTAAGCTTTTTGGCCGAAATTTCTCCTGAACATCGGAGGAGTGTTATGCGAGGAGACAAAGTCCGAGGAAGGTTTTGGGTGTTGAGCTGATGGAAGAGGGAGAAAGGGACTTTGTACCAGTGTTGGAGAATATTTGATTCTATAGGATTCTTCTGTAGAAAAGAGGGAGCACTGCTTGAGACTAAATGTCCTTTCATGCACCAGATTGGATTGTACTTTGCCTCACTTGTGTGTTTTGTTTTATAATTTGTGTAGATATGGAAGAATGTATCGATTAGAAAATGGCTAAAATTACTAAAAAATGCAAATAGGGAAAATGAAATAATGTAAGGGAAAAGTGAGTTAGTTATAATTAAAATCAAAGTTTTGTGTAGAGTTACTGTATTTGGATAGAAAAATCAAATTTTTAAGTCACCATAATTAATTCAGCTCTATTTACCTATTTGTTATATTGAGCTATTATGCTTCTTCAGTTAAGGATTATCTAATTTAATCTTTTATGATTGTATTATTAATTAATTATTTATTCACTAATCTTCATTAGTCACCATAATTAATTCAGCTCTATTTACCTATTTGTTATATTGAGCTATTATGCTTCTTCAGTTAAGGATTATCTAATTTAATCTTTTATGATTGTATTATTAATTAATTATTTATTTATTAAATAATTAATTATTATTATTTTAAAATTAAAATAAGTCCCCCACTCCGTGAGCGTTTTCTTCCAACCACAGAAATAGTCACTGCTTTTATCATAAAAGTGGTGAAATTCTGTGGGGAAGGATACGCATTACCGTGCTCCACTGTCTAAACGACTAAGCGGCGCGCGCGCGCGTAGAGCAGGGTACTTGGGAGCACAGGCGCGGCGCCTTCTGGCTCGCCGCCGCCCCGCAGGTACACCACAAAACTCCCACCCTCCTCCCGGTGCTCCGTCGGAACCCCCAAATGGGGGTGCTCCGTCGGAACCCCCAAAGTGACAAGCCAAGAATACCAAGCTTTACAATTACCGTAAATGCTCAGGCAACTTTAAATTAGAGATGTCTCTTCAATGTATTTGATTACATTAATTCTACTTCTGTATATTAATTTATGGCTTTCACTAATCTTCATTAGTCACCATAATTAATTCAGCTCTATTTACCTATTTGTTATATTGAGCTATTATGCTTCTTCAGTTAAGGATTATCTAATTTAATCTTTTATGATTGTATTATTAATAATTATTTATTCACTAATCTTCATTAGTCACCATAATTAATTCAGCTCTATTTACCTATTTGTTATATTGAGCTATTATGCTTCTTCAGTTAAGGATTATCTAATTTAATCTTTTATGATTGTATTATTAATTAATTATTTATTTATTAAATAATTAATTATTATTATTTTAAAATTAAAATAAGTCCCCACTCCGTGAGCGTTTTCTTCCAACCACAGAAAATCAAATTTTTTACTTGGTGTTCAGTTAGTAGGGCATTTATCATAGAATGAAAAGAAATGTATTTAAATTGTGACAACAATGTTAAATTTTAGAGGAGACGAGTTGTAATAAATGCAAAATAAAAAATAAAAATTCATATTAAAAATGTAATAGGCATAAAAGGTAAGTATTAAAATAATGTATTGGGAATTGCAAGTCACACTGTTACTCACATGTGTCTAGAGTCGTACAGTACCTGTCTATTGGTAGGGTAACCTTAATATTTTTGTGATTGCATTATGGCTATTTGTCCAAACATACAGTACTGAATTTATTTCTAATTACTGATGGAAGAATTAGCCAGTCAATTTCTGATGCTAAGTATTCTTGAAGCATTTAGTTGTGTATTATTCCATCTGTCTTGCAGTCAAAGATGCTCTGAATAAAGTGGTTTTTAGCTTGACATATTTGACGAAAGCTCAATTTGTTGTAATCTACAGGTTGGGAAGATGTACACAAAAAGACAGATGGTGTACCCAGACAAGAGGAAGGGTTTGGTGTATCTGTACCAAGCAGATGATTCCCTTATGCATTTCTGTTGGAAGGACCGTGGCACTGGAACAGTTGAAGAGGTAGGACATTTACATCAATTGAAAGGCAAGGCAGTTTTATCTTTAGACTATGTTTGGTAACCATTGTAACCATAGTAGGGCAAAAGTATTCTAGGTGGCTGTCAAACTGCTGAAATAATGCATGGATTTTGACGGACAATCTTGTATTAAAAGTGATGCTTTTGGTAGTTCAGTATAAAATCTGCACGGACAAATCTGACCCAAATTTTATTTGGCAAGCACTTGCATGTATAGATTGTCAAAATCTTAATTATTTTTTTTAATGGAAATGTGGTTTGAAAGCATAAATGTTAAAGTAAGCTGTTATTTTTCAGGATCTGATTATTTTCCCCGATGACTGTGAATATAAGCGTGTGTCACAGTGCACCACTGGTTGAGTTTATATACTCAAGTTTAAATTGTCAAGCAGACGACTCTTCTTTTGGATGCAGGTAAAAAAAAATAGTGTGCTTGTATATGACATTGAAATTTTGGTTGTTGATAAATTGTTATAGAAGGGCAAAATGTATTGGTAAATAAAGACTAGTAGTTTTAAAGTAGAAAACTTTTAAGTAGAAATTGTTAAGTACTGTAGTAGGTGTTTAAATTTACAGCAAATGACTCGATATAAATGAAATGTAGCATATCATGAATTTCCACATTATTTGCATACTTTAAGGTTTTGCCTCCATAGGTGATAAGATTGCTGAACTAACCAATGGTAATTATCTAATGTGCTGAGGGCTAGATGGTGCATTGTGAATTGGAGTTTACAATAATGTGCTGGAAGGTAATGCACCATCTATAGCAGATAATAAAACATATATACAGAGATCATTTTGGTAATCATACCCAAACAGTTTATATTACAAATGAAACACTTTTTTGACTTTAGGAGCCCAAGACGGACAAGGATGATGAGCAGTCTCGCAAAGTGAATGAACTACTCGATAATCCACCGGCTCCAGGGTCACAGCGCCCATCTGGGTCAACTGCAAATCCTGCCCTGGGATTGGAAATTACCAATTTAAGGGATTCTGATATCCAAAATCTGTTTGGGAATATTTCACAACAACAGCTGATGCAGATTTTGGGAAGTGGAATGTCCAGTTTGGCAACACTGCTTGGTCCAGGGTTAGTTTATTATATAAATATGTATTAATTGAGACAACCTTGTATAAATATTTCTTTAAATAGTTTAGTAGCAAGTTTGACAAGATTTTAACCAGGAGTAGTAATGAACTTAACAGAGTATTGAAAGAAATTTGGCATGTCATTTTAGTGTAGAATAGTATAAATACTGTAAAACTAAACTCAAATATGGCAGAAATGCTTTCAGAAAGCAAGTAATTGGAGATTTGGGGAGCATTTTCTATTAAGCGTACAGTATTTATTGTAATTTCAAATGATTCGTTTGATTGGTTGAGAAGAGGTTTGGTCTTTCTAGTTTTGGTACAGAATTTGCCGAGTACTATAGAGCTGTATTCATGATGGCAGATATGTTAAAGTAAATAGTGTTGTTTATATAATGTGGTGGGATATATGTTTTCAAATATGTATTTTGTCTGTTGGGCTTGTACTGTTACTTATACTTTTGATCCTCCTTTTTGTTTTTGATGGAAAAACATCATAAATTTGAACCCATCTTGAAGAGTATTTTAGTTGTTAAATCATATAATTGGTTGGCATTTTTATTTTCAAATATTTGCAGTAGGTCTGGCAGTGGTGGGGGTCGAAGCGGTAGTGGAAGTAGCAGCTCAACTTCTGCCACAACAACAGCTTCCACCACTCCAGCTACCACCACCACCCCGACACGTGCACCTACCCCTGCTCAAGGTATAGTAGAACATAAAGATGTAAATGTGTTTGTAAGACACTATAGAAATAGTCTTAAACTTGAAACTCACATCAGGTTGAATCCTGTTCTAAATGTTGGTACAGCACCGAGAACAGCAATGGCCTGGCATCTTTCAGGGGTCAACATTATATTAATGATAAGGGTTGGGCCCCATTCTCTCGCATGTCTTGTATCCAGTTCTTGTGCAATAGTTATCCCCTCTGTGTGCTTACAATATATAGTTATAGNCATGCGAGGGATTCTAATCATCCCATTGATTGGTCTTCCTCCAAATAATCTTCCTGCCTCTACTCTACACAGACGCCGTCTTGTGGAATCGGCTCTAATACACAATGTACCCAACATTAACTTGAGTCCTGGCTTTGTTGCTGTGGACTCTTCCCTTTCACAGTATATACTCAAATGCTCTAATCTTTCTAACAAACGTGACCTAACATAAGCCTACCCCTTCCATTTATCTTTCTTTCTCTTTCCTTTTCTTTCTCTCTTCTCTAAGCTCCCTTGCTATCCTCTTCTTATTCCTATCTCCTTCTCATTCGGTGGTTATAATAGAAGCTGCCTCGTATGGGCCAATAGGCCTTCTGCAACTCTTATTATTATTACTATTCCCCTCTACTACACCTTACTCTTGCCTCCTCACTCTCTCTTGCCTATTTATTGCCTGTCTCTACTTCATCACACATCGACTTTAGAATGGTCCGGGACGGACCGAAACATCGTCGTGCCTTTACCTTCTAGTGTGTGGTCTAGTCAACATATTTTAGCCACGTTATTGTGACTCATCGCCTGCACGATGATCTTTTTTTGTCGTTTTAACCAGAATAGGGATTTGTTTTGAGGCACTTGCCTCTCTGGGTGCCTGGCCCAGTCGATGGCAGACACAGAATGTTCCAAATCACGTGCATTTCTATAGACCATTACTCCTCATGAATCACTGAGGAGGCCAGGTTTTGGCTCGTGGCCCCCGGTAGGCCTAGAACTCCATCCACACTGATGCCAAAGTCTAATGATATTCATATCAGTCTGGATAGCTCCGGGGAGCTTCCGGGTCTCTCCCAGAAAATGGAATTTCATTACATTCATTGCTGGTTTTCTGTGGGGAGCCCCTACGGCTCCCTGGAGCTTATCGGGCTAATGTATGTTATATTAGACCGGGACATTAGCTAAGGAGTTCAGACCTACCAGGGACCAGCGCCAGAACCTGGCCCCTTCAGAGAGGTTTCAGGGTGCAATGGCCCTGGAAAACCCCTTTGTGGTTGGGGTTTTCCTTATCTGCCATCGACCGGAGATAGGCACCCAGAAAGGTGGGCACCCAGAAAGGTAGGCATAACAAAACAAACCCTACATGGTAAAAAACTAAAACAAAAAACCGAACAGAGAGGTAGAAACTCCCTACAATCACAAGGAAACAAGCAAACATCACACTTTACTGCCGTGCCGATCGTCCGCGCAGCCCTCCCCGCCCTGAGAGGGGGAGGGGGGAGCCCCGGACCTACCGCGCTGGCTGCCAAGCTTCAGTTCGTAAGCTAATGTCAACCGGAATAGACGCTTCTCTGGCCTCAGCTTCCTAGGCAGTGTTTGCCTTGTGTGGCATTCACTGCCGTGTGTTGTGTTGTGCGGTGGCCAGGAGTACTTCATCAGTGCCAGGGCTGCATGCGCTTAGTGGCTGACTTCCCTAAGCGCCCTGTGAGTACTGCTCTTGCCTAACGGTTCTCTTCCCTGGGGCGTTCGGGAACCGTTCCCGTAGAGGTTCTTGCTGCTCGGCATTTGCCTCGCCCTTGGGGCCAGCAGGGGGCTTGGGGCCCTTGTTTGGCCCTGGGTAGGTATTGGTATTGTGCTGGTTAGGGCGTCAAGGTGTTGCACAGTCTGCCACCTAAGCGGCGGCCGGTTTCTGTTGCCTCTGGGGACGGTGTACTTTTGCGGGGTTTTTCTTTTTTTATTTTCATGCCTGGGGGGGGTCTGCTTAGTGTGGCTATACTTCCACTGGTAGTGTTTGGCGGCCCTCTGCTAGGCCCTCGTGATTGTACACGTCGCAGGGGTTTTCAGTGCTATCCTCTACACTCTTGTTATGTTTGGGTTTCTTAACCAGTTAGCAACACCTTGCCCGTGCTTCCCGTAGCAGTCAGCCTACGGGCCCTGAAAACCCCTGTCTGGGCTCTGGGGACCATTGAATGTGTCTTCCGGGTTCCAACCCGTCTTGTACGGGATCGTTGATTGCTGTGCCCTTGTCTCCGGGTGACAGTCGCCACTTTTACCTCCGTCATGCTGCTGTTGGGTCACTGACACCTTGACCCGGAGTCTTGCGAGAGATTCTCTGCTTGTTCTCCAGTACTCTCCTGATGTTATTACTGTCCAGAGTACAGGCGGCATCTGTGTTGCAAGCTAGGTTAGGCTGCTGCAACATGCTAGGTTGGTTTCCCACTCGGATGACCCAAGGCCGCCCCATTTGGTTAGGTGCTGTTCGCCCTTTCCCTCCATGTTCCCGCTCCAGACTGTCTGTGGTTTCGGGGTTGGGGCGGGGTTTAGTTGGGCCGAGACTCGGGCGGTTTTCGGGGGCTGCCCTGTTCGGGTTGGGGGATGGAGGTTTTTCGAGCCACTTCCTCCTGCCAAGGCTTCTGGTCTTACCAGCGTCCCTTTCTTGCTGCCTTTCCCATGGACTCTTGCTTTTTTAAGGACGGAGGGCTTGGAGGACAGCTCTGCCCTGGGGCCTCTGTTGTTGGTTCCCGAGGCTGTGGGGATGCCTGCTAGCAGTTCTGGGGCGGTTTGCCCCCTGCCTGGGTTTTCTGATGTTGGGCAGTGTTTTTTGCCCATCCAGTCTGCTTGATTCCCACTTTTGCTGGCGTGTTTTTGTATCTTTAGCGTCAGTCACAGCCCCTGTTGGCGGCCATTTTCGTCTGCCGGTTTCCCGGCGTGGCCACCAGGGCGGCGTTGCGGTTTGTTTACATGCGACTGGGTGTGCGAGCGAGCTTCTTGGGTGAGTTTTCACCTTTTTTCAGGGGTTTTTATTCTCCTGTTGTCATTTCTTTGCTTTTCTGGTGTTTTCTGCCCGTTGCCTGTTCCTCTGGGAACGTTTGGGTGTTGATTTTACACCGGTTTTCCATTTTGTCTGTTTTAGGTCTGGGCTCGGTGTTCCCTGGCTGGTATGCTTGCTTCCACACCTTGTCCCTCGGTTTTCGGTCTGTATGGCCGTTTTCCCAGGGGGTTCTGTCTGGGGTCTGTGCTTTGCTTTTCTGTGGTGTTCTCCGCCGGCAAATGTGGTGGTTTGGGTCTCCCCTGGTTCGATTCTGGGTTCCTTTGGGTTCTTTGGTTTCGTTCCGGAGGTTTCTTCCTCTTGGGCCCCCTTTGGGGTTCAGGGGGCATTGTTTCCTCGTGTGACCCGGTTCTGCCTTCTGGGGTTCTGGGGTCTTCCTGGCCTGCAGACTGATCTTTTTGGGTCTTGGCACATGTTGTGATCATGCTGGGACTTTGAGGTTTTGCTGTCGAGGTGGGCCTTTTGATGCAGTTTTGTGCCTTCTTTGCCTGGCCGCGTGGTGCTCTCTGCCCACTGGTCGGCGACTTGTCCTTTTCTTGTACAATGTATGTGTGTGTGTACGCATGTGCATGTGTACGCTGTGTGTGTGTGTGTGTGTGTGTGTGTGTGTGGGTGTGTGTGTGTGTGTGTTCGCGCACATATGTATACACACGTGTATTACCTAAGTGTAATTACCTAAGTGTAGTTTCAGGATAGAGCTACGCTCGTGGTGTCCCGTCTTCCCACACTCTTGTCATATAACGCTTTGACTACTGTGTAGTTTCGTGTGTGTAACATATCTTGTGTGTTTGATTATGTATGTGTATACATAATGTGTATATGTGTGTACTTTTTCTTTCGGAAAGGGTTCTGTTCCCTTCTCTGTTGACGGGGCGCTGGGGGAGCAGCTTGCTCTGTTGACTCTCGCATGGTCCCGCTGTTGGTGGGCGCTTTTGGTTGTCTTCCGGCCTCTGGTGGTGTCAGTGAACGGCTTCTCCCCTTGCGGGGGTTCAGAGCTGGTGGGGTGGGCTTCTTCCCCCTGCGCTTCGTCATGTCATCTTAGTGGGTGCGTTGGACGTGGTCGATCTGCCCCATCCTTCTGGGGTTCCCGTCTGCTCTTGCAGTCATGGGCCTTTCGCATCTGCAGTTCTTCTGGAGTTCTTCAGTCTGCGCCCTGGATTCTATGCCCTCTTCAGAGAACTGTTGTCTCCTGTCCGGCTTCTGTTGGGGCCGGGTACCTAGATGGTGGCCCTGGACTCCAGGTCACTTCTTGGCACGTTCCTCTCCAGTTTTCTGGGACTGGCACAGTTGGTGGTGAGGCTTCAGGCTTGCTGTTTTTGTTGCCTTCCCTATTTTGTTTTGTAATGATCACTTTGTGTGTGTGTGTTTTTTTTTTTTTTTTGCATCTTTACCGAATCTTAGTGCCCTGTCTGAGTCTGAGATTCGGTGTCTGGCCTACCTCGACGACTGGCTGGTGTGGGCTCCCAGTCAGTCCTCTAGTCTGCTCGCCAGGGGTGTAGTTCTTTCCAGATCGCCAGGTTTGGTTTCCTGGTGATCTGGAGGCCATTCCATCTGTTTCCGTCCCGGTTCGGACCTGGGCCTTATTTAGGGCTATTGGGCCGCTCATTGTCTTTCCCTCCAGAAGTGTTACTGTGGCTGTGGTCCCGCCTTCGGCTGTACATGAGGGGGTCCCTGGTTGCTCAGCGGTTGCTTGAGCAGTTGTGCAGGAGTCTGAACTTCGACGTGCTGGTTTGCCCGCAGAGTCGGGTTTGGCTTCGTCGTCTGTTTGGTTCCTTAGGAGACTCCCCTTCCTCCTCTTGCATTCGTTGGGTTCGTTCCTCCGGGGATCTTGTGTTGGTGCTGCGTCACCAGCTTCTTCTTTGGGGTTTTCGGGGTTCCATGCCTTGGCACCTCCCCGAGCCTTCGCTCAATGTGTTCACAGACGGGTCATCTCTCGGCTGGTGCTTTGTGACCAGTGCTCACCAGGTCGGCCGAGGTTGGTTGAGTGTCTGTCCGTCGGGCTCACAGCACGGTTCGGGAGTTCGTGGCTGTCTGGTTTGCGCTTCGAAGGGTTTGGGTCACTCGGTGCTCTACCATTCAGCTCTGTTCGGACTGTTCTCTGGCGGTTCTTGCCGGAACCACAGGGGTTTGGCTAACCGTGAGGTTCATGTCCGGGGTGTGTCCTGCGTCCTGGCGGACAGCTGTCTCGGATCATTCCTCTCTTCACGGATTGGCAGTTGTCGCCGACTCGTTTTGTTGGCTCTGTCGGATGTATGGACTTCTGGCCATGGATGTCTTCGAGTCGGCGTGGTCTAGGCGTCGCCCATTTTATGTGGCGCCCTTTCCCACCTGCAAGGCATTCACGGTGGATGCTTTTCAGTAGGACTGGTCGAGGTGGGGGTACCTGTTCCTCTTCTCCCAGTCCAGCTGTTGCTTCGGGTTCTGGCTCGGTAGCAGCCCATTCCCACGAGAGCAGTCCTTATGGTTCCTTGGTGGCCGGCCCAGCCTTATTTTCAGACGCTGCTTGATAGGTGTCTGAACCCGGGGCATTTTCCCGCAGCTCCGCCTCTTTCGGCAGGTCGAATCGGTCCTGTACGTGACTGGTTCGGCCTTCTCCTCGGCTCTTCGCGTCTGGTATTTTGACGCGGGTATCACCATCTCTGTGGTGTTCAGGTGGCTTTGTTGATGGTGTCCCACCTGCGAACTTCGTCTTGGCGACAGTATGACGTTTCGTACGCTTTCTCGTGTTTAGTTTCACCTCCGGCCTGCTCATGCGTCGCCTGATCCGTCCTGGTCCTTGATCAGGGGTGCCTTATCATCATCTCCTCAGTTTGTGGTAGCCCCTTCGGTTCAGGTTTCTGCTCTTTGGTACTGGTGGTAGATTTGTACATGTGCATCCTTTCTCCATCCTGGCGACAGTCGAGACGGCTGCTTTCCGGAGGGGTTCTTGGGTTATTAATGCTTGATTGGTTTGGCCGGGGGTGCGTCCTGTGTTGTCCGGTTGTGCTTTTTGCCGTTGCCTGCGTGCCATGTCTGGGGATGCGCTGTGGTTGATCCAGTTCCCCTCGTTCCCTGTTTTCAGGGCTCGGGTCTCCCAGGTCGTTCGCAGAGTTTTTCATTCTTCCAGCCTGCGGTCTGTCTTTGCGCCCGTGCTGTTTTGACGTTCGCAGCTTTGCCTGCTGTGTTGGCGACGTCTAGGGCTCATTTCGGGCGCAGGGATTTAAGGGTCGCACAGGTTCTTGGACGCCCATTCTTTATGCGTGTCTGCTCCTGTGCGTTCTTGTTGCCTTGAGTTGCAGGTCGCGACCTGTTGTCTCGGCTTTGCGTTGCAGAGTTTGTGGCGGCCGCCTCCTGGGTTAGCCCTTTCTTTTCCTTCTCTTTGGTATGAAGCTCCAGGGAGTTTTAGGGGCTCCCCACAGAAAACCAGCGTTGAATGTAATGAAACGCCATTTTCTGGGTGAGCCCGGAGGCTCCCTGGCAACCCTCCCTTCCACCGGTCGGCGTTTTTTTCGCGTTGGTTGAAGCTTAGCTTCCGAACTGAAGCTTGGCAGCCTGCGCGGTAGGTCCGGGGCTCCCCCCTCCCCCTCTCGGGGCGGGGAGGGCTGCGCGGACGATCGGCGCGGCAGTAAAGTGTGTTGTTTGCTTGTTTCATTGTGATTGTAGGGAGTTTCTACCTCTCTGTTCATTTTTTTGTTTTATTTTTTTACCATGGGGTTTTTGTTATGCCTACCTTTCTGGGTGCCTAACCCCGGTCGATGGCAGATAAGGAAAACCCTAACCACAAAGGGGTTTTCCAGGGCTATTGCTCCCTGAAACCTCTCTGAAGGGCCAGATTCTGGCGCTGGTCCCTGGTATGTTTGAACTCCTTAGCTAATGTCCCGGTCTAATATAACATACATTAGCGCGATAAGCTCCAGGGAGCCTCCGGGGCTCACCCAGAAAATGGCGTTTCATTACATTCAACACTGGTTTTTTGTAATATTTAATGCCTAATACCAATTTGTTTTTTTTTTTAGGTGCCTTGAGTGATGTAAATTCCATATATAATGACCCTCATCAGTATGATGGTGACATGGATGATACAAGTATGTCATCTCGGGCTTCTTCCAGAATATTTGATTCAGATGCAATCATTTCATTTGATCAGATTAATGCATATTATGAATCTGAATATGACAATTATCGCCCAAGTGCAATAGCCTCGGATGGCTTCGATACAGAACCATTATCTGATGTGGATTTGGATGGTATTGATGGTATTAATTTGCAAAATATTAGATCTATGTCAGAAAGTATCACAAGAAACTTTGGACAGCCAAGAAGTGAGACTGATGTGGACAGTGATGTATGATATTGGGTGAAGTCTTTAATGGAAGACTATTGTATCGAAACTACAGTATAAAAATACAAAAGTGTTGATCTCTTGACAAGCATTAATGGATTATGACTGATAAATAATTAAGGACTATAGTGTAAATCCAGTATACAAATGCGTGTGATTCTTGCACAAGCATGGAAATGGCATAATCGAATGGACAATTTATGTGACGGTTCATCCACACAACTACAGTAAGGTAAATTACTTGGTTCATGTACATGAAAGTTTGACCTCTTGTGCAGAAATTAATGTACAATGTGTTTATACATTTTTTAACATCTTGACATTAAAATGGCGTTGGTAATCCTAAAACCCAAATGGGAGCTGTTTTGGGGGTTTATAAAATGATATTTATTGGGGTGAAGAAATGCAGTGTATTAGCAAATTAAATAGGAAATGACTCATGTAGCCAAGTGTTACCAATTAAATCTGGGAAATGTATTGTGTGTTTAATGTTTCGAGTTATATTAGTGTGCCTGTCAGAGCCTAAGGTTGTTAGAATGTACATTATTTTGTGAAAAAAATAATATATTAGATGTCTCTAAGCTTTAGTTCATTAGAGGGGTAATGTGATACATATATTTGTTATATATAATGCAATTTATAAATTACTGTACAATTCATGATTAATATCCTGAGAGGCAATCAAATGTTATTGCAGTGATTGATTGGAAGTGGCCAACATTAACACCCAAATCCTTCCCTTGCCATACAACCATAAGCTGTATTTACTGTATATAGTTAATTGACTTCCATGAATACATACTGTACTTTTAAGTTACTTTCCTTATCTACCAAAAATGATGATGCTAGTTGTGTTACCTTTCTGTGGGAAGCCCCTACGGCTCCCTGGAGCTTATCGGGCTAATGTATGTTATATTAGACCGGGACATTAGTATAGAGTTCAGTCCTACCAGGGACCAGCGCCAGAACCTGGCCCCTTTAGAGAGGTTTCAGGGAGCAATGGCCCTGGAAAACCCCATTGTGGTTGGGGTTTTTCTTTATCTGCCATCAACAGGGGTTAGGCACCCAGAAAGGTAGGCATAACAAAACAAACCCCACAAACCCCATGGTAAGAAACTGAAACAAAAAAATGAACTGAGAGGTAGAAACGCCCTACAATCCCAAGGAAACAAGCAAACAAGCAATTATCACAATTTACTGCCGCGCCAGTCATCCGCGCAACCCTCCCCTTCCCGAGAGGGGGAAGGGGGGCCCCAGACCTCACCGTGCTGGCTGCCTTCAGTTCGTAAGCTAGTGTCAACCAGGATAAATGCTTCTCTGACCTCAAATTCCTGGGTGGTGTTTGCCTTATGTGGTGTTCTCTGCTGTCTTTGTGTGGTGTGCGGTGGCCAGGAGTATCTCATCAGTGCCGGGGCTGAATGCTCTTAGGGGCTTCCTTCCCTAGGCACCCTGTGAGTACTGCCTCTGCATGTCAGGGTCATCTTCCCTGGGGCGTTCGGGAACCGCTCCTGTAGGGGTTCTTGCTGCTCGGCATTTGCCTCGCCCTTGGGGCCAGCTGGGGCTTGGGGCCCCTTGTTTGACCTTGGGTAGGGAGTGGTGCTGTGCTGGTTAGGGCATCAAGGTGTTGTGCAACCTGCCACCTAAGCGGCGACCGGTTCCTGTTGCCTCTGAGGACGGTGTACTTTTGCAGTGTTTTCTTTGCTTTTGTTTGCCTGGTGGAGGTTCTGCCTAGTGGGCCTATAGTTCCCCTGATACTGTTTTGGTGGCCCTCTGTTAGGCCCTTGTGCTTGTATACATCCCAGGGGTTTCAGTGTTATCATCTATCCCTTGTTTGTTTGGGTTTCTTAACCGGTTAGCAACACCTTGCCCTGGCTTCCCGAAGTTGTTACCCTACGGGCCCTGAAAACCCCTGTCGGGGCTCGGTGGACCCATGGACTGTCTTCCGAGTTCCAGCCTGCCTTGTGTGGGTTTGAAGGTTGTTGTGTGCCCTTGTCTCAGGGTGACAGTCACCTGTTTTGCCTCCGTCATGCTGCCTGTTGGGTCAACGACACTTTGAGTCGTTGCGAGTCGTGTTCTCTGCTTGTGCTCCAGTTTTACTCTGAGGATATTCCTGTTAGGGTACAGGCAGCATCAGCGTTGCATGTTAGGTTTAGGTTACTGCAACGCGCTAGGTTGGTTTCCCACCCGGATGCCCCGAGGCTGCCCCGTTTAGGTTTTAGGGACCCGGACCTGGGGGCATTAGTCGCTTTGGCTTTGGCTCCTTCCACGCTCCCTGGTCCTTCCTCTGTGGTTCATCTTGCACCTTCCCCCCTCTGTGTCCAGCTCCAAAACGTCTGAGGGTTTCAGCTTCGGCACAGGGTTTAGTTGGTAATGAGGCTTGGGCTGCCTCGGGGGCTGCCCCATTCAGGTCGGGGACGGAGGCATTTGAGCTGGTTCCTCCTGCCGAGGCTTCTGGGTCCCACCAGCAGACCCCTTTCTTGTCTGCCTTTCCCCTGGACTCTGCCTTTTCTTCAGGGGTAGAGGGTTTGGAGGACGGCTCTACCCAGGGTCCTGACGTGGGGGATCCTGGGGCTGAGGAGGAGTCAACCTGGCGGCCTTGGGGTCCTCTTTGACCCCGCTTGGGTGCTTTTGCCTTCCTCGCAGGGTTTATTGTTGCAGGGGGAGGAGATTTCTTACCCCCCCTTCCCTGTATGAGTATGATTTGGGTTCGGCTCCTCCCCGGGTTCGGTTCCGGGCTCCTTTGGGTACCTCGGCTCCGTCTTTCCAGAGGTTTTCTACTTCCCGTATCTCCGCGAAGGTGACTCAGGAGGCTCTTGCAAGACCCGGGTTATGCCTCTGCGATGGATCCGTCCTCGTCTGAGTTCTGTTCTTCTACCCACTTTTGGGTGCATTTGGAGGTTCCGGAGTCTTCCTGGCTGGCAGACTGCCCTTTCTTTTCATTGGGGGCATGGCATGGGTTCTGTTGGACCCGCATGCTTGATTGGCGTGAAACTTTTACTTTTATGCGGGTTTACCTGGGGGGGCGAGTTTGAGCACCTTAATGCGAGCTTGTTCGCTCCCGTGCTTTCTCGGGGATGTTGGCCTTTTCCAGCTTCACGTGCAGGTTCCTCTTCTTTCGGCTTCGTTGGTTGCGGAAGATTTGTGCGTCCGTGGACATTTGGCTTCAGTCTTACGTTTCTTTTCCATTCTCGAGCTGTCGTTTGCCTGGCTTGAGAAGGATGTGGGAGCGTTGAGTGAAGGGCCTTCATCTGGGGCGCTGACTTCGGCAGCTAGGGTGTCGGCTGCCCTGTTGAAGCTCTTCGCGCCCATCCTGAAGGAAGCGGTGTCTGTTTTTTGCTTCTCGCCTCGCGTGCCGTCAGGCTGTGCTTGCCCTCTCTTTGGAATCCGCTTGGGCCCTGGCTTTTAGGTTCTCGTCCCCGTTTTGTCCATTGCTGTTTGCAGAGACTGCGGTCTCTCAGTTTCTGCAAGTGGCTTCGTCTAGTTGTCGTCCTATGGTGGACTTGTTGATTCTCCTAGGTGGTCGTTCTCGGCAGTCTCGAGGGGTCGTGCCAGGGTTCCGGGTTGCACGGTCGAGGTGGGCCATTGGTCCCAGTTTCTGAGCCGATGTTCCCTTCGGACCCCAGCATTGTCTGATTAGCGTGATGATCGCCTTGTTCGACGTTTGGGTTCTCGTAAGGGGCGTCGGCCCTTTTCCGGTTCGCCCCGTTGACGGGGCGATGGGGTGGGGGGGGAAGCTCGCTCTGTTTGCCCACGCTTGGTCCCACAATTTGTGGGCCTTTTGGGTCGTGTCTTCCGGCCTGCGGTGGCGTTGGGCGACCTGTCCTCCTTTGGGGGGGTTCGGGGCTAACAGGGCAGGTTTCTTCTGTGCTTCGTCAAGTCATCTTGGAGTGGGTGCGTTTGGGCGTGGTCGAAACGACTCCGTCCCTCAGGTGGGTTTCCTGTCTGTTTCCAGTGCCGAAACGGGACTGTGCGGATCTGAGGTTCATTCTGGACTTGTCCCATCTGAACCCCTGGATTCCTTGCCAATCCTTTCGGATGACTACTCTATCTCAGGTCCGGCTTTTGTTGGAGCCAGGTGCCTGGATGGTGTCCCTGGACCTCAAGGACGCTTATTGGCATGTTCCTATTCATGCGGGGTTCAGGGACTGGTTAGGTTTCATGGTGGGGCGTCACGCTTACCGCTTTCGCTGCCTACCTTTTGGCTTGAATCTGGCACCTCGCATTTTCACGCGTCTGACCCGGGTTGTGGTGACCCGTCTGCGTCTAATAGGGATTCGGGTTTTGGCCTACCTCGACGACTAGCTGGTATGGGCTCCCAGTCGGTCAGCTTGTCTGCTCGCCAGGGATATAGTTCTTTCCCAACTCACCAGGTTCGGGTTCTTGGTGAACTGGAGGAAGTCCCATCTGGTTCCGTCCCAGGTTCGGACCTGGCTGGGTCTTGTTTGGGATTCTCAGACCGCTTCCTTGTCTCTCCCTCCAGAGGCGTTGCTGCGGCTGCGGGCCCGCCGTCGGCTGTTTCTGAGGGGGTCCCAGGTCACTCGGCGGTTGCTCGAGTGGTTGTGCGGGAGTCTGAACTTCGCCGTGCTAGTCTACCTGCCTGGTCGGGTTTGGCTTCAGCGACTGTTTTGGTTCCTTCGGGGACATCCCTTCCGCCTCTCTCGCGATTGTTGGGTTCGTACTCCTGGGGCTTTGTGGCGGTTGCTGCGTCACCAGCTTCCTCTTCAAGGTTTTCAGGGTTCGGTGCCTTGGCGCCTTCCCGAGCCTTCGCTCGATGTGTTCATGGACGCGTCGTCTCTCGGCTGGGGCTTTGTGACCAGTGCTCACCAGGTCGGCCAGGGACGGTAGGGTCCGTCCTTCCGTCAGGCTCACAGCACGGTTCGGGAGTTCGCAGCAGTCTGGTTCGTGCTTCGGAGGGTTCAGGTCGCTTGGAGATCAACCATTCGCCTCTATTTGGACTGTTCTCCGGTAGTTCATTGCCTGAACCGCGGGGGTTCTCTTCGGTCCTTGGCTCTTTGGGGTTGGTCCCTTCGAGTGGTTCATCTGCTGGATTCTCGGGGTTTGGCTCTCCGTGCGGTTCATGTCCGGGGAGTGTCCAGCGTCCTGGCGGACAGCCTGTCTCGCTTCATTCCCCTATCCAAGGAATGGATGGTCGACGACGACTCGTTTTGTCGGATCTGCCAGATGTACAGTCTCCCAGATGTGGATCTCTTCGCGTCGGCGTGGTCTCGGCGACTCCCAATCTATGTGACACCCTTCCCCGACTGCAAGGCGTTCGCTGTGGATGCCTTTCAGCAAGACTGGTCGAGGTGGGGTTACCTGTACCTCTTCCCCCCGGTCCAGTTGTTGCTTTTGTTGGAGACCTTCCCAGGGAGAGTAATCCTTGTGGCCCCTTGGTGGCCGGCCCAGCCTAGGTTTCCGGCGCTATTGACTCGGTGTCCGAACCTGGGACGTTTCCCGTGGCTCCGCCTATTTCAGCAAGTCGGCCCGGTCCGGTACAGGGCTGGTTTGATGTTCTCCTATGCTCTTCACGTCTAGTCTTTTTGACGCGGGTGTATCACCATTTCTATGGTGATCAGGTGGCTTCGATGATGGTGTTCCACCTGAGAGCTTCGTCTCGGCGACAGTATGAAGTTTCCTGGCGTTCTTTTCACCATTTTCTTTCTCTTTGTAGGTTGTCTTATCTTTCGGATCGGGTTGTCTTGTCCTTTCTTAGCTTTTTCAGGACCGTCATTTGATGTCTAATACTGTCACCTCGTATCGTGTGGCGCTGGCGGAGCCGCTCAAGCTAGCGTTCGGGGTGGACATCACATCCACCCCATTCCATAAGCTTTCTCGTGCTATGTAATTACCTAAGTGTAATTACCTAAGTGTAGTTACAGGATGAGAGCTACGCTCGTGGTGTCCCGTCTTCCCAGCACTCTTTGTCATATAACGCTTTGAAACTACTGACGGTCTTGGCCTCCACCACCTTCTCACTTAACTTGTTCCAACCGTCTACCACTCTGTTTACAAAAGTGAATTTTCGTATATTTCTCCGGCAGCTTTGTTTCGTTAGTTTAAATCTATGACCTCTTGTTCTTGAAGTTCCGGGTCTCAGGAATTCTTCCCTGTCAATTTTATCAATTCCTGTTACTATTTTGAATGTAGTGATCATATCACCTCTTTTTCTTCTATCTTCTAGTTTTTGCATGTTTAATGCCTTTAACCCTTAAAGTGCGCATCACATCATATGACGTGCTAGGCGTTTTACCAGTCAACTGCTCTTCACGTCATATGATGTGTTGGAGTACTACGCAAGATTTAAACGGCCCGCGGATACACGGGGTTCACCACACCTTCATCAGGGCTCTTGTAAACAGACGCCATTTTAAAAAAAATCGTGGGCCAAACTCCCGGGTGTTAGGGGCCTCAGTATCGCGTAAGCTACCAAGCCTGACGCACGCAGCATGAGCTCACAGCACTGCTGTTCAGCTTGTGACCACAGCATCGCCTAAAAATGCCAAAATATACTTGTTCATGCTATTATGTAGCGATGATATTATTACAGAGGACCCCTGACTGTGATAAAAGTGACCAGGGTTCTGATAATAGCAGGATTGCGATGATATTTAGCGCTGTGCGCCATGGAGGGAGGAGTAATGCTGTGGGAGGGAGGGTGGTGGCGATGTTTTCTGACTGTGTGTGGCCACCTTTTATTGACTGCACTCAGCATACCAGCTTAGTGGTTCGCTATAGTGAACACAAATGTAGATACTTATATATAACGTGTGTATAGAGGGTATAAACAGCAAGAGAAGGTTTGGAGCCGCCATTTTGGTGAGGGCGGTGGCGTCGTCTGCACGACGCCACCGTGCAGACGACGGTGTTGTTTACTGGATACCACGATCGTCTTTGGGCACCATACCAGTTTATTTGTACAAGTATGGTGAATAAAACAGGTAGATATTTATTTATAATGTGTGTATATAGCGTAATAACATCACACAGTATTGTTGGAGGAGAAATATTAGTGCGTGTGGCCTTGAGGGAGGCAGCCATCAGCTGTGTTAGGTCCTATGTCTTTGTGCATTTACTCACCATACAAGCTTAGATGTACAGTTATGGTGAACAAAACATGTAGATACTTATATATACCATCTGTATATAGTGAATTATAGCAAAAACAGTATTGTGGGAGGAGAATGTGGGCGAGTCAGATGACTGGAGGGAGGGCGGGAGTGGCTGGCTGGTACACGGCGGTCACTCCTCGTTACTTTTTGACTCATAATAGCTACTTAGTGGTTCGTTATAGTGAACAAAACATGCAGATACTTATATATAACCTGTGCTTATAGTGTAATAACCGACAAAGTATTTGTTCACTGATTGATGAACATAACTGAATCAACAATATGCACACCATATTTTTGAGTACAGCAATGATTCACTCATTTTATTATATAAATATATCAAACTACACACTATTGAATAATATTACAGCAAAAAAACTATGAAACATCAATCAGAGACATTGAAATAATTAGGTAATTATCTCTTTGTGGCAACTCTGGCCTGACAGCTGGCGAGCAACAGACCGCCTGGGACGCATGCTGAGTCAGCGCCTATAATTTGCCAGACTTCCCCGCCCTATAGCGGGCAATATATGGCACTTACGATTTTTTTATTATTTTTCCCGTGATCAGTGAACACAAATTAACAGGTTAGGAAGAAAAAATAATTTTTTTTTTTTCAAAATGACATGCGCCTGTGCGGATAGCAGGATATTAGACCCCGAGCATGTTAAGGGTTAATCTCTCCTCGTAGCTCTTGTCCTTCATTTCTGGGAGCCACTTAGTGGCATGTCGTTGCACCTTTTCCAGTTTATTGATGTGCTTCTTAAGATATGGGCACCATACAACCGCTGCATATTCCAGCTTTGGTCTAATAAAAGTCGTGAACAATTTCTTTAGTATTTCTCCATCCATGTATTTAAAAGCAATTCTGAGGTTAGAAAGTGTAGCATAGGCTTCTCGCACAATGTTCTTGATGTGGTCCTCAGGTGACAGTTTTCTATCTAAAACCACCCCTAGATCCTTTTCTTTATCAGAATTCTTTAAAGATTTCTCACATAATTTATAGGTTGTGTGGGGTCTATGTTCTCCAATTCCACATTCCATAACATGGCATTTATTCACATTAAATTCCATTTGCCAAGTGTTGCTCCAAATACTTATTTTGTCCAGGTCTTCTTGAAGGGCATGACAATCATCTAGGTTTCTTATCTTCCCTATTATCTTAGCATCATCAGCAAACATGTTCATGTAATTCTGTATTCCCACTGGTAGATCGTTTATGTAGACAATGAACATTACCGGTGCAAGAACTGAACCCTGAGGTACTCCACTCGTGACATTCCTCCAATCCGATACCTTGCCTCTGATTATGGCCCTCATTTTTCTGTCAGTTAGGAAATTTTTCATCCATGTTAGTAGCTTACCTGTCACTCCTCCAATATGTTCCAGTTTCCAGAACAACCTCTTATGGGGAACTCTGTCGAAAGCCTTTTTTAGGTCCAGATAGATGCAGTCAACCCAACCATCTCTTTCTTGTAAAATCTCTGTGGCTCGATCATAAAAACTGAGCAAGTTCGTTACACAGGACCTTCCAGATCGAAAACCATACTGTCTGTCTGATATTATATCGTTTTCCTCGAGGTGTTCTACCCATTTAGTTTTAATTATTTTTTCCAATATTTTGACTATTACACTTGTCAATGATACAGGTCTATAATTAAGGGGGTCTTCCCTGTTTCCACTTTTGTAGATTGGAACTATGTTAGCCTTTTTCCACACATCAGCTACAGCTCCTGTAAACAGGGATGCCTGAAAAATCAGTTGAAGTGGAATGCTGAGCTCAGGTGCACATTCTCTCAGAACCCATGGTGAAACTCCATGTGGACCAACTGCTTTTTTCTTACCTAGCTCCTTTAGCATTTTTTCCACTTCGTCTCTAGACACCTCTATGTGCTCTATGTTGTTCTCTGGAATTCTTATTGTGTCTGGTTCCCTCAAGATTTCATTTTGTACAAACACACTTTGGAACTTTTCGTTTCGTGTTTCACACATTTCCTTTTCATCTTCCGTGAATCTATTTCCCATTTTCAACCTCTGAATATTATCCTTTACCTGCAATTTGTTGTTTATGAATTTATAGAATAGACGTGGTTCTGTTTTACATTTGTCTGCAATCCCTTTTTCAAAATTTCTTTCTGCCTCTCTCCTCACTGCCGTGTAGTTGTTTCTCGCATCTTTGTATCGCTGGTATGTTTCACCTCCGGCCTGCTCATGCGCCGACTGAACCGTCCTGGTCCTTGGACAGGGTGCTCTCCTATCTTTCCTCTCCTCGGTTTGTGGTGGCCCTTTCGGTTCCAGATTGTTTTTCGAAGACTTTGTTTTTGTTGGCATTGGCGCTCTGGGGGCCGGGTAGGGGAGCTTCATGCTCTCCTCCGGCGCAAGGGTTTCTGCTCTTTTGGTCCTGGGGGTAGGTTTGTCCATTTGCAGCCTTCTCCATCTTTTCTGGCGAAGAACGAGACGACTACTTTCCGGAGGGGTCCGTGGGTCATTGATGCTTGGTCGATTTGGCCGGTGGTGCATCATGTGTTGTGTCCGGTTGCGGCTCTTCGCCGTTACCTGCGCGCCTCAGCTGGGGTGGCTGGGGATGCGCTTTGGGTTGATCCGGTTTCTCTCGTTCCCTGTTCCAGGGCTCAGGTCTCCCAGGTTGTCCGCAGGGTTATTAAGTCTAGCCAGCCTGTGGTCTATCCTCGTGCCCATGACGTTCGGAAGTTTACAGCTTTGGCTGCCGTGTTTGGTAACGTGTCTTGGGCTCATATTCGGGCGCCTGGATTTTGGACGTCGAACAGGGTCCTGGCTGCCCGTTATTTGGTGTACGAACGCCTATTCCTCAGCGTTCTTGTGATGCTTTGGGGGATAGGTTGCAACTAGTTGTCTCGACTTCGCGTTGAGGAGTTTGTGGCCGCCGCTTCCAGTGTAAGTCCCTATTTTACTTCTCTTTGGGTATGTAGCTCCAAGGAGCTGTAGGGGCTCCCCACAGAAAACCAGCGTTGAATGTAATGAAACGCCATTTTCTGGGTCAGCCCCCAGAGGCTCCCTGGCTACCCTCCCTCCCATCCGGTCGGCGGGGGTTTTTCACGTTGGTCGAAGTCTAGTTTCTGAGCTGAAGGCAGCCGGCGTGGTGAGGTCCGGGGCCCCTCCTCCCCCTCTCGGGGAGGGGAGGGGAGGGCTGCGCGGATGACCGGTGCAGCAGTAAATTGTGATAATTGCTTGTTTGCTTGTTTCCATGGGATTGTAGGGAGTTCATACCTCTCTGTTCAGTTTTTTGTTTTAGTTTCTTACCATGTTTGTTTCGTTATGCCTACCTTTCTGGGTGCCTAACCCCGGTCGATGGCAGATAAGGAAAACCCCCCAACCACAATGGGGTTTTCCAGGGCCATTGCTCCCTGAAACCTCTCTGAAGGGGCTAGGTTCTGGCGCTGGTCCCTGTAAGGTCTGAACTCCATAGCTAATGTCCCGGTCTAATATAACATACATTAGCTCTAGCTCCAGGGAGCCTCCGGGGCTCACCCAGAAAATGGTGTTTCATTACATTCAACCCTGGTTTTTTGTCACTTTTGTTATGATTGTACAAAAAAAATTTGAAATTTAGTCAGTCCCATTTTAAGTTCCATACTGTACAGCTACAAATACTTTATACCTAAACATTTCCTTCATGATCTGATATTAGGATTCTGCTGCGAAGATATGCTAAATTTTAATATTTGTGATTTGCTGTACACTGTGTGTATAAATAGTTTTTGTGATAAATAATTCTACATGTTTGTGGTATGAAAGACACTTGTGTTCATTCTGCAAAGAACTTTTAGAATAGTAATAGACATTGTTAATTGGCTAAGAAAACAACAAGGTTCTTAACCACTGCACTGCTCTGCATTAAAATATAACACCCCCGTGGTGTGCTGAAAATAAATTCTTTAAAAAAGTTATTTTATCTTCTATTGTTAAAATTCACTCTCTGATAACTAAAAAAATATTACATGTGACATACTTTAACCGTGATGGAGCTGGGAAGGTAATCAAATTATAGGCGCTGAGCGACGGAGCGCTCAAGGTCACTCGGCCTCGCCACCCCATGGGGTGGCAGTTGGTGCGAATATAATGTTTCAAAATTATTTTGATGTTTCTCATTTGTTTCTTTGTTTTTTGCTGTTATATTATTAAAAAAGTGTAATTTATGGAATTTATATAGTTCAGTGTGTGGAACATCTATATTCTCAAAATTATGGGGCTCATACACGTGACCTATTATATTCTACAATTAATCGAATAGTGTTTTTACTGTTATTACAATATATACACACATTGTATATACCTATCTACATATGTGTGCTCACCATAACAAACCACTAAGTTGGTATGGTGAGACCAAAAAACAAGAGTGGGCTGCCACACCCAACCAGCCCTCCCTCTGTCACTCCTTCAGCACCTAACTCGCCAACATTACTCTTCATAAAATACCGTTTGTGGTTTTATTACACTATATACGCACATTATGTATGGTGGCGACCATACACTTGTCATGCAGTGTGTTGGCTGCCATACAAGTCACACAGCAGCCAGATGCTACCTTCCTCACCAAAATGGCTTCTCCCAACATACTCCTTTTGCTGTTATTACTTTCTGTACACACGCTTTATATATATAAGTATCTACATATTTTATTCACGATAACTGTACAGCTAAGCTCACAATGCATCCAGCAAACGATGCTGGGTACCTCCCTCCCTCCTTCCTCACCTTGATTACTCCTCCCACCATACTACTCACATCTCTAATTTTCACCACAATCCTGCCATTATTAGAATTCTGGTCACTAAATCCTGCAAATGAATAATTTTTCACAAGTTTATTTTGTAAAGAATCACGTGAAGTCGTTTGAAGATTCGTAGATGGACGAAATAATGGCAGTGTGCTGTTGCTAGTGCTGTGAACATCTTGATCTGCATTGATTCACTGATATTGAACATTGTACAAAGTCTTTATCACAGTCAGGCTCTTCTATAATACTATCATGGCTAAATAATACCAGTTACATATATATTTTTACATTATTAGGTGATGCTGTGGTCAGAAGCTGAATAGCAGTGCTGTTAGCTCATGCTGAATGTGCCAGCCTAGGTTGCTCACTCAGTACTAAGGCTCTCATACCTGGGAATGTTGGCCACTTTTTTTTTTTTTTTTTTTTTTTAAGTGGCATCTGTTTACGAGAGCCCTGAGGAAGCTCATGTAAACCCTGTGTAGCTGCAGGAGTTTTGAATGCTACACTATACCTACAAGAGCCTCAAGGCGTGTTGCGCACCACCCATTGAGAGCCTCACGCTCGTTGCGCAGTGCAGTGGTTAAATCTTTGGAATTTAAATTGATATACATGAGAAATTTTCTTATTTACTCAGTTGAGTAGGAAGCTAGCACTAAGAATTGAGCAATCACAGGCATGATTAGGAGAATTCTTTTTAAATATTTTCTGTAACATTTTGTCATGAAAAAGGGCTACAAGATATTAAACTATAATTATATGTTACAAGTGATGATACAAAATTCTGAAAATTGGAAATGTGATTACACACACACAACTTGAAAATACAGTGTGTCCTCACTTGAACGAACTATATTGGGCGAGGCTGATTCGTTTCACCGCGGAATTCGTTCTACCCGTCGACCCCAGGCTGTCCCTCCTCTCCATATGAAAATAAGAGGTCCTACATCCACTACCTGTATCAACAAAACAAAAATCACAGAAAATCTATTTATTATGTGTGTATAATTTTGAACATGGCACATGATAGAACAATAGTTGGTAAACAATTCCATTTCAGAATCATAACTGTGACTATTATTGGTGGCCACAAATATGATGTAATGATCAGGATTCCCATGAGCCATTCATATCAGTCTTGAAATAAATATTCATAAAAAATTCATTTATTAGGAATTCTTCATTTTCACTGTGGCATTTGACTACCCTTACAAACAATTTAGAATGAAAATGCTACATATATGAGCATTATTGAATCTCATCGAGCAAAATCTTAATTTTCTCAACACACTGACAGTTGGTGGGCCGTCAATGGTAGGGGGAGCGGGTTGTAGCTGGCCGCTAGTAGTCAGGTGCAGGAGGGGAAGGGGGTTTGTAGCATGTTGGCAGTAGGGGGGGAGGGGGGCAGCTACCAGACTGGCATACCTTGGGCCAGATCAAGCCTCGAGCCAGACCAGGCCTTGGGCCAGACCAGGCCTCGGGCCAGACCAGGCCTCGGGCCAGACCAGGCTTCAGGCTAGACCTCAGACCAGGCCTTGAGCCAGACCAGGCCAGATAAGGCCTCAGACCAGGTCTCAGGTCAGACCTCAGACCATACCAGACCAGGCCAGATAAGGTCTCTGGCTAGACCTGAGACCAGGCCTCAGACCAGGCTTCAGGCCAGACCTCAGGCCAGACCTCAGGCCAGACCTCAGGCCAGACCTTGGACCCAGACTTTGACCAGACTTGATGTTGACTGCATAGAAGCTAGCTGTCTTTTTACCCCCCCCCTCCCAATACATCCACTGACACTGCCATTTATTATGAATTCTTCATTTTGACTAAGGAATATGATAGTGATGTGTTACTAACCGTTGAAATGGTAAAATTTTCTTTCCTAATTTTGTGAAAAGCAGCAAGTGCGTTATTATCGAGGCTGGCACCTCGATACTAAAGTATCGAGGTGCCAGACCTGGTGGACGTGCCTCCACTCACCTTCCTTCCCTGACGCCTTTCCACCCCCTCTAATACATTCCCTCATCACCGATACCACCATTTATTATGAATTTTTCATTTTGACTATGGAATATGATAGTGATGTGTTACAAACAATTGAAATGGTAAATTTTTCTTGGCTAATTTGGTGAAAAGTACAGTAGTGAGTGAGTGAAGCATCGAGGCACCAGCCACGTGTTGCCAATTAGTTGATAACTGATAACCAGAGCTCACGACTCGCACTACCTGCCTCCCCTGACAACTTCCACCACTGACACCATATACCTCCCCTGACAACAACTTCCACCACTGACACCACCTACCTCCCCTGACAACTTCCACCACTCACATCACCTGCCTCACCTGACAACAACTTCTACCACTGACAACCTGCCTCCCATGAGAATAACTTACACCACCTGCCCCCTAACAATAAACCCTAACTACTGACATCACTTGCCCCCTGACAAAAACTCAGTGAAGCAAATGGAGTTCTTAGGCCTACCAGGGACCACAAGCCAGAACCTGGCCCCTTTTGAGAGGCATGAGGAGCAATGGCCTAT
The DNA here is from genome assembly GCA_020271785.1 of Procambarus virginalis. Classification (NCBI taxonomy): domain Eukaryota; kingdom Metazoa; phylum Arthropoda; class Malacostraca; order Decapoda; family Cambaridae; genus Procambarus; species Procambarus virginalis. Next base: position 10,032 of record WNGS01067307.1, on the reverse strand, counting down.
AGAAACCCCCTGTGTGGTTTGGTTGCTGCAGTGCACTAGGTAGTTTGCTTCCCGAGGCTGCCCCATTTTGTTTATTGGGACCCGGACTTGAGGGGGGGGGGGTGTTGGTCGCTTTGGCCTTGGTTCTGTCCGCGCCTCCTCATTCTTCCCCTGCTGTGGTTCATTCAGTCCCCCCACTTCTGGCTTCGAAGCGTCTGAGGGCTTTGCGGGTCGGGGCAGGGTTTAGAGATTTCCGAGACGGGGGCAGTTTAAGGGGGTTGCCCCTTCTGGGGTGGCTACAGAGGCATTTGAGTTAGTTCCTCCAGCCGTGGTTCCGGGGTCTGACCAGTGCGCCCATCCTCTTCCTGCTGTTCCGGCTGCCCCGGCTTTTTCATGCGAGGCCGGGGCTTTGGAGGGCGACTCACCCCCCGGGTCCTGATGTGGAGGTTCCTGGGGTTGGGGAGGAGCTGACTTGGGGGCCTTGGGCCCTGTTGAACCCTGACTGGGTTTTCTGACCCTCCGAGCAGGGCTTGCTGTTACAAGGAGTGGGGTTTTCCTTCCTCCTCAGAGTACGAGTTGGATTTGAGTTCGGCTCCTGCCCGGGGTTCGGTTCCGTGTCTTTGCAGGTCCTTCGGTTCCGTCCGTCCTGGAGGTTTTCGGCCTCCCGCGTCTCTTTAGCTGAAGTGTGGGTGGCCATTGCGGCTTACCTCGTACGCGACCCGGATTATGCTTATAATGGGTCCATCTTCTTTCAGATTTGGGTCTTCGTCTCCATATTGGGTTCGTTTTGAGGTTCTGGAGTCATCCTGGCTAGCTCATATTAAGTATCTTTGAGGTACGAGGGCACCCAGGGATTATCCTCAAGGCTTCATTCTGCAATTTTTCAAACCCCCCAAGCTTGCTTTCAGGCATCAAAGCAAGCAGAGGTGCAGCATAATCCACTAAAGATCTGATGTATGCACGATACATCATTTTGACAATTCTGACATAGCCTGAGTGATAACCTGCAACATCCTTGAGAGCTCTGAGCCTCTCATTATACTGACAAATACAAAATACAAATACAAATATTTATTCAGGTAAAGTATATACATACAAGGTAAGATACAAAAGTTGATGGATGTATAGATAGAGCTAGTACATACAATGCCCAAAGCCACTATTACGCAAAGCGTTTCGGGCAGGAAAAACACTTAAGACTAAAGCTTAATACTAATTGAGATTAAAGTATAAATTGTGTTGAGAAAAATAAGAAAAAAATGGAAAAGAGGGGGGGGGGAACTTGGCAGAAAAAAAGCAAAAATACAATTTGGTCAACAAACAGCATTGTTTAAAATAGTAGACATGGGTTGACATTTTGGGGGGTGAGGTAGGTTACATTGAGTTAATTAGGTAGTACTTAGTTTTTATCTTAAACTGGTTGGAAGAGGTACAGTCTTTAACATAATTGGGAAGGTCATTCCACATTCGAGGTCCCTTGATTTGTAAGGCATTTCTAGTTTGACTAAGTCGTACTCTTGGAATATCAAATAGATATTTGTTTCTGGTGTGGTGCTCATGGGATCTGTTACAACCTTCTAGGAAGCTTTTAAAGGTACGTGTGTGTGTGTTTATGTAGGTGTATGTGTGTGGGGCTTCCTCATCTACAAGTGGGAAGACAATTACAACAGAAAACAAAAGCAGTGGCCGACTCAAACACTTTCTATCTGATCCATAGCAAATACACAGATTTAGAGTGCATTTTTGCAAGGTATATAAAGTATTATCATAACACAAAAATCATATAAAAATCAACGTTCACACCTAACCCTACATAAAACTATTAAAATCTTTATATTATGAGAAATATTTTGATAACACACCATTTTCCCAAATATATATTTCAAAGTCTTTATATTAAGACATTTTTTGCCCTGTATGAATATCTATCTTAAAAAATAATAATTAAAAAGTTGCCAATCCTGACATCTATATATGTTTAATTTCTTACTCGGAAATGCCTGCTCATGCTTCCATCCCCATTATATCGTGTTATTCTCCTCTCATAACGTAACGTAGAAGAGGACTGAGAACAGCGAACATAAGAGAACAGAACACAGACCATATCAGTGAACAGGGAACTGAACAGAGAACCGAACAGGGAACAGAACATTGAACAGAACAGAACACACAAAGTAGAACAACAAAGAACAGAGAATCGAGAACCAAGAAGAGAACAGAACAGAGAACATAGAGCATAATACATATAGAACTGAGAACATATATAAAGATATTCTATGTAAAATTACTTGGAAAAATTAAAAGGTTATATTATATATCAAGATCTTAATTATTCAAAACGGCTGATGACTTTGCGTTAATGTATAAAATACTACTCGATTTTATGTCAAGTTTATTACACAATATACGTTGCAGGGTTATCCATTGCTGAAATGAAGTATATAAATATACGTCGTGATGTTTAGAGAAGTAAATGAAGAGTTGCAATGTTAATTAAGCAACTAGCAAGCATTCAAATTAACAAACGATCGTTCTGGGTTGTTGCCAAATGCCACCTTTGCAGCATCCCCCTGCCACCTCATCTGCATGAAATTTGGGCGTTTTTACGCAAGGGACATTCAGCCAGGGTTAATTAGGTAGATAAATCGTCAGTGTATATATTCCTACATTTAACTTGATGGAACGAATCTGACATAAAATTGCAGTCACTGCGTGAAGGCGACGATAAGTCATATCTGGCAAATCCTCCTTCTCTCCCTCTAGATTTCTAGTAGGAATTCTAGTAGAATTTTTAGGGGATTTCTAGTAAGATCCTAGTAGGATTTCTAGGTGATTATAGTAGTATCCTAGTAGTATTTCTAATAGGATTTCTAGGGATTCATAGAAAGATTTTAGAATGATTTCTAGGTGATTTCTAGGATGATTTTAGTAGGATTTCTATGGGATTCCTAGTAGTATTTTCTATTAGAATTTCTAGTAGAGTTCCTAATAGGATTCCTAGTAGGATTTCTAGAAGGATTTCTAGTAGATTTCTGTGATTTATAGTAGGATTTGGGGGGATTTTCTTGTAAGATTTCTAGTAGGATTTCTAGGGGATTCCTAGTAATGATTATAGTAGAATTCATAGTAGGATTTCTAGTAGTATTTCTAGTAGGATTTCTAGGGGATTTCTAGGTGTCTAGTAGGATTTCTTGGGGATTCGTAGTAGGATTCTAGATGATTTCCAGTAGGATTCCTAGTAGTATTTCTAGTAGGATTTCTAGGGGATTCCTAGTATGATTTCTAGGGGATTCCTACTATGATTTCTAGGGGATTCCTAGAGGATTTCTAGTAGTATTTCTAGGATGATTTATAGTAGGATTACTTGTGGATTACTATTAGGATTTTCTAGGTGAATTCCAGCAGGATTCCTGGTAGTATTTCTAGTAGGATTTCTAGTCGGATTCTAGTAGGATTTCTAGGTGATGTCTAGTAGGATTTCTAGTAATATTTCTTGGGGATTCCTTGTATGATTACTATTACGATTTCTAGTAGGTTCTATGTGATTCCTAGTGGGATTTCTAGGATGATTTTAGTAGGACTTCTAGTAAGATTTCTAGTGGGATTCCTAGTAGAATTTCTAGTAGGATTGTAGTAGGATTTCTAGTGGGATTTCAATAAGTATTCCTACTAAGGTTTCTAGTAGGATTTGTACGGGGATTTCTACTAGGATTTCTATTAGGATCCTAGTAAAGTTTCAAATAGGATTTTTATGTGATTTCTAATAGGATTTCTTGTAGGATTTCTAGGGTATTCCTAGTAGGATTTCAAGGGTATTCCTAGTAAGATTTCTACTAGGATTCCTAGTAGGATTCCTTGTAGTATTTTCTAGTAGGATTTCCAGGGGATTCCTAGTAGATTTCTATAATGATTTCTAGTAGGATTTCTAGGGGATTCCTAGTAGGATTTCTAGTAGGATTCCAAGTAGGAGTTTTAGTAAGACTTCTAGGCGATTTCTAGTAGGATTAATAGTATTTCTAGTAGGATTTCTAGGGGATTCCTGTAGGATTCCTAGTAGGATTTCTAGTAGGATTTCTTGGGAATTCCTAGTAGTATTTTCTAGTAGGATTTCTAGGTGATTTCCAGTAGGATTCCTAGTGGTATTCTAGTATGATTTCTAGGGGAATCCAGTATGATTTCTAGGGGATTCCTAGTATGATTTCTAGGATTCCTAGTAGGATTTCTAGAAGGATTCTAATAGGATTTCTAGTATGATTTCTATGATGATTTCTAGTAGATTCTTGGGATTACTATTGGGATTTCTAGTAGGATTTCTAGGTGAATTCCAGTAGGATTCCTGGTAGTATTTCTAGTAGGATGCATAGTAGGATTTCTAGTAATATTTCTTGGGGATTCCTTGTAGGATATCTATTAGGATTTCTAGTAGGATTTCTATGGGATTCCTAGCAGGATTTCTAGTAGGATTTCTAGTAAGATTTCTAGTGGGATTCCTAGTAGTATTTCTAGTGGGATTCCTAGTAGTATTTCTAGTANCTTCTTGATTTTTTCGTACCCATTCTAAATGTGTGCGCGGTTGGTTGTGTACAAAATGGACTCTTAGGACCTCCAGTGAGAGGCAGCCATCTTTGAAAAAATTCCTAGAATGCCCTAGGGCTGCAGGCTGGGTTAGTACTGAGTGAGCAACCATGGGGGGGCACACTCGCCTTTGGCTCCCAAACACCTGTCCGACAGTGTTGAAAGATCACACTCTGTCGGTGAAATTCAAACCATATTGTTTGAGGAGCATAAGGGTCATAGTATTGGTGAAGCTAGGCACAGTAAGGACCTAACACAAAGGTCGGATGCAAGTGATACAGCACCCATGAAGAATATACAGCGAGCGTATCCAGTTGTAGCTGTGAGCGCCACCCTTGCCCACCTATGCTATCTCCAATTTATATAGATGATACATAGATGAATCATTTCTGCATTCAGTGATGATGCATATAATACAAGTAGCATAGATGAACAGTGTTAGCGGCTTCCATGATGGTGTTTTCCATAGCTATTTTCAAGAATAGCTGAATCTCTTCTTGACTGACAGACACTCTATGAGGCTAGCTGAATCTCTTCCAGAATCTCTTCCCGACTGATGGACACTCTTTGAGGCTGGCTGAATCTCTTCCTGTGTGGGACCTTACAAAGCGATCTTTTCACGACTACCTTACAAATTGATCTTACCCTATAATCTTTTCAAGACCACCTTACACTTTACAAGCTTGGCTACATACCACCTACAGGTACTAATGCCAAGGGTGTATGCGAGTGCATTATTTGCAAGCACACAGAACAAAGAAACAGGAAGCGAAAATCTATCTGTACCTGATGCAACAAGAGCGAGGTCGCGCTGTGTACCATGGACTATTTCATTGATTATTACTCGCTTCCAAAGTACTGAGTAATTACCTAAGTGTAATTACCTAAGTGTAGTTACAGGATGAGAGCTACGCTCGTGGTGTCCCGTCTTCCCAGCACTCTGTCATATAACATATAACGCTTTGAAACTACTGACGGTCTTGGCCTCCACCACCTTCTCCCCTAACTTGTTCCAACCATCTACCACTCTGTTTGCGAAAGTGAATTTTCTTATATTTCTTCGGCATCTGTGTTTAGCTAGTTTATATCTATGACCTCTTGTTCTTAAAGTTCCAGGTCTCAGGAAATCTTCCCTATCGATTTTATCCATTCCTGTTACTATTTTGTATGTAGTGATCATATCACCTCTTTTTCTTCTGTCTTCTAGTTTTGTGTGTAATACAGTGTGTTACTGTGTAAATAGTGTGTGAAACTGTACATATTGTACTTTTAGTGAATTTTTAACAAGTAATATTGCGACAATAAACATTTATTGTGGACACATTACTGACACATGTATCACAGTTCCATGGAACATTATGAATGTTCTACTGTATACATATTGTAAAGGACACAAATATGCATCATATCCGATAAAAAACAAATAAAACCGTATTGGAAATACAGTACATAGAACAAATAATTGAAAATATATTTGTGGCAACACCCGGTGCTTGAATGGCCCGCGCGACCATGTCTGGGCGAGTAATGCATGGGCGACCAGCCCCTGATGACGTCACAGTGCACCTTGTCCACATCCCCACAGCCAAAGTAAGTGAAATTTAGTATTTATTTTTAAATAGACATGTTTAGGAAAGGGAATTTATCATTTTACGAAGAAATTTTTTTTGGGGGGAACACTGTATTTCATGCACACAGGGGGAATTTCACAATAAACTTGGCGCAGCATGGTGGTTAACCCTTAAAGTGCTCATCACTTCATATGAAGTGCTAGGCGTTTTACGAGTCGACTGCTCTTCACTTCATATGAAGTGTTGGAGCACTACGCAAGATTTAAACGGCCCGCGGATACACGGGGTTCACCACACCTTCATCAGGGCTCTTGTAAACAGACGCCATTTTAAAAAAAATCGTGGGCCAAACTCCCGGGTGTTAGGGGCCTCAGTATCGCGTAAGCTACCAAGCTTGACGCACGCAGCATGAGCTCACAGCACTGCTGTTCAGCTTGTGACCACAGCATCGCCTAAAAATGCCATAATATACTTGTTCATGCTATTATGTAGCGATGATATTATTACAGAAGACCCCTGACTGTGATAAAAGTGACCAGGGTTCTGATAATAGCAGGATTGCGATGATATTTAGCGCTGTGCGCCATGGAGGGAGGAGTAATGCTGTGGGAGGGAGGGTGGTGGCGATGTTTTCTGACTGTGTGTGGCCACCTTTTATTGACTGCACTCAGCATACCAGCTTAGTGGTTCGCTATAGTGAACACAAATGTAGATACTTATATATAACGTGTGTATAGAGGGTATAAACAGCAAGGTTTGGAGCCGCCATTTTGGTGAGGGCGGTGGCATCGTCTGCACGACGCCACCGTGCAGACGACGGTGTTGTTTACTGTTTACCACGATGGTCTTTGGGCACCATACCAGTTTATTTGTACAAGTATGGTGAATAAAACAGGTAGATATTTATTTATAATGTGTGTATATAGCGTAATAACACCACACAGTATTGTTGGAGGAGAAATATTAGTGTGTCTGGCCTTGAGGGAGGCAGCCATCAGCTGACTGCGTTAGGTCCTATGTCTTTGTGACTTTACTCACCATACAAGCTTAGATGTACAGTTATGGTGAACAAAACATGTAGATACTTATATATACCATCTGTATATAGTGAATTATAGCAAAAACAGTATTGTGGGAGGAGAATGTGGGCGAGTCAGATGACTGGAGGGAGGGCGGGAGTGGCTGGCTGGTACACGGCGGTCACTCCTCGTTACTTTTTGACTCATAATAGCTACTTAGTGGTTCGTTATAGTGAACAAAACATGCAGATACTTATATATAACCTGTGCTTATAGTGTAATAACCGACAAAGTATTTGTTCACTGATTGATGAACATAACTGAATCAACAATATGCACACCATATTTTTGAGTACAGCAATGATTCACTCATTTTATTATATAAATATATCAAACTACACACTATTGAATAATATTACAGCAAAAAAACTATGAAACATCAATCAGAGACATTGAAATAATTAGGTAATTATCTCTTTGTGGCAACTCTGGCCTGACAGCTGGCGAGCAACAGACCGCCTGGGACGCATGCTGAGTCAGCGCCTATAATTTGCCAGACTTCCCCGCCCTATAGCGGGCAATATATGGCACTTACGATTTTTTTATTATTTTTCCGTGATCAGTGAACACAAATTAACAGGTTAGGAAGAAAAAATAATTTTTTTTTTTCAAAATGACATGCGCCTGTGCGGATAGCAGGATATTAGACCCCGAGCATGTTAAGGGTTAACACTAAATGGCCAACCGAGTATTCTCGGTCGGCGGGAAACTGTGCAAACTGAGAAAACTCTTTTTGATTTTTCGGTACCAATTCTTAATGTGTACGAGGTTGGTTGGTACGAAATGGACTCTTAGGACCTCCAGTGAGAGGCAGCCGTCTTGGAAAAAATTCCCCGAATGCCCTAGGGCTGCTGGCTGGGTTAGTACTGAATGAGTAACCATGGATGGTGCACGCGCCTCTGGCTCCCAAACACCTGTTTGACGCGGTGTGAAAGATAACGCTCTGTCGGTGAAATTCAACCTTATTGTTGAAGAACATAAGGGTCATAATATTGATGAAGTTAGGCGCAATAAGGACCTAACATAAGGTCGATGCAAGTGATACAGCACCTATGAGAGACAATACAGCGAGCGTATCCAGTTGTAGCTCTGAGCGTCATTCTTGCAATCCAATGCTATCTACAATTTATTTAGATGATACATAGATGAATTATTTGCAAGCACACAGAATATGAAGAAATAGGAAGGAACAAATTTATCTGAACCCGGTGCAACTGAGAGCGAAGTCGCGCTGTGTACCATGGGCTACTTCGTTGATTATTACTCACTTCCAAAGTACTGGTGTGTGTAATACAGTGTGTTACTGTGTAAATAGTGTGTGTGAAACTGTACATTTTGTAATTTTAGTGAATTTTAACAGGTATATTACGACATAAATATTTATTGTGGACACATTGCTGACACATGTATCACAGTTCCAGGGACCATTATGAACGTTCTACTGTATACATATTGTAAAGGACACAAATATGCATCATATATGATAAAAAAATAACAAATAAAACCACATTGGAAATACATAAGACATATAATTAAAATATATTTGTGGCAACACCCGGTGCTTGAATGGCCCGCGCGACCATGTCCTGGGTGATTCACGCACGGGCGACAGGCCCTGATGTACGTCACAGCACACCTTGTCCATGTCCCCACAGCCAAAGTAAGTGGAATTTGGTATTTTATTTTTAAATAGACATGTTTAGGGAAGGGAATTTATCATTTTACGAAAGAAAAAAAGAATGTTTTTGGGAACACTTTATTTCATGTGCACCGGGGGAATTTCACAATAAACTCAGCGCAGCACACGTGGTTTAAACATTGAAAGATTATTAAAAGATAGTAGGCATATGGATATGGTTAAAGCATCACCCATCACTCTGGTACAGTCAACCCTTATTTCCCAATACAGTAAATTATTAACGAGATTGCATTAAGGACTCTTCTCAATTTCACTCATTAGGGTAATATTGACTTTAAAACTGGGATCCACTCCTGTCCAGGTCCCAGGAACCATGTGTGGGGCTCATAAGGAAATGTGAAATATTGGATGAATAAAAGGGACAAAAAGAAAAAAAAAATAATGTGTGCTAAGAAAAAAGGTTAATGTACAGTGACACCTTGGCTAACGAATGCCCTTATTTACAAACTTTTTGGGTTACGAGCCCAATTTCTTCATAAAATCCGAATCGGGTTACGAGGTTTGCCTCAGGGAAAAAAAAAAGTGTGCTGATACGCGTATGGCTAACCTAGAGTGTGGTGGCACGACGATCGCACCGCAGTTTACTAGTGCCTCCGCCTAGTGATAATCGCACCTGAATTCTTTGTAAAGAATTAAATTTTGGGGGGATTTTTGGATATTGAACATAATAGTAGTTGTTATATATCTCGCCATGGGTCCCAATAAAGCCAGTGGTAAGGTTCAAGCCAAGAACCTTAAACATGTGAGATGACCATAGAGGAAAACGAGTCACTATGGAAAGGTCTTAGTGAGAAAACAGCAGAGAGCCACAACCAGGTCCTAGTGGAATGCAGGCAAAACGTGCCAGAGAGTGTACCCCAGAGAAGTTATCGCTGAATGATGTTATTATGGAAGGGGACTTCCCTTCCAAACACTAATACCTCTCCTTCTGCCCCCTCCTCACCATCTTCCATACACCAACAAAAGTCGTCAGTAAAGGTAAGTACTGTAATAACTTGTACATACTTAGTACTGAACATTTGGTGAATTAGGTTAAAATTTACTTTGAAGTTATTTTGGGTTAATTACTAATTAAATTTACATTATTTTCTTATGGGGATTTTGCTTCAGTTTACGAATATTTGGTTCT
>WNGS01067302.1:0-20471 GCA_020271785.1 Procambarus virginalis | reverse complement strand
TCCAAGCTCATTGACACCACAAGAGACCCTAGAGCGGCAAGTTTTCTCTTTCAGCGCCTCAGTGTCGCGATCCAGAGGGGGAATGCTCGCTGCATCCTCGGTTCATGCCCAACGTCGGAGGAGTTCGAGGAATCTACAGCCTCTAGGAAGCGAACTATTTTTGTGTCCTCTTAATGCTCATTTTTTGTATACAATCAGATATGTAACTGTATAACCTTGCTTAATAAAGTGTACACCATAAAAAAGGGGGGTGGTAGGAGAAGAACACCCTCATGTATTCAGAGTTAAATGGCAAGTTTTTCCCTGAATGCTCTGTGTTTCCTTCTCTGAGGCTGTGGGTCCCTATAATTGCACCAGAGGTGGTACCCCCCTATATATATATATATATATATATATATATATATATATATATATATATATATATATATATATATATCATATATATATATATATATATATATATATAAAAAGTTGTGAGGGTACCACCTCTGGTGCCAATGTGGGGACCCATAGCCTCGGAGAAGAAAATAAAACGTATTCAGAGGAGACCTTGTGGTTTCTCACTGAACACTAATATTTTCTTCTCCTACCACCCCATTCTTTTGTATGTACATATATATTTGCTTTATTTGAACTGTGTTACAAAAAAGGAGTTACATATAGGTTACAAAGATGGTTATCATAGGTTGTCGAGTTCCTCCAGCTCCTCAGATGGCGGGCAGGAACCCTGGATGCAGTGCGCATTTCCCCTCTGTATCGCCACGCTGAGGCGCTGGAAAAGAAAGCTGGCAGCTCTAGGGTCCCTTGTTGTTTCAATGAGCCTAGAACCCAGTTCCTTCAAAAAACTGGTAGCACTTTTACCCCGCGCCGAGTGTCTCAGAAGCAATGGGGACAAAATTGTAGTGGTGATCAAGTTCTCTACTTACGGGATTTGGCTGTGCTTCCCTGTGGGTGGCAGCCACCTGGTTGTGCAACACTGAGGTCAATGTAGGTGTTAGCCAGGGTTGATACGCACGTGTAGTCCCATACCAACTGCTTGCCATTCTTCCAGGGGTTCACTGTGATACCATCCGGGCGACCAATAAGAGCATCATATATATATATATATATATATATATATATATATATATATATATATATATATATATATACTATATATATATATATATATATATATATATATATATATATATATATATATATATATATATATATATATATATATATATATATATATATATATATATATATATATATATATATATATATATATTTATATATATATATATATATATATAAATATATCATATGTTTCTTTTTACTGTCGATGGTAATTGTAAAAGCAATTCTCCAAAAATCTTTTCATTTCTAGTCTGATGCGACACTTGAGCGCGTTTTGTAAAACTTATTTAATTTTCAAAGACTTTAGTTTACAAACACACAACTGTAACCTGAAAACACCAAAACAGAGTTTTACCTAATGCTAACGTAGTTGTTCTTGTTGTTTAAGATTCGCTACTCAGAACAATAAGTTCCAGTAGCACGGGCTATGGTGAGCCCGTAAGTGGAGGTTCTTCGGAGCCATTATCTGTACCAGTAGCTGATACTAGGGATCTGGCGATGGATGGGGGTCTTCATGCTGGTTTTCAGCCTGGAGGGCTGGCTATATCAGTTATGGAGCTGGTGTGATTAGTGTCGACCTCTAGGTTTTCGTTTTTTCTTTGCCTGCGACTTTGGCTGAGTAGTGCTGTCGTTGGAGTTTGGTGACGTGGCCTCCATGAGGAAGTCTTCAACCGTGTATGTGTCGTATTTGTGATGCGGCGCTGGAGCTCCTACTATGATTTCCTCATCTGAGGAGTCCGTAACCTCCGTAGTGGGTGTTTTGTCTTTCGCCTCGCAGCCTTAGGTAGGTTTAGGTGTTGTTGATTGGTGGTTGTAGTTATCTCAGGAGCGCTGGTGGTGCTGTTATCGTTTGTAGACAGCACGTCTGCTAGCGCGGCTGCTGAGACTGTGATGGTAGGAGTGTTGGGAGCTGGAGAAGGAATTACCTCTGTTTGTGTCGCCCGGGTCATGGACGGTTCTGGAGTCGGTGTTGAAGTTGACCGCACGGTCGTCCTAGTGGTAGTCTCTGGAGTGGTAGAGGAGGCAGTGAGATTTACGCTAATGGTTATAATGGGGGCCAGGCCATTGTCTATGTATAATGCGTTTAGTTCACTGACAAAGCGCTGGTTGTCAGGTCCTGCAAGCCTTTCCGCTAGTTTAAATTAAGAAGACCAGGGATAATGCCTGCACGTGATGCAGGGGGCATCACGTGCAGAAGGGAAGGTTTCAGACGAAAGACAACTCCGAAACCCGGGACCCTCAAAAGACCATACGATGGAAGTCTGATGATGCGCTCGGGACAGACGTCACACAGGTATGAAAGTTTCTTCATACCTGTGAGATTTCTTCATTCATACAAACCCTCAGGAAGGTACGCTGCAGAGCCTGACTACAGCAGTCGACAAAGCCCTAGCCTAGGAGCCATAGAACTAGTGCAACAACAAAAACAAGCGGCGCCAAAACCCTTACGTTCAGTACTCCTGATGAACGATGACGATGATGTCCCTCTGTCCCCGATTCTAGGCAAGCCTGCCCCACAACAACCCCCCTTCCCACCCAGAACAGATTCGAACAGAAGGAAGAGCCCGAAGAGACTGAACTTCCAACGGGACACCTCGGCGAACAACAACAACAGGCAAGGTAGGAATAACAGAGACAGGTAACGAGAAGGATGGAGAAATTCATCACGAGACAAACCGGGTGGAAACCAGACGAGGAACAACAGGGACAGATCCAGAGACAACCGAGGCCAGTGTAACAGGAATGGGACAGGCGACCACACAGGCCAGAACAACAGGATCACCCCAGGAGACAATAGAGGCAATAACAGCAGAGACTACCCCTCCTGGAACAACAACAATAGCAGGGACAACAGACAGGGAGGTAATAATAATAATAGGGGCCATAATAATAATTTTTTTCAGAAACAGAAACAGGGGCAGAGGCAACAATCGGAACCAGGAGAACAACAACAGACCCAAGCGCTGGAACAGCACGAACCGAGACCAACAAGGAAGAGACAGAGACAGAGGGTGGAACGGTGGAGATCGGAGAAACTCAGGAAACGACAGGAATTAAGGCAGAAAAGAGGACAATTGAAACAGACAGTTGTCTCGGAGGTACCCCTTACTGAACAGGAGAGGAAACTGTTGGAAAAGGGACTTAAGTTCGTGATAGGCCCTCCGGCGCGTAAGAAGAGGGAAGATGCGATAGAGGATCTGTGCAACAACTTGGAAACTAGTATCAACCAAGTTTGGAGCAACCTCCGGCCGGAGCAAGGTAAGTCACAGGGAGCAATTAAGAGAACTAAACTCTCCCTCTCTTTTAGGTACCTCCACCCCAGCAAACCAGTCCAGTGCCCAAACTACAACCTAGTAGGCTTTAAACCGGTAATCCAGCAAATGAAGGTCGACCTCAAGCGTGGTGCGGAACGACGACGCAACTGCAATCTCACAAGGGAGGAGAGGGACGCCCTATCAACGTTGAAAGGACGCACGGATATTGTGATAAAGCCGGCGGACAAGGGAGGTACTGTCGTCGCCTGGAGAAAGGACAACTACAGGAACGAGATGAAGAGGCACCTGGCAGACAATGCAGCCTACAAACAGATACACAACCAGGATGATGCACTTAGAAACGCCCAAACGAGGAGTAAGAGGATAGCCCTCAAGCTGTTCGAAAACAAGACTGGGGACAGGAGTAGGGAAAAGTGTGACTACGACGTCGCGCGCCATCTGCCAGGTGGACCCCCCTGTGACTACGACGCTGCGCGTCATCTGCCAGGTGGACCCTCCTGCGACAAGAGGGATGCGTGGGCTCAGCCAGGTGGACCCACCGCGACTACAACCGTGCGCAGCATCTGGCCAGGTGATCCCATTAGAGCCAGCTGGCCATGTGGTGTGCAGGTGTCTAGCCACATAGTGTTGTAAGGGGATTTTCCCAGAAGTTGGGGCGTGTCGGACACGTGTGAGTGTCCGGTGTTTGGGTATGTGGTCAGGGAAGATTTGGGTCATGTTGTTTGGGGGGTAGGGGAGTATGTAGGGCTATGTGGTATGTGCTAGAGTAAGAGGTATGTGGATATGTTGTTAAGAGTAAATGAATATGTATGTTTGTTTTCCGTAGACTTAATCCTGTGCGTAGATAATAGTTTTGATTAAAGACTATGTATTGCTATGTGCTAGAGCATGAGGTTGGCACTAGAAGGCCAACAGATGTTGATGTGGTAGGGGAGGGAGGGGATAGGGAGTGTGAGGGAGAGTGAGGGGAGCTTCCCCTCTTGCTGGAAAGTGTTTAGGACCATTTTGTGGTTTGTGGTTTTTGACAGCTTCCGTTTAGGTAGCACTTGAGAGAGTGTCATGTTGGGTAGGGGATGGAAGCTATGTGCTTGGTATGCAGACATGTGGAGGGAGGGGGGGACCCTCCCGTACCTGAGAGGGAGCAGGGAATTAAGATGAGAGAAGGAGGGAGAGTGAGGGGACCTTCCCCCATGGCTGGAGAGTGTTTAGGGTCATTTGTGGTTTTTGACATCCATTATCCATTCTTCGAGCTATGCACACGACATGAAGTGACAGGAGGGTAGGAGAGAAAAAAAGAGACAGACAGACAGACCGACAGACAGACACACAGACAGACAGACAGACAGACAGACAGACAGACAGACAGACAGACAGACAGACAGACAGACAGACAGACAGACAGAGAGGAGAGGCACTTAAGATATGAATGAGATGCGGCAGCAGTAGGCAGAGAAGGTCTGTTTTATGTAACAATGCACAGGGCTGTGAAAGAGCAGCAGGACGGAAGTGGACCATTAACCTTAAACGCTTTTCAATGTCTACAGAGAGGACAGAGAGATGCTCACCCCAACAGGCCATCACCTGTCCACCATCAATCACTTCTCATCTGACTGGATTGTTTCTCTTTTCTAGCACAGGTGGCGTCATATCTCCCTCAGCAGAGATTATATGCAATAAACGGGAAAAGTAAACACATTATATAAATTTATTTCTTTTATTAAACACTTAAGTGATTTACAACGATAATATTGAGTATGCCATGAGCGCAACATACAAATTCCAAAATGCAGTCCTGGGAGTTTGACACACATTGATTAACAAGATATCTGATTATTTATACAACTTCTCTCTACATTATATGCAGGGTTGCATAGCGTGTCAAGAACTACCTACGTGATGCTAAACAGTCAAATCTCACACAAGGCAGACATATGGGCAGAGCCGCATAACGGGTCAAGGACTGAACACGCCATTCATTTTTAGCTAATCACGTTACAATCATGACGTGCTAGTTACAAAATTCAAAATAAGTCTGCACATCGACGCTTGAGACGTGATCACTACCTACAAATTTTTGTTAACTGTGTTCGCAACATCTGGTGTCCAAATAAATATCATTGAAATGTAAGCATGTTTTCTCAATCTCCATCACCTCTTCTTCCTACACCCATTATTGCTATGCAGACCTTATAAAACACAACGGCGTTATCATAGGAAGACAATGACACAGAATGTTCAAGACTCCTGAATGAGTGAAACATCAACCCGTCTCGTTAGGGTCTAACCTTCATGCTGGTTTGAGGCGTAGTGACATGGGCGAGGTACTGGGATGACCCTACCCTCACCCCATCCACCCCCACCATTCCCCCATCCCCACTCCCACCCCCCACCCCCTTCCAAGCCCAAACCATCGAGCATCACTTCACCCTTCCCAGACCGGATGTTCTGTGCAAAGACTTTAGTATTATTTCTGATCATATGTGTAACCTTGTATCGCAACGTGACCAACATGGTATCATCATTCTTTGCTCAATAGCATTTTTTTCTTTTTAAAGTAGTGAGTCATAAGGTGGACTTCAATCTTATTATTATAACAAAACATAATTTATTTGTAAACACATCTGCATGGGATACACATAGCAGTCAGTAGTTACTCTCTCTCTCTCTCTCTCTTCTCTCTCTATTCAGATCATTTAATAGTTGGGGAAAAAGTAACATCAATTCCTTTCTCCTGCTGCCGCTGTTCACGTATCTTTTTGTTTTCCTTTCACTTAGACGGATAGCTCACCAGAGGATAGAAAACTAATGTCAATTTTCGAACCCCCATCACACTCACTTTTATAACTTTGTAACGTAACATGACCAACATGTTGTCATCGTTCTTTGCCCAAATATTATTAATGTAGCGTGACCAACATGTTATCATCGTTCATTGCCTAAATATCATTTTAAGAGTAAGAGCAACTTTCTGTCCGAATATCATATTGATATGTGAACCCCATTTAGCCAAACACAATATCTCCTTTACATCTCATACCATATAATATTACTGTCTACCAGTTTTTTGCCCCTGTAACACATTGTAACGTAACGCGAAATCAAATTTCTACAAACCAAAATAACATTTTTTAAATGAAGTTTGACTTAGTCCATCTCCTTTACATCTCATACCATATAATATTACTGTCTACCAGTTTTTAGCCCCTGTAACACATTGTAACGTAACGCGAAATCAAATTTCTACAAACCAAAATAACATTTTTAAATGAAGTTTGACTTAGTCCATCTCTTTACATCTCATACCATATAATATTACTGTCTACCAGTTTTAGCCCCTGTAACACATTGTAACGTAACGTGGAAATCAACTTTTCTGTTGACCAATTAGCATTATTGAAAATGTAAACCATGTTTAGCCATTACATCCAAACACAAGTAAAATATTACCACAGCCCTGTTTAGTTCTTGTAACACATTATATCGTTACGTAACGCAACGTGGAAAATCTTCTTTCTATCTGATGACCAAATAACATTTTTGTAAATGTGAAGCTTTGTAGATTTAATTTTAAACAAAGGTGTGTCACTAGTCCACAAACTAAGAGTGGTGAGTCAGGAAGAATGTCTTTGTGAAATATGCACAGAAGAGTTTGGGGAGATATGATCACTACATACCTACAAATTCTAATATTTTTTGTTAACTGTGTGATCACGACATTTACCTCTTGGTCTCTTGTTCCGCCTCTCACTAGACAATAAACACAATTTTGTATAATTTCTCGACTAAAATACCACTCTGAAACATCTTTACACTTTATTTTTTCATTGAAACGTGCACAGCCATCAAAGGAAATCTCACTACTGCATGGATGTCTTGTGTGTTAAATATACGAACCTTTCCTAGCATATCATATTTCTTTGTGAAACTTATATGTGGTGATCATATCTCCCGAGTCCACACAATAACCCACACATCACCCATCTTCAGTTTTCAAATCACAGCTCGCATCTAATTTACTGTCATTTTTTTTTGTTTGCAGAAACTATGTTTTGAGAATATGCACAATGTCACCAATTACTGTTCGTATCATCAAAGTCCTTTCAGTCATCAAAACAAGCAGAGGTGCAGCATAATCCACCAGAGATCTGATGTATGCAAGGTACACCATTTTGACAATTCCGACACCGACCCACCTTAGCGAGATGACTGTGCGCAACAATAGCCTAGCACTCTTAATAATTTTATTCAAGCACTGATAACATAGCATAATGTAAGATTTTTTTCACATTTCATATCGCGTGTGTAGATTTAGTTTTAACAAAAAGTGAAACACGAGAGCATGAACTAATAGGGTTGAGATAGGAGGAAAGGCTTTGTGGACGGCTAGTCATAACTTAACATAACAGATATGATTTCACAGAGTTTTAACCTTTTGCAAGTTTTTCAGTGTTTTCTCTTCACTTGTGCTAAGTGAGTCAGACAAAATGGGTCATTTCATTATTAGCCAAGGCAATACGCCATTAGCTAGTTAGTCAAAACATATAACACGCATTATTTCACAGGAATTTTTTCTAGCAAATATGGTTCCTTTAAGCAGTTCAACACATCAAACATCAGCAGTCCGCGAAATTCTCTTTAGTCAATAATCATCCTTTACAGTATTTCTTGACTAAAATAGCACTCCAAACATAAGTGGTCATTTTTATTCACACTGTCGCACTTAGTCAATAATTTGTTTCGCAGAGTGACAAGTTATGCTTAGTGACGAGATTTCACGGTGAGCATAGTTTCAAGAGAGTTCACACTGTATTAATTACGGTCACGGATATGTCATGTTATGTTTATGAAGATCACTACTTCTTATTTTCTTATTTTTACCCATTTCCCCGCACCCTGCTTTTCAGCCTTCACATATTCTTTTCAAATCAACTTGGCTTACTGTTTTTCCAGTAGATTGGTTTCACATTACATATATTAATCAACTTTCAAATTCAGTTCAGTTTCTTTTCAATATCACAGCTTCGTTGTTCCCCTGTCAGTATCCAGTTCAACACCTCATATTATCAACGTCATTAATACTACTATCATCAACCATGTATTGGATGTCTCAGACATTCAGTTAACAACTTAGTAAGTGTTTAATGAACGTGAGAATCACTTCATGTGCGCTCATTTTAGTTTAGTTTAAAGTTTTCCATCTTGAATTAATACTACTATCACCAACTATGTATTGGATAGCTCAGGCATTCAGTTAACAACTCAGTAAGTAAAATCACTTCATGTGAGCTCATTTTTAGTTTAGGATAAGGTTTTTCCATCGTAAAATACTATTATCATCAACCAGGTATTGGACGGCTCTACCATTCAGTTTACAACTCAGTAAGTGTTTACTGAACATAGATATCTCGCCATGTGACCTCATTTTTTAGTTTAAAGTTTCTCCATCGTAAAAAAAAAAAAATATTACTATCACAAACCTTGTATTGACCGGCTCCAGCATTCAGTTTACAACTCAGTAAGTGTTTACTGAATGCAAAATCGCTACATGTGCGGTCATTTAGTTTAAAGTTTCCAAGTCTTAAAATATTACTATCACCAACCATGTATTGGATGGCTCAACCATTCAGTTTACAACTCAGTAACTGCTTACTGAACATAGATATCCCTCCATGTGTCCTCATTTTTAGTTTAAAGTTTCTCCATCGTAAATAAAAAAATATATATATTACTATCACTAACCTTGTATTGGCTGGCTCCGACATTCAGTTTACAACTCAGTAAGTGTTTTCTGAATGCAAAATCGCTACATGTGTGGTCATTTAGTTTAAAGTTTCCCAATCTTAAAATATTACTATCATCATCAACCATACATTGACTGGCTTAGTCTTTCAGTTTACAACTCAGTGAGTGTTTACTGAACGTGGAAATTGTCACATGTGTGGCCATTTAGTTTAGTTTTAAGTTTCACAATCTTAAATTAAATACTATCATCAACCCCGTATTGGACTCTCGGGCATTCAGTTAACCACTCGTAAGTGTTTACTGAACGTCGAAATCATTTCCTGTGTGCCCATTTTTTACTTGAACCCGTCTCCACTCCAAACCAGTCAGGACCTAGGGTCCCGACTCGGACCGCAGGTCCAGTTTGGAGTGGAGACAATCTTAATTTAAGATTGTGAAACTTAAAACTAAACTAAATGGCCACACATGTGACAATTTCCACATTCAGTAAACACTCACTGAGTTGTAAACTGAAAGACTAAGCCAGTCAATGTATGGTTGATGATGATAGTAATATTTTAAGATTGGGAAACTTTAAACTAAATGACCACACATGTAGCGATTTTGCATTCAGTAAACACTTACTGAGTTGTAAACTGAATGTCGGAGCCAGCCAATACAAGGTTAGTGATAGTAAATATATATTTTTTTATTTATGATGGAGAAACTTTAAACTTAAAATGAGGACACATGGAGGGATATCTATGTTCAGTAAGCAGTTACTGAGTTGTAAACTGAATGGTTGAGCCATCCAATACATGGTTGGTGATAGTAATACTTTAAGACTTGGAAACTTTAAACTAAATGACTGCACATGCAGCGATTTTGCATTCAGTAAACACTTACTGAGTTGTAAACTGAATGGTAGAGCCGTCCAATACCTGGTTGATGATAATAGTATTTTACGATGGAAAAACCTTATCCTAAACTAAAAATGAGCTCACATGAAGTGATTTTTACTTACTGAGTTGTTAACTGAATGCCTGAGCTATCCAATACATAGTTGGTGATAGTAGTATTAATTCAAGATGGAAAACTTTAAACTAAACTAAAATGAGCGCACATGAAGTGATTCTCACGTTCATTAAACACTTACTAAGTTGTTAACTGAATGTCTGAGACATCCAATACATGGTTGATGATAGTAGTATTAATGACGTTGATAATATGAGGTGTTGAACTGGATACTGACAGGGAACAACGAAGCTGTGATATTGAAAAGAAACTGAACTGAATTTGAAAGTTGATTAATATATGTAATGTGAAACCAATCTACTGGAAAAACAGTAAGCCAAGTTGATTTGAAAAGAATATGTGAAGGCTGAAGCCTTCACATATTCTTTTCAAATCAACTTGGCTTACTGTTTTTCCAGTAGATTGGTTTCACATTACATATATTAATCAACTTTCAAATTCAGTTCAGTTTCTTTTCAATATCACAGCTTCGTTGTTCCCCTGTCAGTATCCAGTTCAACACCTCATATTATCAACGTCATTAATACTACTATCATCAACCATGTATTGGATGTCTCAGACATTCAGTTAACAACTTAGTAAGTGTTTAATGAACGTGAGAATCACTTCATGTGCGCTCATTTTAGTTTAGTTTAAAGTTTTCCATCTTGAATTAATACTACTATCACCAACTATGTATTGGATAGCTCAGGCATTCAGTTAACAACTCAGTAAGTAAAAATCACTTCATGTGAGCTCATTTTTAGTTTAGGATAAGGTTTTTCCATCGTAAAATACTATTATCATCAACCAGGTATTGGACGGCTCTACCATTCAGTTTACAACTCAGTAAGTGTTTACTGAATGCAAAATCGCTGCATGTGCAGTCATTTAGTTTAAAGTTTCCAAGTCTTAAAGTATTACTATCACCAACCATGTATTGGATGGCTCAACCATTCAGTTTACAACTCAGTAACTGCTTACTGAACATAGATATCCCTCCATGTGTCCTCATTTTTAGTTTAAAGTTTCTCCATCGTAAATAAAAAAATATATATATATTACTATCACTAACCTTGTATTGGCTGGCTCCGACATTCAGTTTACAACTCAGTAAGTGTTTTCTGAATGCAAAATCGCTACATGTGTGGTCATTTAGTTTAAAGTTTCCCAATCTTAAAATATTACTATCATCATCAACCATACATTGACTGGCTTAGTCTTTCAGTTTACAACTCAGTGAGTGTTTACTGAACGTGGAAATTGTCACATGTGTGGCCATTTAGTTTAGTTTTAAGTTTCACAATCTTAAATTAAGATTGTCTCCACTCCAAACTGGACCTGCGGTCCGAGTCGGGACCCTAGGTCCTGACTGGTTTGGAGTGGAGACGGGTTCAAGTAAAAAATGGGCACACAGGAAATGATTTCGACGTTCAGTAAACACTTACGAGTGGTTAACTGAATGCCCGAGAGTCCAATACGGGGTTGATGATAGTATTTAATTTAAGATTGTGAAACTTAAAACTAAACTAAATGGCCACACATGTGACAATTTCCACGTTCAGTAAACACTCACTGAGTTGTAAACTGAAAGACTAAGCCAGTCAATGTATGGTTGATGATGATAGTAATATTTTAAGATTGGGAAACTTTAAACTAAATGACCACACATGTAGCGATTTTGCATTCAGAAAACACTTACTGAGTTGTAAACTGAATGTCGGAGCCAGCCAATACAAGGTTAGTGATAGTAATATATATATATTTTTTTATTTACGATGGAGAAACTTTAAACTAAAAATGAGGACACATGGAGGGATATCTATGTTCAGTAAGCAGTTACTGAGTTGTAAACTGAATGGTTGAGCCATCCAATACATGGTTGGTGATAGTAATATTTTAAGACTTGGAAACTTTAAACTAAATGACCGCACATGTAGCGATTTTGCATTCCGTAAACACTTACTGAGTTGTAAACTGAATGCTGGAGCCGGTCAATACAAGGTTTGTGATAGTAATATTTTTTTTTTTTACGATGGAGAAACTTTAAACTAAAAAATGAGGTCACATGGCGAGATATCTATGTTCAGTAAACACTTACTGAGTTGTAAACTGAATGGTAGAGCCGTCCAATACCTGGTTGATGATAATAGTATTTTACGATGGAAAAACCTTATCCTAAACTAAAAATGAGCTCACATGAAGTGATTTTTACTTACTGAGTTGTTAACTGAATGGCTGAGCTATCCAATACATAGTTGGTGATAGTAGTATAATTCAAGATGGAAAACTTTAAACTAAACTAAAATGAGCGCACATGAAGTGATTCTCACGTTCATTAAACACTTACTAAGTTGTTAACTGAATGTCTGAGACATCCAATACATGGTTGATGATAGTAGTATTAATGACGTTGATAATATGAGGTGTTGAACTGGATACTGACAGGGGAACAACGAAGCTGTGATATTGAAAAGAAACTGAACTGAATTTGAAAGTTGATTAATATATGTAATGTGAAACCAATCTACTGGAAAAACAGTAAGCCAAGTTGATTTGAAAAGAATATGTGAAGGCTGAAAAGCAGGGTGCGGGGAAATGGGTAAAAATAAGAAAATAAGAAGTAGTGATCTTCATAAACATAACATGACATATCCGTGACCGTAATTAATACAGTGTGAACTCTCTTGAAACTATGCTCACCGTGAAATCTCGTCACTAAGCATAACTTGTCACTCTGCGAAACAAATTATTGACTAAGTGCGACAGTGTGAAAAAAAATGACCACTTATGTTTGGAGTGTTATTTTAGTCAAGAAATACTGTAAAGGATGATTATTGACTAAAGAGAATTTCGCAGACTGCTGATGTTTGATGTGTTGAACTGCTTAAAGGAACCATATTTGCTAGAAAAAATTCCTGTGAAATAATGCGTGGTATATGTTTTGACTAACTAGCTAATGGCGTATTGCCTTGGCTAATAATGAAATGACCCATTTTGTCTGACTCACTTAGCACAAGTGAAGAGAAAACACTGAAAAATTTGCAAAAGGTTAAAACTCTGTGAAATCATATCTGTTATGTTAAGTTATGACTAGCCGTCCACAAAGCCTTTCCTCCTATCTCAACCCTATTAGTTCATGCTCTCGTGTTTCACTTTTTGTTAAAACTAAATCTACACACGCGATATGAAATGTGAAAAAAATCTTACATTATGCTATGTTATCAGTGCTTGAATAAAATTATTAAGAGTGCTAGGCTATTGTTGCGCACAGTCATCTCGCTAAGGTGGGACAGTGTCGGAATTGTCAAAATGGTGTACCTTGCATACATCAGATCTCTGGTGGATTATGCTGCACCTCTGTTTGTTTTGATGACTGAAAGGACTTTGATGATACGAACAGTAATTGGTGACATTGTGCATATTCTCAAAACATAGTTTCTGCAAACAAAAAAAATGACAGTAAATTAGATGCGAGCTGTGATTTGAAAACTGAAGATGGGTGATGTGTGGGTTATTGTGTGGACTCGGGAGATATGATCACCACATATAAGTTTCACAAAGAAATATGATATGCTAGGAAAGGTTCGTATATTTAACACACAAGACATCCATGCAGTAGTGAGATTTCCTTTGATGGCTGTGCACGTTTCAATGAAAAAATAAAGTGTAAAGATGTTTCAGAGTGGTATTTTAGTCGAGAAATTATACAAAATTGTGTTTGTGTCCACTCACAGGATGAGTGACGCTGCCCAATACTGTCACTATGGCGGTGTGTCCACTCACAGGATGAGTGACGCTGCCCAATACTGTCACTATGGCGGTGTGTCCACTCACAGGATGAGTGGCGCTGCCCAATACTGTCACTATGGCGGTGTGTCCACTCACAGGATGAGTGACGCTGCCCAATACTGTCACTATGGCGGTGTGTCCACTCACAGGATGAGTGGCGCTGCCCAATACTGTCACTATGGCGGTGTGTTCACTCACAGGATGAGTGGCGCTGCCCAATACTGTCACTATGGCGGTGTGTTCACTCACAGGATGAGTGGCGCTGCCCAATACTGTCACTATGGCGGTGTGTCCACTCACAGGATGAGTGGCGCTGCCCAATACTGTCACTATGGTGGTGTGTCCACTCACAGGATGAGTGGCGCTGCCCAATACTGTCACTATGGCGGTGTGTCCACTCACAGGATGAGTGGCGCTGCCCAATACTGTCACTATGGCGGTGTGTCCACTCACAGGATGAGTGGCGCTGCCCAATACTGTCACTATGGCGGTGTGTCCACTCACAGGATGAGTGGCGCTGCCCAATACTGTCACTATGGCGGTGTGTCCACTCACAGGATGAGTGGCGCTGCCCAATACTGTCACTATGGCGGTGTGTCCACTCACAGGATGAGTGGCGCTGCCCAATACTGTCACTATGGCGGTGTGTCCACTCACAAAATGAGTGACGCTGCCCAATACTGTCACTATGGCGGTGTGTCCACTCACAGGATGAGTGGCGCTGCCCAATACTGTCACTATGGCGGTGTGTCCACTCACAGGATGAGTGACGCTGCCCAATACTGTCACTATGGTGGTGTGTCCACTCACAGGATGAGTGGCGCTGCTCAATACTGTCACTATGGTGGTGTGTCCACTCACAGGATGAATGGCGCTGCCCAATACTGTCACTATGGCGGTGTGTCCACTCACAGGATGAGTGGCGCTGCCCAATACTGTCACTATGGTGGTGTGTCCACTCACAAAATGAGTGACGCTGCCCAATAAACTCGCCCCTTGTAGGCAAAAATTTAAAATTGAATTTAGTTAAGTGTTGTCCACCCCCCTCGAAAAAAAATTAACAGTTTATTATTTGACAGTTGAGAGGCGGGCCGAAAGAGCCAGAGCTCAACCTCCGCAAGCACAACTAGGTGAATACACCCCCCCCCCCCAACCATCCCCCACACCCCCCCACCCAGGGCCAAACGGTTTCCAAATAAAAAAAATAAAATCAGAGCATATATTTATATCCACTCAGTTAATTAAGGCAACCTTGGACCAACAGTTCTCCACCCCCTATATCCCCCCCCGCCCCCCCTCCCCCCTCCCCCACCCCGCCCGGGCCTGACGATTTGCCCGCCACCACTCAGATCAAAGGAAGGTGAAATTAAGAATATTATATATGTTGAAGTAAGCAAATAAATAAATATATCTAGTCTCTCCTGGCCTGGGTGTTCACTGGTGCCTCTCGGCCTTGGCGTTCACTGGTGTCTCCTGGCCTTGGCGTTCACTGGTGCCTCTCGGCCTTGGCGTTCACTGGTGCCTCCTGGCCTTGGCGTTCACTGGTGCTTCCTGGCCTTGGCGTTCACTGGTGCCTCCTGGCCTTGGCGTTCACTGGTGCCTCTCGGCCTTGGCGTTCACTGGTGCCTCTCGGCCTTGGCGTTCACTGGTGCCTCTCGGCCTTGGCGTTCACTGGTGCCTCCTGGCCTTGGCGTTCACTGGTGCCTCCTGGCCTTGGCGTTCACTGGTGCCTCTCGGCCTTGGCGTTCACTGGTGCCTCTCGGCCTTGGCGTTCACTGGTGCCTCTCGGCCTTGGCGTTCACTGGTGCCTCTCGGCCTTGGCGTTCACTGGTGCCTCTCGGCCTTGGCGTTCACTGGTGCCTCTCGGCCGTGGCGTCCACTGGTGCCTCCTGGCCGTGGCGTTCACTGGTGCCTCCTGGCCGTGGCGTTCACTGGTGCCTCCTGGCCGTGGCGTTCACTGGTGCCTCCTGGCCGTGGCGTTCACTGGTGCCTCCTGGCCTTGGCGTTCACTGGTGCCTCCTGGCCGTGGCGTTCACTGGTGCCTCCTGGCCTTGGCGTTCACTGGTGCCTCCTGGCCGTGGCGTAAAAGGGCCATTAGGTACGTTTTTCAAAATGATTCTATTTCAATCAAACTTTTTTGACGAGTTGTATATGAAAAGGGTTTCATCTGGTCCAAGTCTCAGCATCGTAGTGTAAATAGGAAGGGAGAAAAAAATATTGAATTATGTGTCAACAATTTTCCAAAATTGTCAAAAACGATTATCAAACACAAGTGGCTACTGAAATCATGTCTATGACTCAGCTATCACAATAGCATATGTTAAACAAATATTTAATTAGTTTTATTAAAAAAATTAAGTTAAACAAAAATATTTTTTTCAATTATATTTTTCATATTTGTTTATCGGACGATTTGCATGAAACTTGTACACCTGACTGCACATAAGCCTATCTGTAAGGGTGCCAATTTTGGAGGAAATTGGTTGATGTCAACCTCAGCCACAGATGGCAGCACCTTAGACTTTATTTTTTACTTATTTTTTCAAGTAACATAAATCTTCGTATAACTCTTTTTAATTGTTTACTCAATTTACATGAAACTTACACCTTATATGTAAAGTTTATGTCTCTAAAATCTGGGGTTAGTGTTTTTTCCTAAGTTCATTTATTGATTTTATAATAGCAATAAACATGATATATTTACATAATTTTTGGGGAGAACTTTGACTATTAGGATAACTAAACTTTGTATTAAGATAACTAAAGATGTTTTGGAAAATCCGCTTCTACAGATCCTTTATCATATGCTAATGCGGCAGAAAAGTGTCATAGAAAGGATTTCATTTGAAACTTTTGATTGTTATAAGAATTTGAAAATGTGTAAAATACGTTAAAAAAAACTGAAAAAATCTCCCTTTCTATTTAGTCTGCAGTACTGAAACTAGGAACAATTGCAGTCCTTTTCATGTACAACTAGTCAAAAATATTGGTTGACATTGAACAACTTTTAATAAACTATTCTAATGCCCCTTTAACAAGTGCCTCCTGACCTTGGCGTTCACAAGTGCCTCCTGGCCTCGGCGTTCACAAGTGCCTCCTGGCCTCGGCGTTCACAAGTGCCTCCCCACACACACCCATACTCTGCTCTGTCCAAATACTCCTACACCCTATTCTTCCAATGATATTACGGCAATAAATCTCATCTGCTTCCTGTCCGCCTGCCCTTTGAGACTGGCGGCGGGCATAATACCCGGTCCTTGACACATGCACACAGGGCACTGACTGTGAGGCAGCTTCCTGCTGCTCTCCCCCGGCAGTGAGTGCCACTTGCAAGGTCCAAAGTGCCACTGGCAAGGTCCAAAGTGCCACTGGCAAGGTCCAAAGTGCCGCCCTGTCTCTTCACGTGACTGGTAGGGCTGGGAAGGGCTGAGGGGAGGATTGAATTTGCTTTTTTAGTTTATTTTTTCTACCACAGATGTCGTTATATATATATATATATATATATATATATATATATATATATATATATATATATATATATATATATATATAGTGGCAACGGGAGTATAGACAGTTTCTTCTGTGTTGACCAGACCACACACTAAAAAATGAAGTGACGACGACGTTTCGGTCCGTCATGGACCATTCTCAAGTTTCTTCTGTCCTCTATGAACAGGGTTAGAGATGTGAGAGAACAGTCCCCCAATCACTCACAGCGGTTATAATGTTATGAGTTATTGAGCACTCCACCTCGGTGATTGTGAGTTTTCCTATTTTCCAGGCACAGATTAGCTCCTGGATAGGCGCAAGATGAGATGGGTATTGATCTTTAGAAGTACCTCTAACTAGCCCCCGGGTGGGTGCCAGATGTTTTAATTACTGAACTAGAAGGCGAGAGAGCAAACGCCGAGGTCCAATTACTTGGTCTTCCAATCACTAGGTCTTTTGCTCCTCAATTGCATAAGCAATATAGAGGATAGCAAATGGGTTTTCACAGAAAAATTTAATATAGTGTTCGGGCTAATTTTGGCTTGAAATGAAACAGTTAAATACAAGACTATATATGTAGCTTTAGCAGGAGCAGTACACTCAAAGATTGTTGACGTAAAGGCCCTTTTGCACCAATAATAATTTATTCAACAAACTTATTAACTAATTGTTACGTTACGTTAATTTCGCGAGTGTTGCTGCCACTGGCATTGTTTAGCTGTGGAGTAAGACATCCGTACCACTACTCTGGTTACTTGTGTAAAGGAGGAAATATATATGTTTATCTCTCAGAATGTTCGGTAATGTTTATCTCTCAGAATGTTCGGTAATATTTTATTGTTTGTGATGTGTGTCTATGTATGTATTAACACGATGTACTGAACGGGGTGAGAATAGCTTGAGCTACCTCATCCCTTTGTGTGTATTTTACCTCAATAAACTTATTTCAATTTCAATTTCAATTTCACTACTCTGGATAATCACGAGACGTCATCTCGAGCCCTATTGCATGGACAAGAGGAACAAAGTTAACTAACTGAACACTGGTGAACACTCGGACTCATCTGCACTTAACTCTTGCAGTGGCAGTCAATAATGATGCAATATAAAACAATAATCAAACAATACAAGACTTGTCCCTAGGACAATCTTACGTTAATTAGCTAACTACGTTAACACTAGTGCCTTGGACTGCAATCAAATATACAATTAATTAATTACGCTAATACTCTGTTACACAGTCACAAACAGTAATTATTACATTAACACTTTATCACTCAGGACATCTTATTTTGAGGTTATCTTGAGATGATTTCGGGGCTTAGTGTCCCCGCGGCCCGGTCCTCGACCAGGCCTCCTTTTTGTTACACATCCCCCAGGAAGCAGTTTGTAGCAGCTGTCTAACTCCCAGGTACCTATTTACTGCTAGGTAACAGGGGCATCAGGGTTAAAGAAACAATTTGCCCAGTTGTCTCCGCCTCCACCGGACATCAATCAACTCAATAACTCGTTACTTTATATCTCCTATCACCAAGACAGTTAACTAAGACGAATAATTAAACTCAACATGGTATTATAACACTCAAGTACAACACTGCGATATACAACGTAACTATAATCACTAAGTCACGATATCACATCCCGTCCTCGCAAATTCGTATAGTCAATATTGACTTATTAAATACGTGCATAGGTGATATACTAAACATAATAGTTTACCTTGAAAAGCTTCATAGAAAACACCGACCTTACCTAACCTCGGTGTTAGGTAAGGTCGGTGTTTTCTATGAAGCTTTTCAAGGTAAACTATTATGTTTAGTATATCACCTATGCACGTATTTAATAAGTCAATATTGACTATACGAATTTGCGAGGACGGGTTGGATATCAATATATATAGATATCACATAGTGTCCCCCAGACACACTACTCACTGTCTTATTCTCCCACTGGTGTCTGGAAAGAATATAAACATATCTTGTGTCACACAGACAAGGAGAATCAATATAAACGAATTGAACATATTAAAACATTACACTTGAAGGACACACAAGTATAACATATACTAAATGTGTATGTGAGGTGTGACACATATACCCAATATGTGACCATATATATGTGTGACATATACCCATATACAGTGACGTAATACAGAGTCACCCAGACAGCTATAAGACACGTATAGTTTCTTCGACCAGTTTAATCACACCTGTTTTACAGGTGTTAACGAGTTAACTGCGGGTTGGACGATTGATCCTAGATCAACGCAAGGAAACTCAAGAGATAGCAACAAAGAAAAATATTTATTCTCACTTTAGAAGACGGGTCTTGTCAGTCATAGGTTGCATGCACACTGTTGGACTGTAGATACTCTGATGAAATTCTCCAGCACACTCCGCTCGTGGTACCACGCGAGCAACAGACCAGTACACTGGGTGGCAGGTGTAGATAAGTCAAGCTCTGACCGCACGGTGTAACGTGCGAGTGAACACGTGGGGGTAACACTAGGTGTAAGTGGTGTTTCTTGCTAATTATTATTTTCTACCACAGACGTGGCCGGACATTTACAATGCTAACCAGCATATATACATTTTCTTGTGTCCTCCATGGACAGGGTGAGAGAGCTGTTAAACGTATAGTTCAGGGATTTATTGAACAACCACAGAAGGTGATTATAGTGCTTTTAAAATGCTAAGCTAAACTATATACGTAAATACATAGATACACAGATTTACGTATGCCCTACATAAAGTGTTCGACATGTCTTTTACATAGTGTTATAAATATGCATTTACAAAGGAGAAATGTAATTCTGATCAGTTTCCACATATACTTTATACACATACATACACACACATATACACATTACACACACACACAACACACTATGGATATATGGATATATATATATATATATATATATATATTATAGATATATATATATATATATAATATATATATATATATATATATAATGTGGTCGTTCTAGTAGCCAGACTACTTCTCGGCCTACTATGCAAGGCCCAGTTTGCCTAATAGGCCGAGTGATTTTCTTTA
>WNGS01067300.1:0-14734 GCA_020271785.1 Procambarus virginalis | reverse complement strand
TTTATTTATTTATTTATTTATTTATTTATTTATTCATATACAAGAAGGTACATTGGGAATGTGAGAATATATAATATGGTAATTACAATCTTGTAAAGCCACTAGTACGCGCAGCGTTTCGGGCAGGTCCTTAATCTAAGAAAATTTTTAGTAGGTAAATACTAGCAAAAATTATAAAAAAGAAATGATAACAGTTACATGGCAAGAAAAGAAAAAAAAGATGAGAGAAAATTGTAGGTACAGTATAATAAAGCACTTAGGTAGCTAAGATTGATTGCAATGAAAGCTTGAATGGTAGTTGACAAAATTTGGTAGGCACAATACAGCAAATGGCTAGCACATAAAGGAAGACAGCAATGAACACAATGATAAGGTTGTTTGGGTTAAATACATAAGAATTAGGAGATTGGGTAACACTAGATACAGAGCAAAAAATAAAGCTCAGTGTAGGAAACTAAGAAGATGAAATTAAGTACTTTTTGGTTTTGTTTTTAAATAAGGCAAAAGTTTTACAGTTTTTCAATTCACTAGGGAGTGAGTTCCATAGACTAGGTCCCTTAATTTGCATAGAGTGTTTACACAGATTAAGTTTGACCCTGGGGATATCAAAGAGATATTTATTTCTGGTGTGGTGATAATGGGTCCTATTACATCTGTCCAGAGAGAGTTTCAGAGCATGGTTTGCATTTAAGAACAGGGTTTTGTAGATGTAGTTGACACAAGAGAATGTGTGGAGGGAGTTAATATTTAGCAAGTTTAGGGATTTAAACAAGGGAGCTGAGTGTTGTCTGAAAGCAGAGTTAGTTATTATTCTGATAGCAGATTTTTGCTGGGTGATGATGGGCTTAAGGTGGTTTGCAGTGGTAGACCCCCATGCACAGATACCATAATTAAGATAGGGGTAGATTAGAGCATAATAGAGAGAGAGGAGAGCAGAGTTAGGAACATAATATCTGATTTTGGAGAGTATACCAACTGTCTTAGAGACTTTCTTAGTTATGTGTTGAATGTGGGTGCTGAAGTTGAGTCTCTTGTCTAGGAATAGGCCAAGAAACTTGCCATCATTTTTATTACTGATGTTAATGTTGTCTATCTGTAGCTGAATTGCATTTGATGATTTGCTTCCAAATAAGATGTAGTAAGTCTTTTCGATGTTTAATGTTAGTTTGTTAGTTGACATCCATAAGTGGACTTTTTTTAATTCATTATTCACAACATTATTTAGTGTATGTGGGTTGAGGTCTGAATAGATAAGAGTAGTATCGTCAGCAAACAATATAGGTTTGAGAATATTAGAGACATTAGGCAGATCGTTTATATATATAAGAAATAGAAGAGGTCCTAAGATACTGCCCTGTGGCACTCCAACGGTAATTGGTAGAGTGGAAGAAGTTGTTTCATTGATAGTTACATATTGGTGTCTGTCACTAAGATAGGATCGGATGTAGTCAAGGGCAAGGCCTCGGATTCCATAATGCTGGAGTTTAAGTAAGAGGTAGTTGTGATTAACAGTATCAAAGGCTTTTCTTAGGTCAATGAAGAGTCCAATCGGAAACTCATTTTTGTCAAGTGCTGAGTAGATTACGTCAAGGAGACTAATGATTGCATCGTTGGTGCTCTTTTGGGACCTGAAGCCAAACTGGCAGGGGCTGAGTATGTCGAATTTTACGAGGTAGGAATAGAGCTGTTTGTAAATAATTTTTCAAATATTTTTGATAGAATGGGTAGATTTGATATTGGTCTATAATTGTTTATGTCCGCCGGATTGCCTCCTTTATGGACTGGCGTTACTCTTGCTTTTTTGAGGATATCAGGGAAGGTGTGACACTCTATAGATTTGTTGAACAGTAGGGCTATGGGTGGGGCAAGGGCATGGGAGGCTCTCTTGTATACAATGGACGGAATTTCACTGGTGTTCCCTGCCTTTGTTTTTAGAGAGTGTATGATGGACACAACATCTGCCGGGCTGATTGGTGAAAGGAGTAGAGAGTTTGGATAGCTGCCTGAGAGATATGTGTTAATATGTGTCTGAGTCTGTGGGATTTTACTGGCAAGATTAGCACCAACCGATGAAAAGAAACTATTAAATTCATTTGCCATTTCTAAATCAGTTGACGGTATATCCCCATCCTTGTAGAGTTTTATTTGGTTATGTGAGTGTTGTTTAGTTCCTAGGATACTAGAGATGGTTTTCCAAGTGCTTTTCATGTTGCCTTTTGCTTCATTGAATCTATTCACATAATATGCAAGTTTTGCCTTTCTTATGATACTGGTAAGCATTGATGAGTACCTTTTAGCTACTTCCTTTGAAACTAGGCCAATCCTAAGTTTCTTTTCATATTCATGTTTCTTGTTGATTGAATTGAGAATGCCGCTTGTGAGCCATGGATTGTTTAATCTTTTGTCAGTTACTTGCTTGGTAAGAAGGGGACAATGAAGGTTGTAGAGGCTTAGAGTTTTGGAGAGGAAGAGGTTAGCTAATGAATTTATATCCTGGGTATTATTGAATTCAGAATCCCAGTTAATATTGTGAAATGCATCTGTAAGATTGCCCAAAGCTGATTCACTGTGTAGCCTAAATGAAAGTTTCTTGCTTTTTGGTGGTGTTATGTCCATGTTCGCTA
This sequence comes from Procambarus virginalis, assembly GCA_020271785.1. Lineage (NCBI taxonomy): Eukaryota > Metazoa > Arthropoda > Malacostraca > Decapoda > Cambaridae > Procambarus > Procambarus virginalis. The sequence continues at coordinate 12,110 of WNGS01067300.1, read as the reverse complement.
TGAGAAAGGTAGGATAGTGGTCAGTTGTTCTGTCGTAGATTATACCAGATACAAGGGGAGCTGTTATGTTTGTCCATATGTGGTCCAAGGTAGTGGCTGATGTTTGAGTGACTCGGGTAGGTTTGGTGATTGTGGGGATTAGCATACAGGAGTTCATGCTGTTAAGGAAATAGTCAACTTGAGAGCAATTTTGTTGACCCAGGTCAATATTAAAGTCTCCTCCCAGAATGATGTGGTTTTTGTTGAGATTGTTGTTTATAATAAGATTACTTAGGTTGTCTGAGAAAGAAGCTATGTTAGTATTGGGAAATCTATAGATGGCTCCAATAGTCAATGAGGATTTAAGGGATTTAATTGTAAACTGAGCAAAAGTATATTCACAGTAGTCATCTCTGTCACTAATAATACTGTTGCAGATAAATGTATCTCGGTAATATATAGCTGTGCCACCACCTTTTTTATTTGGCCTACAGTTATGAATGGCTTTATAACCAGCTAAGTTGTAGAGTTGGGTATAGTTTTTATTTAGCCAAGTTTCTGTTAAAATAATGAACGATAAGTTAGTACCTAGTACTGTGAGTAATGCATTTAAATCGTCAAAATGTTTACCAAGTGATCTAACATTTTGGTTGTAAACTGATAAACTGGTGTATTTTGGAGTTTGTTTTTAGCCTGGTGTGCTGTGAAATACTTGCAATAATGATGATCAATGTGCTGGTTGGTGTAGATATGAGACAGAAGATTTTGATCAGGATCAATATCAGTGTGCATAGAGATGCAGAGGGATCACGGTACAAGATACATGATAGGAAAGCACAGGAATAAAAGCAAATACAATAAATAGTAACAATTTAGAAGTAAAATTGAGATCCAATAGATAGCCAGGAAGGACACAGAAGTAGGTAAAATAAAAAACAAAAAATCAGTAGAGACTGACAATATAAATGTAAAATAAAAAATAATGAGAAAAATAATAATCATAAAGTAAAATGAACTTGAGGATAATTAGCTTAGTAATGGTTAATTAAAATCCTATAGTTGGTATGAACCTAAGAAAACAAAGTGAGCTCAAATAGATAATTCCGAAAAGAAAGAAAACAAAAGATGACATGTATATCTGAGTAAATGCTTACTACTGGTTACATAACGTAACCAGTAGTAATTAACATAATCATGCAAGAGCTATACGTAATATACACTAATAAATTTCAGAGGAAACTAAGCATACATGCAGGGCCAGGAAAACATAAAGCAGGAGACAGGGGCCCGCAACACTGCAACTAGAACATCCTAGCTGACTCTACTTAATAACTTAACTTTAAGTCTGACATTTTTTAATAATTCTGTAAGGACCATGGAAAATCTTGTAAGGTTTCCAGCCTATACCATCCACAGAGTCAGGGGGTAAATGAGCGGTTCCATCAAACCCTCAAGCAGATTTTGAAGACATCGTGCGAGACTTCCCACAGCTTCTGGGATGAGAACCTGTCTTATGTTTTGTTTACTGCTCGGGAGGTGGTACAAAGTTCATTGGGTTGTTCTCCTTTTGAGTTAATCTTTGGCCATAAGGTTCGTGGACCCTTGCAAATGTTACAGGATAATCTGTTAAGGAACGTAACGTTGACCGAAGGTTCGGATTTCTTTGTGCAACACCACCAGAGACTCAAGGACTGCAAGGTGACTGCACTAAAGGATCTTGGGAAGACTAAAGAAAATATGAAACAACGACATGATGCTAAGACTAAGTTGCGGGTATTTAATCCTGGTGACTCTGTCCTGGTATTAAAACCTCGACTAGGTAACAACATGTCTCACAAGTACGAAGGCCCATATATTGTGACAGAACAGGCTGGGGGCCTCACGTTCAAAGTAAGGCACTCTGACAAGTGTAACCAGCTGATGTTCGTACACTTGACCCGACTGAAGAAGTTCCAGGGCCCCAGGCCCATCGCACTAACCAATGTTTCCTTTTCCAGTGAGGGAGGGGATGATTGTTCTGGGGACCCAACTAATATCATTCTCAATAATTCTAGTTCTGTGAATGCTGTGGAGGAGGGACTGTCCCATTTGCAGATGGCCCAACGTGATGAGGTGCAGTCATTGCTTGACGAATTCTCCAGGTGCAGTCGTTGTTTGACGAATTCGAATTCTGTTAGGGAAGGTACCGACCCAGACTGTTGCCATTTACCATGATGTCAAGTTGACGAACTACACCCCCATTCGCCTTCAACCCTACCAAATGAGTCCGGAAAAGAAAGTCATCGTACGGAAAGAGGTCGACTTCCTTCTCCAGCAAGGCCTCATCCAAGTCAGGGCTCTTGGTGTTCGCCCTGCCTTTTGGTCCCCAAACCAGACAGCTCCTGGCGATTATGCACTGACTATCGGCAGCTCAACAAGGTGACCATCGTGGATGCTTATACGCTGCCCCTTCTCGAAGACTGCATCAACGAGATCGGAAACGCCATGTACGTCTCGAAATTCGACTTCTCAAGGGGTTATTATCAGATCCCGCTTACCGAACGTGCCAAGCAACTAACTGTGTTCATAACACCCGATGGTATCTTTGAGTATCAAGTGTTACTGTTCGGCTTGCATAATGCCCCTGCCACGTTCCAGAGGCTAATGAACTCTGCTCGCTAATGTGTCAAATTGTCAGGCGTGTTTAGATGACATTGTGCTCTTTGATAGTAATTGGGCTGACCACATAGCTAGGTTATGCCAGTTGTTCACATTTCTGAAAAGTGCAAATTTAACTCTAATTACAAAAAAGTGTCATTTTGGCCAAGGCACAGTGATGTACCTCAGTTATGAAGTAGGCCAAGGAAAAGTGTTACCTCGGCAAGATAAAATCAGTGCCATACTAGAGTATCCAGTGCTCCGATCTAAAAAGGACGTTCAAAGGTTTATCGGTATGTGTGCGTACTACTGATGCTTTTGTCAGAACTTTTCCAGTGTCGCCACACCTCTCGCAGACTTGTTGCGGAAGGCCATTAAATTTAAGTGGTCAACAGACTGTGCCGAGGCATTTAAAAATTTGAAACTGATCTTAGCTTCCATCCCAGTGCTCACTAGTCCAAGGTTCGACTGACCGTTTAAAATTCATGTTGACACTTCTGACTCGGGTGCTGGTGCAGTGTTCTTGCAAACTGGGGGTGATTAGGTGGACTACCCAGTATACTATTACTCTGTGAAATTTGACAAGGCGCAACACAATTATTCAGTGGTGGTAAAAGAGACATTGGTGCTAGTGTTAACATGTAAAAAGTTTGAAGTATACCTAACAGGAAATATAGTGGAAGTGTACACGGACCATAACCTACTAGTGTTCTTAAACCAGATGAAGGTGAAAAGTAAACGCATACTCAGGTGGGCATTGTACCTACAGGACTTCAATCTTTCCATTACCGACCTTCCGGGCCGGCTCAGCGTGATAGCCGACGCACTGTCCCGGTTACCTGAGTAATAGTCATCTGATCCACAGGAAGCCATATACCAACTGTCATGCTTTAGTTATTTTTTTAGGTTCTCCTGTGACATTAAATATTCCATGTTAAATTTATTTACTTCCCCCTTTTTTTTGTATGTGGTTTCCTTCAGAGAATTCCTTTGTGTGTGCTTTTTCTTTCAGAAAATTTATTTTTGTGTGCTTTTTCTTTCAGAGAATTCCTTTGTGCTTTTTCTTGCAGAGATATTTTTGTTTTTGTTTGATTTTTTTTATTGCATAGATTTTCCTTTTTATTCTCTGTATACTCTTACAAAAAAAATATGACTGCTATTCTAGTAGCCACATTTTTTTTTCTCTGAAGGGGGGAGGAGTGTTACGACCCTGGGTGCCTTAGTTGGAAACCAGAGGTCAAATTGAGCTCTAACTAATTTACTTTACATTATTTGACAGGATTGCTGATGCGCGTTTGTTCCTATCTTCCTTGCCAGACGTAAGACAAATCTTGTTTCTCACAGAGCATTCAGACTCTTGAGCTTGTTGTTGAATAATTATAACAGTGAACTAATTATCAACTATTCTTAGAACTAGTAAAGTAACGAAGGCCGGTGAAGACTTGTATTGTTTGTAGCTGCACGATCAGTTAGGTTAATTTCCTGGCAACAACAACAACTGGGGAGCTTGGAGACGGGACGCCCGGGGTGCGCTCTTCTCTGGTCGGGCTGTGGTGTGACAACATCTTCCTGTGTGGCTCTGCCTCCATTTTCCCCTTTCCTTTACCTTAAGCTTCCGTACAGCTAAGCATCCTATGTGGACCAAGGCTCTTAACGTAAGATAGTGTGGTAAAGTAGTTATTGTTATTGTTGTTAATGTATATGGGGGGTTGTTAAGAGGGTTTAATAAATAAGTTAGTTATTAATGGAGTATCCATTCTTCCTGTGTAGGGGATCAGTGATCATTCGTTAGACTGACATATTTTCTTTAAGCCACTAAATTAATATTGTTTTATGTTCTTATTGGGGGCCGAGCCTATCTGATCTCCCGTAATTTTGATACATCCTGATTCTAACTGCTGGCCCTTCTCCTTAATACTCAATACTCCCCATAACAGTAAGCAAATTTATAACAAACTTCATCCGGCCCTGAGAATTTGTTTGGTTTTAGTTTTACTATTTGTTTAATTACATCCTCCCTGGTAACTGATAAACTAGTCAACCTGTCTTCGTCCCCACCCACATAGGCTTGTTCGGCTGAATGCATGTTGTTAAGTTCCTTTTTAGTTAATACAGATATAAAATATTTATTAAAAATACTACTTATCTCCTCGTCATTATCCATTATTTGACTTGTCTCAGTTTTTAATGGACCTATCCTTTCCCTAGTCTTAGTTCGATATAACTGAAAAAACCCTTTAGGATTTGTCTTCGCTTGCCCTGCTATGCGAACTTCATAGTTTCTTATTGCTTTCCTTATCTCTTTTTTAACATTTCTAAACAGTTGTACAGTTCCTGTTCTAAACTGACTTCCCCATTCTTAATCCTTTTGTAACACACTCTCTTTTTACCTATAAGGTTCTTCAAATCCTTTGTTATCCACTTTGGGTCATTAGTATTCGATCTATTCAATTTATATGGTATACTACGTTCTGTGCTCTGCTTAGAATATTCTTAAATAAGTTATATATTTAATCCACATCGAAATCCCCTTTTACATCACCTATCGCTGGGTTCATGTTCCGCTCCAAGACCGGCCCACAACCCATGCCAAAGACTTTCCAATCTATTTGCCCCCCAAAAATTATTAGGCTATTGAAATCAGCTTTTCGAAAATCTGGCACTTTAACAGAATTTTCTCTTACAGGTCTATTCCATTCTATGCTAAATCTGATTTCTTTGTGATCACTGTTCCCTAGCCCACTCCCTATTTCGATGTCATTAATTTGTGTTTCCCTGTTAGTTAACATTAAATCTAAAGTATTATTTCCCCGCGTTGGTTCCTTAATGTGTTGGCTAAGAAAGCAATCGTCAATTAATTCTAGAAAATTTTCTGCTTCATTATTCCCTGTTCTCTTAGACCAATTTATTCCACTGAAATTAAAGTCACCCATGACACAAATACTGCTAGACCTAGATGCTCTAGATATTTCATCCCATAGGTGCTTTGCTTCCATCTTGTTGAAGTTTGGTGGCCTGTATATAACTCCTATTATAAGATTATTTGCTCTTTCGCTTAATTCTCTCCAAATAGTTTCTGTATGTGGCTCAGTTTTGATTCCTTCTTTGAGACTACATTTAAATTTTTACCTAACATATATGGCTACTCCCCCTCCTCGTCTATGTGTGAAATAGTTTAAATCCATATATTTGATATTTAGCTAATAGTTCTCTATTTTCTACATTCATCCACGTTTCGGTAAATGCAATAATATCTATTTTCTGTGCAGACAAGAGCATTTAACTATATAAACAAAATAAATATGTTTATTCAGGTAAGGTACATACATACAAGTGATTTTACATAAATTGATCGATTTATAGATAGAGCTAGTACATACAATGCCTAAAGCCACTATTACGCAATGCGTTTCGGGCAGGAAAATCATTAATATCTAAAACTTAATACTAATTGAGTATAAAGAATAAAATGTGTTGAGAACAAATACAAATAAAGATAAAAAAAAGGGGGGAACATGACTGAAAAAATCAGCACAAATACAATAGGTCGACAAACAGCGTTGATTAAAAAATACAGACATGGGTTGACAATAGAGGGGTAAGGTAGGTTACAGGGAATTTATTAGGTAGTGTTTCGTTTTTATCTTAAACTGGTTAAGAGAGGTACAGTCTTTAACATGGTTGGGAAGGTCATTCCACATTCTGGGTCCCTTGATTTGTAGAGCATTTCTAGTTTGATTAAGTCGTACTCTTGGAATATCAAAACTGTATTTATTTCTGGTGTGGTGCTCATGGGTTCTGTTACAACCTTCAATGAAGCTTTTGAGGTCAGGACTGGCATTACAGTTCAGCGTTTTATATATGTATAATACACATGAGAGAATGTGCAGTGACTTAATATCTAACATATTCAGAGATTTGAGTAGGGGTACCGAGTGATGTCTGGGGCCAGAGTTGGATACTGTCCTAATAGCAGCTTAGTGTTGAGTAATTAGAGGATGTAAATGATTTTGGGTGTAGAACCCCAAGCACAAATACCATAGTTGAGGTATGGATAGATGAGGGAGTAATAGAGAGTAACCAGGGCAGGGCGGGGTACATAATATCTGATCTTAGAAAGAATGCCAACAGTTTTTGAAACTTTTTTTTATATATTTAGAATGTGTCCCTGGAAATTCAGCTTGTGATCAATGAGAACGCCAAGGAATTTCCATCTAGTTTGTTACAAATTTGGGTATTGTTTATTTTGAGATTATTTGATTAGAGGATTTATTGCAAACAGTATATAGAAAGTTTGTCAGTTAATGTTGGCATTAGAGATGACTTTATTGAGCTCAGTTACTGTGGCATTTAAATAAATAAATAAATATAAATAAATAAATATGTTTATTCAGGAGGTACATACAAAGTGATTTTACTAAGTGGATCGATTTATAGATAGAGTAGTACAACATGCTAAAGCCACTATTACGCAATGCGTTTCGGGCAAAACGCATTGTTGAACTCAACTTTAGAGCAAGGGGGTCTGGACGGGAGTTAATGAAGGTTGTGTCGTCAGCAAATAGAATTGGTTTGAGGTGTTGGGAGGCATTTGGAAGGTCATTAATGAAGATGAGAAAGAGGAGAGGGCCAAGTATGCTGCCCTGAGGAACACCAATGTTGATGGGTAGGGTGGGAGAAATTGAATTATTCACAGAAACATACTGGAGCCTGTCAGTAAGGTAAGATTTGAGGTATTGCAGGGAGTGTCCTCTGACTCCATAATGATGTAATTTAAGAAGAAGGTTTTGGTGGTTGACAGTGTCAAAAGCCTTACGTAGGTCCACAAATAACCCAACAGGGAACTCATTTTTATCAAGAGCTGCATGAATTTAGTTAATCATACTAATAAGTGCATCGTTAGTGCTTTTTTTGGGTCTGAAGCCATATTGGCAAGAGCTAAGTATATGGTGTTTGGCCAGATAAGAGTAAAGCTGCTTGTAGATTAGTTTTTCAAAAAATTTTGATAAGTTAGGCAGGATTGATATAGGTCTGTAGTTGTTAACATCTGTGAGATCACCATATTTGTGGACAGGGGTTACTCTCGCTTTTTTTTAGAATATCTGGAAAGGTTTGGAGTTCAAGTGACTTGTTGAAGAGCAATGCAATTGCAGGGGCTAAGGATCTGGAGGCTTTTTTGTAAATTAATGTTGGTATCTCCTCAAGGGCACTAGACTTGGTTTTAAGGGAAAGGATTATCTTATTGACGTCAGTGGAATTAGTAGGCTTTAGGTACAGAGACTGTGGATAGTTACCTGTAAGATAGTCCTTAACATCAGTACTGGAAGATGGAATATCATTTGCAAGGGATGACCCAATGGAAGAGAAGAACCTATTGAACTCAATAGCAGAATCAGAGGCTGAAAGCTGACCATCGTTATTGGACAGGAGTGTTGGTTTGTTGTTTAAAATCTTCTTTGATCCCAATATTTGTGAAATTGTGCTCCAAGTTTTTTTAATGTTGCTATTTATTTGGGTAAATTTATCTTCGTAGTATTTAGTTTCGGCTCGTCTAATTATCTTAGATAGCAATAACGAGTAATTCTTTGAGAATTCTTTGGAGACGGTTCCTAACCTATACTTCTTCTCAAGGTCATGTTTTTTATTAATGGATTTAAGTAAACCCTTTGTAAGCCATGGATTGTTAAGCCTTTTGGTTGTGACTTGTTTTGTAAGCATAGGACAGTGGGTGTTATAAAGGCTAAGAGTTTTTTGAAGAAAAGATTGCACTGCTAGGTTGATATCCCCTATGTTACCTAACTCGGACTCCCAGTTGACATTATCAGCAGCAGATATAAAATTATCTATCGCAGATTCATTGTGCAGCCTAAAACTTATCTCCCTTGACTCTAGAGGTGGTTTGTTAATGTTAGTTAAGAGAAATGTGGGGTAATGGTCTGTAGTGCTATCGGTGATTATACCTGAAGTAAGCGGAGAGGTTATGTTGGTCCAGATGTGATCTAGAGTTGTGGCAGTACTATCAGTGATTCTAGTAGGTCTAGTGATTAAGGGTATGAGGAAGCAGGAATTCATACAGTTGAGGAAGCTAACAGCAGTAGGGTGTTCAGGCTCGCAGAGGTCAATATTAAAGTCCCCTGCGATAATTAGATGGTTTTTGTTCAGTCTGTTATCGAGTATTAGATTACTAAGGTTTGAATTGAATTCGGACACATCAGTGTTAGGAATTCTATAGACTGCACCCACAGACAGGATAGACTCGGCACCCTTGACTCTAAACTGGCGAAGATATACTCCCCACAGCAGTCTCTAGTTCTAATTACTTTTAAGCATGTTAGTTCTTGGTGGTAGTAAAGAGCAGTACCACCACCTCTCTGAATTTGACGACAGTTGTGAATTGCCGAGTAGTTAGGCATGTTAAAGAGTTGAGTAGTATCCTCTTTCAACCACGTTTCAGTAAGTATAATAAAAGAGAATTTGTTGTCAATAGTTTCAATCAAGGCACTAACATCATCGAAGTGTTTACCTAGGATCTAACATTCAAGTTGATTACAGAGATATTGTGATTATGTGTTAATACATTGTTTACATCATGTGCTGTAAAATATCTGCAATTTAGATCATTAAAGTGATGATTGTCATAGATAGTGGATAAGAGGTTTAGTTCAGGGTCTAAACTTGCCTGCATAAAAAGGCTGGTTGCAGGAAAACAAGGCAAGAATGGCAAATTACAAAATAGAATTATGATATAAAAGGGGAAAAAATATATAAACAAGTCTATACAAAACACAAACAAAATGAACAAAAAAATAAAAAATGAGGTAGCTTACAAGGGGCTTACAGGTACTCTCAGGTACACTGTAAGTAATAATTTGCATAATTGAGACACAGGCAAAGCCAGGGGTACAATGGAGTAAGAGAGTATGGCGAGGCTAGGCAACCTAGGTAATAAATGAAACCAAAGAAAAAAGTTGAATAATAAACATAGGCAAGTTTAAGCTAAAGATTATTAACTAAAAGTAGTGTAGTTATGATCGTATAATTAAAAAGACCTGAAGAAATATTAAAGCACTCGGTTAATTATGTCCAGAAAATGACTAGTAAAAGGTAAATTAAAAATTAATTAAAAAAGTGAAACAAAGAGAAATTAGGATACCTAGCCCGCACTAGGTGACAAGGGGGTTAATTATGTTGACTCATTGGGAGTGATAATAAGGTGAGACAAACCACATTGGTTGAGGAAAGTGCTGAGGTTATCCTCATTTGCAATTGTAAACATTTCACCTGTTGATGTTTTTCTGACTTTAATCAAGCCATCTCTAACGAAGCACTGATGAATCGCGTCTAGGTTTTGATGACGGATTTGATGCAGGCGGTAGAGGAGGTGATGTCTTTTTCTAGTCAAGCACTCGTTGATGTAGATTCCTTTTCGTTGGAATGCAGCTGTTTGGACAAGATGCAATTTCGTGGACTGGGAGGCCAATTTCAGTCGAATTCTCCGCTGGTTTTGTCCTGATGGGTTCGTTTTGCCTACTCTGTAGGCAGCAATAATGTCTGTTTTGTTTAGAGTGAGCTGCAATTCATTTTTTAAGAGATCCTGAACAATTTCAATACACTTTTCACCTTCGCTTTCCACTGGAATAGCTTGGGACGACACAACCACAGAGTCAAGCAGCTTTTGCTGATCTTGTTCATCCTGGGTGGCGAAACGTTGGGCGGATAATGTATTGATACATGCAGTCATTTTGCTGAGAACTTCCTCTTGTTTTTTTATGGCTTCATCAGATTTCAGACGAATGTTTTCCTTACGGAGACAATTCAAGTCATGATGGAGTTGACCTCGGCTAGCCCTTAAGTTTTTAATATCCTCCTGGAGGAGGGTTATTTCTTGTTGTTGTTGAACTCGTTTATTTTGTTTTTTAGACTTCTACTGTTAGTGTAATATACCCTAAGTGAATTGTTATTTTGAGGCCCTTCTCTTTCCCTGATCATTTTGCCAATTTGTTTCTTCAACAAACACATACATAAAAGTGTATTGATATAGTACATGCTCTCATAAAAGACGAATTGCGTTGTAGTCTCGACAAAGCGGACATTTTTGCTGCCTACAGAGTAGGCAAAAAAATCCATCACGACAAAACCAGAGAAAAATTCGCCTCAAGCTAGCTACTCAGTCCATAAAATCTAATCTTGTCCGGACAGCTGTACCCCAACGAAAGGGGATTTTCATCAACGAGTGCTTGACTAGGAAAAGACAGAAACTCCTCCACCGCCTGCGTCAAATCCGTAATCAGAACCCAGATGCGATTCAATAGTGCTTTGTTAGAGATGGCATGATAAAAGTGAGAAAAACTTCTGAAGGTAAAATGTTTACAATTTCTAATGAAGATAACATTAAACACTTTCCTCTCCCAATGTGGTTTGCCTCACCTAATTATCCTTCTCAATGACTCAACATAATTAACCCCTTGTCACCTAGTGCGGGGTAGGTATCCAAAGTCTCTTTGTTACACTGTTTTTTTTAAATTAAATTTTAATTTAATTTTATTAGTAATTTATTGGACTTAATTAATTGAGTACATTAATATTTTCTTTAGTTCTTATTAATTATAGGATCTTAACTAAACTATTTATAGTAATTATCATTAAGATTAATTTGCCTATATTTATTATTCAACTTTTTTTTCTTTGCTTTCATTATTACCTAGGTTGACTGGCTTCGCCATACTCGCCTACTCCAGTGTACCCCTGGCTTTGCCTGTGTCTCAAACTGCAATTTATTACTTTCAGTGTACCTGAGAGTACTTGTAACCAATCTACCTCATTTTTTTTGTTAGTTTTCGTGTTTGTTTGTTTGTATAGTCTTGTATATAATATTTTCCCCCCTTTTATATCAAATTCTTTTTATTTTGCAATTGCCTTTTTTGCCATGTTTTCCTACATCCAGCCCTCTTAGGCAAATAAGTATAGACACAGAAGTAAACCTCTTAACCAGTATCTATGACAATCATCACTTTAATGATCAAAATTGCAGATATTTTACAGCACATGATGTAAACAATGTATTAACACATAACACAATATGTCTGCAATTAACTTGACTGTAAGATCTCTAAGCAAACACTTTGATGATGTTAGTGCCTTGATTCAAACTATTGACAACAAATTCTCTTTGTTATACTTACTGAAACGTGGTTAAAAGAGGATACTACTCAACTCTTTAACATGCCAAACTACTCAGCAATTCACAACTGTTGACCAATTCAGAGAGGTGGTGGTACTGCTCTTTACTACCACCTAGAACTGACATGCTTAAAAGTAATTAGAACTAGAGACTCCTGTGGGGAGTATATCTTTGCTAGTTTCAGAGTCAAGGGAGCTGAGTCTGTCCAGACTGTGGGAGCAGTCTATAGAATTCCTAACACTGATGTGTCCGAATTCAACTCTTACCTTAGAAATCTAATACTAGATAACAGACTGAACAAAAACCATCTAAT
>WNGS01067292.1:0-10763 GCA_020271785.1 Procambarus virginalis | reverse complement strand
ACCGCTTGGGGCACCGGGCGCACATCCTCGAGTCCGGAGGCGGACCCAGAACCTCGGGCATCACAAGCCGCGCGGCCCAACGCCCGTCTCATGACAACAGCAGCCTCAACCGCAGGGGAACCGGAACCAAACACAACCGGGGACCCCACAGGCACTTCAGCACCCATCACAGCCGGGATCCGAGGGCGATGAGGCAGGGCCATGCGCAGCATCTGAAGACAGGGTGAACAGGGGTGAGGAGGCGCAGCCACCGATAGCCTCGCAACATCCTGAGGAAGGCCGCCGACATCCGGGGGAACGTCAGGGGACGACGGGGAAGCCGCAAACAACGAGCTGAGACGGGTCTCCGCATCCCCGGAGTCCTCGTCCCGGGGAAGCGGAGGGAAATCTCCTTCCCTAAAGAGGTTGACAGGGGCAACCGGAGACGCCTCGCACCCGGCAGCCTGATGACCCATCAAGCCACACCGGAAAACAGGTCCGAGGCTGTCGGGCAAAGTACACCCGGATGTAGCACCCCCAGAAGCCGGACCGAAGATGGAATATCCGACAGCAGGCGCATCCCCAAGGTGCAAATGTTCGTCCGCCTCCCGGCATAACTCCCAGAGGATATGCTGTTGACCCTCCGACTGATGGTACCTGGCCCAAACCGCTGGAAGTAACGCCGCAGAAGATCTTCGGGAAACTCCAGGGCGCCCAATGCACACTGACAGAGGTCAGCGCACCACTCCGTCTGATTATTGAGACTGAGCCGGCACCCCACGGCAACGACAACGAGCGTCCATCGTAACGACTGAGGAAATCACGGGACACCTCCTCCGTCGCCAGCTTGCTGACAACACGATGAGCAGTCACCAGTTCAATCCCGTCGACGTCCAGCATAGGGACATGAAGCAAGTCGCACAGAACCCCTGCTACTGCAACTTCCGGATAACCAGCACGCCCACAGAACTCCAAGGGGCCCACAGGAGTTCATGCGCTTAATAGATGGAAGGGGGACCACCCATGGTAAGCCCATCACCTGCCACGTCTGCACTCAACCAGCCAGGCAACACCACTGGGGGGGCAGCTACGCCCCGCCACGTGGCGACCAAACGGCTAACGACCATAGCAGTCACGGTAGGGACACGTCCGCACCTCCACGGCTGCTCAGGGTCAACTCCTCTTTGTTCAGTTAGTGTCCCCATTGTTACGTCAGCGACGACGGGCAGGATCCCGCGGGTCCATCAGGCTGTTGATTAGCTGTTCTTGAATCTGCCACTGGAGTGACAGTAAAGTAACGTCTATTCACTGTGTAGTAGTTTTAGTTAATTTTGTGAATAAATGTTTGTTATAGAAAACGGGTCGTTTATGTCAAACCTTCCAATATTACTGCCCCACATATCATGTTCTGCAACGCTTTGACTGCTTATGTTCATATCAAGTCTGTATCTTAAGCTCGAGTCCATTAAACCGAACCACACATCTATAAATACGAAGTGAGAAATCCGTCGGCTACCCTTTATGAGTTGTCAACTAGGAGGAGGCAGCGACCTAATTGGACAGGTGTTACCCGGCTGAGTGCTTGTTGTAGTCCCTGGCGGTTTGCCTCTCCCGGCGTCTGCTTTGGACTATCTCTGAGGCTTAGGATTAAATATCTGCCACTGGGAGCTCTTGCTGTTTAGGTCTGCCTCTCTTGCGAGGTAGATACGATTAACGTAACATCAAAAGGACTTAATTCTTTTGCTAATTGTCAAAGACAATAAAATCTCACAGATATTGGTACTACATTAGCATTGTTCCTTTCATCCATATTCCTGGTAGGTCCCCCGTTTCCAGTGACTTACTATACAACTATACACTATGGAGAGCCTTGCGTGGCTATCAAAGTGCTCCTGCACACTCCTTTAATACCCATGGCGGAGATTCCATCCGGCCCAAACAGCTTTTCTCACATCCAGCTCCCATAGGTGCTTTTTGACCTCATCTCTGTAAATTTCGAACCTATCCAGGTCACCTGGTTTGCTGACACTTCTCCCTTTTCTCTCCAGCTACGTGCATATACCCTCCTCCGTCATCTATTTGGTAAACGGACTCCCTCTCCTGGTCGATACCCCTTTTCCAGTGAGTTCTTCGCACACCTTCTTGTCATTCTCCTGGTGTCCATCTGTGTCTCCTTGCACGCAGTTTATCACCTGTGTTCTTCCACTGTCTGTCTTTCCCCTCCTGATGTGACTGTGTAGTAGCTCTTGGTTCAGGTCTTGGCTTTAATGCTATATCATTTTCATACCTTTACTCTTCAGCTGCTGTTCGTCTCACACTGACATACTCGTTCCTGGTGCTCCTGGTATCTCTCTCTACTTCTGGTGTTCTGTTATTTACGGAAGTTCCTCCATGCTCTTTGTTCCGCTACCTTTGCTTTCCATACATTCACTATTCAAATCCACGGATTCTTCCCTTTGTTTCTCTTTTTTTTCCTGGTGGGCTGGGCCAAACCTGCTGACAGCCTCCTGACATTTTTGGGTTACATAGTCACTATCAGTACTTGTACGGGACTTGGTTCCGAGATCTGTGTCCCCATGTATATCCTATAGGAATTTATTCATCTCCTTCCATAGTTTCCCTTTACGGTACGCCAGCCCTTTGGTTCCAGTTCTTTTTTGGGGGGGGTGCAACCTAGCTCAAACCAGGCTTACTCAAAGCTCAATACACGATGACCACTCATTCCCACGGGTGTTCCAACTTAACTTCCCTTATATCGACTCATTTAGGGTAAATACAAATCAAGCAGGGGTTCCTCCCCTCCTCTCATTCTTGTCGGTCCCTTGCGTGTGACTTAGAAAGTTTCTGTTGCCACATCCAGCAGCTAGCTCTCCATGTGTTTTCTCTGGTCATCCGTGTGGGTCTCTGTTCACCAATCTATCTTCACATGGTTGAAATCCCCCATGAATAGTAGTCCAGATCCATTACTGCTAGCGACAGAAGCTGCACTCTCTATATATTGATGGTGGCAAATGTTGTTTCCATATCATATTACTTTATGGGTCTTCTTCATTCGGTGGGCGGGTTATATATGGGAATACTATATAAATTTACTGTTACTCCAGTTGCAATGGTGCCTGATATTTAGTCACTGAATCCTTCACAGTTCTGAAGTACTATCTCTTCGAAACTCCACCCTTCTATTAGTAGCAAAGTACACCACCTTCTCCGCTCCCTTCTCCTCTTCCTCAATACATAGTAGCACTGTGGAAAAATGCATTTTGTTATGGTTTTTTGTTAGCTTGTTTCTGTGAGTGCTATTATGTCCGGTTTTTTTTCTAGTGCACCACTATCCAAGTTCACTAGTTTATTTGTAATCCCATCTTAGTTCGTGATACATCGCCTTGAAGCTCACCTTCTCTGTTCATTTACATATCCCTTTCTTGGCGATTATTTTACGGTTGGAATTTGTCGTGGCCCCCGGGGTGGAGAGGATCTTGTGAGGTGGTTGTGCAGGGCGCAGAGGTTTTGGGGTAGGGGTGGGGGTTTAAGGGAAGGGGGAAGGGGTAGGGTGTGGCGTTATATTATAGCAGAGATAGGGGGCGACATGGGGCAAAGTATACGGGGAGTGAGGGGGGGAAGTGAGGAATATCAGGGGAGGGAGTAATGGGATGAAGGGAGGCGAAGGGCGGACTGGGTGGGGAAAGGTCGGAGGAGTGGGATAACATGAATGGGAATGCGGGATGGGGATTGTCGGGGTCAGACAAGGGGGTGGGGGGGGGAGGGAGGGTAGGTGGGGGGCAGGTGTGTGGTGGTGTCGTACTGTGTGTTGGTAGTAGTGTGGGGTGTTAGTGTGTTTTGGGGTAGTGTGTGGTGGTGGCTAGTGTATGTTGGTGGTAGTGTGGGTGGTGTTAGTGGTGTGAGGTATTGTGTTGTGATGGTAGTGTGTGGTGGTAGTGTGTTGTGGTGGCAGTGTGTGTAGTGGGATAGTGTGTGGTGGTGTAGTGTGTGGTGTTGGTAGTGTGTGGGGTGGTAGGTGTGGTGGTGGTATGTGTGGGTTGGTGGCTAGTTGTTGTTGGTGGTAGTGTGTTGTCGATGGTATGTGTTTGGTAGGTGTTGTGTGGTAAAGTGTGTGGTGGTGTAATTGTACTCACCTAATTGTGCTTGCGGGGGTTGAGCTTTGGCTCTTTGGTCCCGCCTCTCAACTGTCAATCAACAGGTGTACAGATTCCTGAGGCCTACTGGGCTCTATCATATCTACACTTGAAACTGTGTATGGAGTCAGCCTCCACCACATCACTGCCTAGGGCATTCCATTTATAACTACTCGACACTGAAAAAATTCTTTCTAACGTCTCTGTGCTCATCTGGGTACTAAGTTTCCACCTGTGTCCCCTTGTTCGTGTCCCACCCGTGGTGAAGAGTTGTCTTTGTCCGCCCTGTCAATTCCCCTGAGAATTTTGTAGGTGGTTATCATGTCTCCCTTACTCTTCTGTTTTCCAGGGATGTGAGGTTCAGTCCTTTAGCCTTTCCTCGTAGCTCAATCCTCTCAGTTCGGGACGAGCTGGTGGCATACCGCTGAATCTTCTCTAACTTTGTCTTGTGTTTAACTAGGTATGGACTCCAGGCTGGAGCTGCATACTCCAGGATTGGTCTTACATAAGTGGTATACAGGGTTCTGAAAGATTCCTTACACAAATTTCTAAAGGCAGTTCTATGTTGGCCAGTCTAGCATATGCCGCTGATGATATTCTTTTGATGTGGGCTTCTGGGGACAGGTTCGGTGTGATACTCAACCCCCAGATCTTTTCTCTATTTGACTTGCAGGATTTCCCCTCCAAATGATACCTTGTGTTCAGCCTCCTGCTCCCTTCTCCTAATTTCATCACCTTACACTTTCCCGAGTTGAACTTTAGCAGCCATTTTCTAGACCATTCCTCCAGTTTATCCAGGTCATCCTGTAGTCTCTGTCTATCTTCATCGTCTTGATTCTTCTCATAATTTTGCATCATCAGCAAACATTGAGAGGAATGAGTCTTACCCTCCGGAAGATCGTTCACATATATTAGAAACAGGATGGGTCCAAGTACTGAGCCCTGTGGGACTCCGCTGGTGACATCTCGCCACTCTGATGTCCCCCCTCACCGTTACCGCTGTTTCTGTTGCTAAGTACTCCCTTATCCCATGGAGCACCTTCCCTTTTACTCCTGCTGTTGCTCCAACTTTTTTAACAGCCTTTTGTGCGGTACTGTGTCAAAGGCTTTTTGGCAATCCAGGAAAATTCAGTCGGCCCCCCTTCTCTTTCCTGCCTAATTTGTTGCTTGGTCATAAAATTCTATTAAACTGTGAGGCACGATTTACCATCCCTGAACCCATGTTGGTGGTGCGTTACAAAGTTATTTCCCTCTAGATGCTTACGAGCCTTTTCCTCACGATCTTCTCCATTACCTTGCATGGTATACAAGTTAAGGAAAATGGCCTGTAATTCAGTGCCTCTTGCCTGTCACCCTTTTGTATATTGGGACCACGTTAGCTGTCTTCCAACTTCTTGTTGGTAAGTCTCCTGTTTCCAGTGACCTGTTATACACCATAGAGGTGGCACACTTAGTGCTTCTGCACCTCCTTTAGTATCCATGTGAGATTCTGTCAGGCCCAACAGCCTTGTCACATCCAGCTCCAGCAGAACACCTTTTGACCTCATCACTGGTGAGGTCAAATTCCTCCAAGGTTGCTTGGTTTGCCACCTCCTCATTTAGTGCAGGGCTTCTCCTTGTTCTATTGTGAAGACCTCTGGAATCTCTTGTTGAGTCTTCACCAACCTCCTTGTCATTCTCTGTGTATCTTTCTCCGCTTTTCGCAGCTTCATCACTTGTTCTTCACTGCTGTTTTCCTCCTGGTGGCTGTGGAGCGCTTGGTTGGGTCTTGGCTTTACTCGCGATGCATTTTCAAACTGTCTCTCTGTTCTCTCTCACCTCTGAGGTATTCATTTAGGGCCTCTGGTATCTCCCCCTGCTCTCTGGTGTTCTGTTATTTCTGTAATTTCTCCATGTTCTTTTACTCAGTTGCTTCGCTACCCTGCATTCCTGGTTGAACCATGGGTTTTTCTGTTGTTTTTCGTTTTTCTCCTTTTGGAGGGATAAACCTGTCTGCAGCTTCCTGGCACTTCTGGGTGACAAAATCCATCATGACCTGCACATTCTTGTCTCTAAGTTCTGTTTCCCATGGTATTCCTCTGAGGAAGCTCCTCATCTCTTCATATTTTCCTCTTCGGTAATTCAGTCTTTTTCCCCACTCCCATCCTTGGATAGGTTATCCCTACCTCCACCAAGTACTCAAAGGTCAGTACACTGTGGTCACTCATTCCTATGGGGGCTTCCACTTTGACTTCCCTTATTTCTGACTCATTCAGGGTGAATATCAAGTCGAGTCTAGCTGGTTCATCATTGCCTCTCATTCTTGTGGATTCCTTGACATGCTGGCTCAGAAAATTCCTTGTTGCCACTTCCAAGAGTTTAGCTCTCCACGTATCTGCACCACCATGTGGGTCCCCATTCTCCCAGTCTATCTTTCCATGGTTGAAATCGCCCATGATTAAGAGTCTGGAGCCATTCCTGCAGGCAACTGAAGCTGCTCTCTCTATTATATTAATGGTTGCCATGTTGTTCCTATCAAACTCCTGTCTTGGTCTTCTGTCATTTAGGGGAGGGTTGTACATGACTGCCACTATTATCTTAGGTCCACCCATTGTTATAGTTCCTGTTATGTAATCTCTGAATCCGTCGCAGCCCGGAATTTCCATCTCATCAAAACTCCAGTCCTTCCTTATCAGCAGGGCCACTCCTCCACCTCCTCTCCCTTCCCTCTCTTTCCTTACTATATAGTAGTCCTTTGGAAACACAGCATCTGTTATCACTCCTGACAATTTTGTTTCTGTTAGTCCTACTACATCAGGGTTTTCTTCTTGCACCCTTTCAGCCAGTTCACTTGCTTTATTGGTAATCCCATCAATGTTTGAGTACATTACCTTGAAGCTCACTTTCTTGTATCCAGTTTCACCCTCACTCCCCACAAGTGTAGGAAGTTGTTCTATGGTCAATGTTACTTGGGTAGGCTCCTCCTCCTGTGAGGTAGTTTCCAGGGGTTCAAGGGGAGGTGGAGTGGGGGATGGAGGGCTTAGGTCTTCCTCAGGCCTGCTTGGGGCAGGAGGAAGTCCTGGGGGTGAGGGAGCAGGGGCTACTTGGGGTAAGGGGAGGGGGAGGACTTGGGTTTCCTGATGGGCATTGTGCATGGGCAAGGGAGGGTTTGTGCTGGGGGAGGAGGGCCCTATTGGGTGGTGTGCTGGGGTGTTGCATTCCCCCCTTGGGTTCCTGGGTTGCTGGACTGGGGCTCCCCACTCCCCTCTGGGATTGCTGGGTTGGAGGCTGAGGTTCCCTGGCTCCCTTCCCTCTCCTTGCGCCTTTTCCTTGCATCTGCTGCCCTTACTATCTCGTCTCTGGTCATGTCTCTCTGAACATATACCTCTTTGTAGTTCCTTGCATACCTCAGTTTGCTCTTCTTTACTAGGATGTCTTCTTTGATGTCCTCGCTCTTGAATACTACCTTGATCAATCTCTTTTTGTCTCTGTTGTACTGGCCAATCCGGAAAAACTGTTCTATGTCTCGTTCAGCCCCTTCTATTCCTATCTCCTTTAATATCCCTGCCACTTCAGCTTTGTCTTTAGCCCTCGATTCCTCCCTTGTGGAGCCCTCTTGTTCCTTCACACCTACCACTACTACAGCTCTTTTCCTTTCCATTAGCTGGCTTGTGCATCTAGCTGCCTCCTGTGAGGTTACTGCTTTCATTACAACTTCCTTGACTGTGGACATTGCTCCTGGGCTCTTCATCATTTCAGCAAAGGTTGGGCCAATTGTTGCGGTCCCTGCCATTGCTACATCTCCTGGTACCTGGGGGTTGGTCCCCTGGGCCAGAGTCTGAGGAGGGCCTGTTTTTAGGCTTTTTATCTCCTCTTGCGCTGCACTTAGTTCTGTCTGCAGCTGTGTGGTGGTGGTAGTGTGTGGTGGTGGTAGTGTGTGGTGGTAGTGTATGGTGGTAGTGTGTGGTGGTAGTGTGTGGTGGAAGTGTGTGGTGGTGGTAGTGTGTGGTGGTGGTAGTGTGTGGTGGAAATAGTGTGTAATGGTGGTAGTGTGTGGTGGTGGAAATTTGTGGTGGTGGAAGTGTGTGTGGTGGTAGTGTGTAATGGTGGTAGTGTGTGGTGGTGGGAGTATGTGGTGGTGGTAGTGTGTGGTGGTGGTAGTGTGTGGTGGTAGTGTGTGGTGGAAGTATGTGGTGGTGGTAGTGTGTGTAGTGGTAGTGTGTGGTGGTGGTAGTGTGTGGGGGTGGTAGTGTGTGGTGGTGTTAGTGTATGGTGGTGGTAGTGTGTATTTGTGTTAGAGTGTGTGGTGGTAGTGTGTGGTGATGGTAGTGTGTGGTTGTGTTAGTGTGTGGTGATAGTAGTGTGTGGTGGTGGTAATTTGTGGTGGTGGAAGTGTGTGTGGTGGTAGTTTGTGGTGGTGTTAATGTGTGGAGGTGGTAATTTGTGGTGGTGGTAGTGTGTGGTGCTGGTAGTATGTAGTGGTGGTAGTGTGTGGTGGTGGTAGTGTTTGGTAGTGGTAGTGTGTGGTGGTGGTAGTGTGTGGTGATGGTAGTGTGTGGTGGTGATAATGAGTGTGGTGGTAGTGTGTGGTGGTGTTAGTGTGTGTGGTGGTAGTGTGTGGTGGTGTTAAAGTGTGGTGGTGGTAGTGTGTGGTGGTGGTAGTGTGTAGTGGTAGTGTGTGTGGTGGAAGTGTGTGGTGGTGGTAGTGTGTGGTGGTGGAAGTGTGTGGCGGTGGTAGTGGGTGGTGGTGGTAGTGTGTGTAGTGGTAGTGTGAGGTAGTTGTAGTGTGTGGTGGTGGTGGTAGTGTGTGGTGGTGGTAGTGTGTGGTGGTGGTAGTGTATGGTAGTGGTAGTGTGTGGTGGTGGTAGTGTGTGTGGTGGTAGTGTGTTGTGATGGTAGTGTGTGGTGGTAGTGTGTGGTTGTAGTAGTGTGTGTAGTGGTAGTGTGTGGTGGTGGTAGTGTGAGGTGGTGGTAGTGTGTGTTGGTGGTAGTGTGTGTGGTGGTAGTGTGTGGTCGTGGAAGTGTGTGGTGGTGGTGGTAGTGTGTGGTGGTGGTAGTGTGTGGTGGTGGTAGTGTGTGTTGGTGGTAGTGTGTGGTGATGGTAGTGTGTGGTAGTAGTAGTGTATGGTGGTGGTACTGTGTGGTGGTGTTAGTGTGTGTGGTGGTAGTGTGTGGTGGTGGTAGTGTCGTGGTGGTAGTGTGTGGTGGTAGTGTGTGGTGGTGGTAGTGTGTGGTGATGGTAGTGTGTGGTAGTGGTAGTGCATGGTGGTGGTAGTGTGTAGTGGTAGTGTGTTGTGGAAGTGTGATTTGGTGGTAGTGTGTGGTGTTGGTAGTGTGTGGTGGTGGTAGTTTGTGTTGGTGGTAGTGTGTGTGGTGGTAGTGTGTGGTGGTGGTGGTGTGTAGTGGTGGTAGTGTGTGGTGGTGGTAGTGTATGTGATGGTATTGTGTGGTGGTGGAAGTGTGTGATGGTGGTAGTGTGTGGTGGTGGTAGTGTGTGGTGGTGGAAGTATGTGGTGGTAGTGTGTGGTGGTGGTAGTGTGTTTTGTTGGTAGTGTGTGGTGGTGGTAGTGTATGGTGGTGGTAGTGTGTGGTGGTGTTATTGTGTGTGGTGGTAGTGTGTTGTGATGGTAGTGTGTGGTGGTAGTGTGTGGTGGTGGCAGTGTGTGTAGTGGTATTGTGTGGTGGTGGTAGTGTGTGTTGGTGGTAGTGTGTGTTGTTGGTAGTGTGTGTGTTGTGGTAGTGTGTGGTAGTGGTAGTGTGTGTTTGTGGTAGTGTGTGGTGGTGGTGGTAGTGTGTGCTGGTGGTCGTGTGTGTTGGTGGTAGTGTGTGTTTGTGGTAGTGCGTGGTCGTGGTAGTGTGTGGTGGTGGTAGTGTGTGTGGTGGTAGTGTGTGTGGTGGTAGTGTCTGTTGGTGGTAGTGTGTGGTGGTGGCAGTGTGTGTAGTGGTAGTGTGTGGTGGTAGTAGTGTGTGGTGGTAGTGTGTGTTGGTGGTAGTGTGTGTTGTTGGTAGTGTTTGTGGTGGTAGTGTGTGGTGGTGGATGTGTGTGGTGGTGGTAGTGTGTGGTGGTGGTGGTAGTGTGTGGTGGTAGTGTGTCGTGGTAGTGTGTGGTGGAAGTGTGTGGTGGTGGTAGTGTGTGGTGGTGGTAGTGTGTGGTGGTGTTAAAGTGTGGTGGTGGTAGTGTGTTGTGGTGGAAGTGTGTGGTGGTGGTAGTGTGTGGTGGTGGTAGTGTGTGGTGGTGGTAGTGTGTGGTGGTAGTGTATGGTGGTAGTGTGTGGTGGTAGTGTGTGGTGGAAGTGTGTGGTGGTGGTAGTGTGTGGTGGTGGTAGTGTGTGGTGGAAATAGTGTGTAATGGTGGTAGTGTGTGGTGGTGGAAATTTGTGGTGGTGGAAGTGTGTGTGGTGGTAGTGTGTAATGGTGGTAGTGTGTGGTGGTGGGAGTATGTGGTGGTGGTAGTGTGTGGTGGTAGTGTGTGGTGGAAGTATGTAGTGGTGGTAGTGTGTGTAGTGGTAGTGTGTGGTGGTGGTAGTGTGTGGGGGTGGTAGTGTGTGGTGGTGTTAGTGTATGGTGGTGGTAGTGTGTATTTGTGTTAGTGTGTGGTGATGGTAGTGTGTGGTTGTGTTAGTGTGTGGTGATAGTAGTGTGTGGTGGTGGTAATTTGTGGTGGTGGTAATT
>WNGS01067289.1:0-11696 GCA_020271785.1 Procambarus virginalis | reverse complement strand
ATTTTTTCTGTATTTTTAGATCTCATTGTGAATACTAATGAGAGTCGAGAAGCGGTGACTTTTAATTGAAAGCTAAATACTTTCATTTACACAAGCCTGGTCGTAGTGGTCAATCGTGTTTCTGTTCTATCATTAGTAATAATATATATAGTATAATATATATAATATAGATATATATATAATATATATTATATATCAATTACTAAATGTGGGCCATAGGGGTAGTCATTTAGTCTACGCCCCCCCCCACACTATCCGCCCCACTCTTCCCCCACTCTTCGCCCCCCCTCTCAGCCACCCCCCCCTCTGTTCTGCCCCCCCCCTTGTTCGCTCCCCCTCTCTTTCCCCCGTCTCCCCTATCCATCGTTATAAGATAACACAGAGCCACTAAACTCACCTTCCCGAAACATCTGCTAATACATTTTCATGATATACAGCACCCACAGTTTTAAGCGGAAGAGAAATTATTATCTAGTTGTGAAATAGGGTTAGGGGGCCTATCTGGGCCAGGGGAGAGAAATCCAGCCTTATGAAATAGGCAGTTGGAAGGAAAGCCAATTTGAAGGCCGCCTTGTGTGTAGAGTTGATGTAGTCTTGATGCAGTATAAGTGAGTTAGAGCGAAATTCAGGTCGCCCTGCATGCCTGCGGCAGTAGGAGCTTCCAGTCTTCCCCACGCCTGTTGTTGTTCTGAATTCGTTAATCAGGCTTGCCACAATTTCGTGCCCAATTTTAATACACAGTCCTACTACCGCATGTGAATTTAGCTCTTAAAAGGCCCTGACTGACTCGGGCGGGTGGTGGGGGTCGTCGGGGGGGGGGGTCTGACGGCGGTGTCGTGCGACGCTACTAGCACTCCCGACACCTGTCGGTGACTTCCATGAACACTCTCGTGGAAGTTTCAGGTTAGCGAACGTTACAGCCCCCCCCCCCCCCCCCACCAATTGGTCAGTATTAGTAGTGGCATGTAAAAACACCTGATGGTGTGGGGGACTTCCTGGTGTACGAACAAGTTCTGACAGGTAGGCAAACCAGGGAAGGGTGGGCCCTCCAGGCTACGAAGTTATGTTGACCAGACACCCAACTAGAATGGTGAAAGGGAAGACGGGCCGGGACGTTCGGTCCGTCTGGACCATTCTAAGTCGATTGAAGAGAGTTAAGAAGTACTCTCGAATATGACTACCGTCTAATCTAGGGCCTCAAAGCATTTTACATAGGATGATTTCACAGGTCACGCCATGGGAAGGATACCTACTAGATACCATAAGGATACTTGATCAACCAGGCTGACTCATAAGTCAGGCTGCGAGAAGCCGCTTCCAACAGCTTGGTTGACCACACGACCAACCAGGAGGCCTAGTCAATGACGGCCGCAGGGTCGCTGGAGCCCGGACATAACCTCAAGGTAACCACATCAAGAAGTGGGAAAGATCTACACCACCCCCCCTCCTGGAATGAGGTGGTTAGAGGTCTAGAAGAAACTACCTTACACTAATACACAATCTTCTCTCCCACTCTACCCCATCACTCCATAATTCATCCCCCACCCCACGCCCCCCCCACCCACGATACCCTAACACCCCACGCCCATCCCCCCCCATCACGCCACCCCACCCAACCCCTCTCAACACCCTTCAGCTCACCCTTTGATCAATTTAAAGGGATGCTTGGTAATTGACTTACAGGTGAGGTACGTACAGGAGACGCACACCGCGGTAAGTACGCTTAAGGGGGCCGGGCGACCCGCACCCTTCGCCCTGGGTAATGATGCCCCTGAAGACGACCTGTGTTGAAATAACAGCGGGAAATAGATGAGTAACTAAAGCGATAGGAATGTATAGGGAAGTGTAATACGGGATGGAAGAGTTGGAGTTGGGAGAAAACAAGAGGGGAGGGGAGTGGGATGTGGCACGGAGGGAAAGCCCAGGGGGTGAAGAGGGGAAGGTAGAAAAAGGGAGGTGGCGTGTTGGGTTTGATAATAGAGTGGTAAGGAAGCTGTTAAGCTGTTGATGGCATTACTTTGGGTACCATCTTGGATTGCCTTGTAGCGGCCCGAGGGGCAGCAGTATCCCAGGAACAGCGGCCAAATCTCATAGACTTGAGGCAAACTGAAATTCACACCAGTCACCATTCATCATCATTCTATTATGCAGCAAGAACCGCATATTTGCGCACCATCCAATAACGTTAGCAGACTTCCAATGTTACCATTGCTAGGCTCGGTTACAAGTATCTACCAAAGCCCCCTGGTAGTTGGGTAAAACCGAACCCAAATGGATAGAACAAGCGTAGTGTGAGGGTGCCAACATGGTGGTGGGTGGGTAACGAACCCAGGCGCCAACAGCCCAGACGTATTGATGCCACACAAGGTTGTAGATTCCCGCCATCGCCGGTAATGCGCAAAACTAATGTAGTCAACCTTACCTCTAATTTTTCTATTTTAGGAAGGTTTATTGTACGGGTATTTTTAGCTGGCCAGAACCTGTGTGTTTCTCCCGTTGCCAGACGTGCACGGGGATAGCCCAAAACTAGGACATGCGCCAGAGTGCACGGGCAAGCCACACTAGAGACTGGCCAGAGTGCACGGGGCACGCCACACGAGAGACTGGCCAGAGTGCACGGGGCACGCCACACGAGAGACTGGCCAGAGTGCACGGGGCACGCCACACAAGAAACTGGTCAGAGTGCACGGGGCACGCCACACGAGAGACTGGCCAGAGTGCACGGGGCACGCCACACGAGAGACTGGCCAGAGTGCACGGAGGCACGCCAAACTAGAGACTGGCCAGACTGTGCACGAGGCACGGCCACACGAGAGACCTTGTCAGAATGCACGCGACCGGCATCGCCCACCTAGAAGATGGTCAGATCGTGCACTGAGGAACGCACACGAGAGACTGGCCAGAAGTTTTGTGAGTGCAGGACGGCACGCCACACGACCGGAGAGATACTCGGCCCACCGTGTGCAAGGGGCACCGCCACACCTAAGAGACCCTGAGTCAGAGTGCCACGGAGGACGCACACTAGAAGAATGGCCAGAGGCCGGGCCACGGAAGGCAAGCCACACGAGAGGAAATGGTTCAGGGAGGCACGCGGAGGCACGCCACACAGAGAGCTGGTTCAGAGTTCAGGGGCACCGCCCCAACGAGAGATCCTTGCGTCAGAGTGCACGGATCCAGGCACGCCAACGACTAGAGAATGGCCAGAGTGACACGGGACGACACACTAGAGGGAATGGCAGAGGTGCACGAGGCCACGCCACACGTTGAGGATGGGTCAGAGTGCACGGAGGCATCGCCACACTAGAGACTGGCACGATAGTGCAAGCTGCGGGCACCGCCACATCTGTGAGGAGACTGGCCCAGGACACGTGTGCACGGAAGGCAACCGCCCCACCACGAGAGACTGGTTCCGAGTGCCACGGAGGCACGCCACACAGAGAGACTCTTTACACAGTTGTCTCAGAGCGATGAGGAAATCCACAGTTACTTGGGGTGACCACTGTAGAGCGATGGCCTCGCTTCTTCAAGTCGGCGTTCAAAATCCCCGATGTTCAACCTGTGGCAGACCCTACCGTTTCCTTCACTCAGTCCTCTTCTATTAATTAAAAGTGCTATATAGGTCACATGATTAAGATTTTTTCTACTGATAATTACCATACCTTACAATGATGAGTGGAAGGATTTCATACTGACGAAGATTCATCACAACCAAAAATCCCCTCCACCAAACCCTGAAGTGAATGGGGGGCAGGGGGAATATAGAGCAACAGTGACGATGCCTATGTCAATCCCCAAATCCATGAACAAATCCACAAGGGCCGTGATTGAGAGTTCGAACCTACGTCACGAGGGATCCCACACACCCACTTTCTTCTGAAATGAATATAGCTTGTTTTATACTGACGCTGACGAATGGTTTGAACTCGAAAGAAAAAACAGTTTGTCGAGAGGACGAGAGACAGGACACAGACAGCGACCAGACAGACAGACAGCACCCAGACAGAAAGACCAGACACCAGCACGAGCTAGAAAGACACAGACAGACAGACAGACCAGACAGACAGACACAGACAGTTGAGAGTCGTGGAATGAAAAGAGCTAAGCTGAACCCCGCAAGCAGAACTAGGCGAGTACAGAAAGAGTTGTAAGGACGTTGCTTAACATGGACTCTTTTGATGAAAACCCTTCATTTCCGCCTCTAAGGATCTGGCTCTCGTTACACAGACTTAGCAAACAAAGTTCTCTTGGTTTCTCTCGTGGACCTCGCTATTCGTCATGACCCATTAGGAGGAGGGCAAAGAGAGAGAAGGAGAGGCCTTCCGCAGGAAAGGGAGGGCGTGGACAGAGTGGGCGGGAAGGAGTTGGAAAATGGCAGGCATGATGTAGCACTGCGAGTAAGTAAAACGGAGACATGGGAGAAAGATGGCAGTTGTCTGTGCGTGAGGACGAGGAGAGAGAGGGAGCAGAGAATGAGGCACCAGAGAGGCGAAGAGAGACGGAAGGAAATTCTCGGGAGAGTGATGAGGTTTCACAGGGGAGAGGTGAAGGTCGTTGGAGGTTACTATTAAATCGTATAATGAACCGATTCATGAAGATATACAGACGGAATCCTCAAGTAGCTCCGCACACTGCTCTTCTTGGTCAATCCGCACCACACACACATCCGACGCAGTTTTCTGCATAGGAGGCCAAGTTTTCTGAAATCATTAGACTTTACGCCGCTGAGGCCAAAGGGTTTCGGTGAAAGATTAGCGGTCAAGCTCAATGACTCTACCCGTAAATTTGGGGAGTTGAAAGTTCTCGTCAGTTGCTCTTTGGGCGAACCCTTGTTCTTTGAGCTGATCCGAGCACAAGGTCAAGAGACTTTCTTTCCGACACAAAGTGACAAAATTCCTTTGTAGTACCGCTCTTCTTTCGAAACTGTTATTGATGACTGGATGTGGGTTCTAGCCCAACTTGCTGGTCCAGGATATGTAGGGCTCGAGATTACGGTGTATTGTACATCGTCCTGCTGGTTGATGGGGTTCTGCGTGGAGTTCTTTTAAGGTATCAGTGTTGTGTTCCAGCATGTTGGTCCAAGCTGGGTTCACATGTGTTGGTAATCACATGTGGTACAGTGTGAGTAATATTGTGTCTGGTGTATGGGGTTGCTTTATCTGCGATCCGCAAAGAGTAATAGACTGCTTGTCCCAGTACCTACGGCACGGCTTTTCTTTCTTCTTCGAATTGTCACATTCCCTTTTTTGCAAGAGCCTATTCTTAACCCGTATCATCCCTTTCCCCGGAATCACCCCAAGGTAGTGCGCACTCTCCCCTTGTCAGTCGGGTCCTGGTTGTAAATGTGAAATTAATTGACTTATGGTTGGGAATAATAGTGTGTGCACCCGTGGCCAGGAGGAGCGTGGTGGAGACGGCCACACAGTGTTCAGGGGAATAATACGTGTAAATAGTGTAATATACGACAATTATTATTCTCGGCGACGTTAAATTGTTTTACCTTGTATGCGTTGAGTTCTTATTCTCCTCTCTCTCCTCTCTCCCTCTATCCTTTCTATCTCTCTCACTCTCTCTCTTCTCTCTCCCTATCTCGCTATATCTCTCTCTCATCTCTCTCTATCTCTACTCTTTTGTGCGTGTGTGTGCTGTGGTGTGTGTGTTGTGTGTGTGTGTGTCGGTGTGTGGTGTGTGCTGTGTGTGTGTGTTGTTTGCTGTTGTGTGTGCAAGGGATGGGGGTCATCTCCCTACGGATTTAACACAGTAAACGGCATTTCGAGAGGATAAAGGACAGTCCTGAAACGAAATTTTCCAGTGTAGAAAACACGAAACACCGGGAATAACATGAAGTTAATGCGTGTGTGTGTGTTGTGTGTGTGTGTGTGTACTCACCTAGTTTACTCACCTAGTTGTGCTTGCGGGGGTTGAGCTCGGCTTTTGGTCCCGCCTCTCAACCCGGTCCCAACCAACAGGTGTACATGTTTCATGAGCCTAGGCCTCTATATATCTAATTGAATAATGTGTATGGAGTCGCCTCAACCACATAGCTTCCAAGCATTCCATTTGATCTAAACACTTGACATAAACCAAGTCTTTCTAATATCTATGTGGCTTATCTGGGCACTCAATTTCCAACTCTGTCCCCTAGTGCTTGTGCCACCCGTGTTAAATACAGCTGTCTTTATCAACCATGTTCGATTCCCTCTGAGAATCTTGAATGCTGGTGCACTCTATGTCACCCCCTCTAACTCTTCTCGTCTTCCAACGAAGTGAGGTTGAATCCGCAGTCGCAGAAGTAGCTCATACCTACTCAGTCCTCTGGACTACGTCCTGGTGGGCTAACCTTTGAAACCTTTACCAGTTTAGGTCTTATGCTTGACCCTAGATAGGGACACCTTCCCATGCTGGCAGCCAGCATACCTCCCAGAGATTGGTCTGACATATGTGGTATATAATGTTCTGAACAGATTCCTTACACAAGTTTCTAAAGGCCGTTCTTATGTTAGCCCAACTGGCATATTGACTGCTGATGTTATCCTCTTTGTATGAGCTTCAGGGGACAGTTCTGGGGTGATATCAACCCCCTAGGTATTTCTCTCTTCTGACGCTTGAGTAATTTCATCTCCAAATGGATACCTTGTATCTTCTGGTCTCCCTCGGCTCCTCCCCCTATCTATCATTACAATTAGCATTTCTTTGGGTTTAAACCTATTATATCTCTCCCCGGTGATTTAATTTTGACAACCAGCAGCGAACATTATACAGAAAACATGATGACATTCTTAAGAGACGAAAAGATCACAGTATTTACTGTCGTTGTTTAATAACTAAAGACTACTTACGTAATGATCAAAGTAGAATTTGATAGTTTTCAACTTGACAATTAGGACTATAAAAAAATCACAATTAAAATCCTAAAGATTCAAAGATTCTATGCAAGCTAAAATTAAATTAATCATTGTGGAATTACTTCTGTCACGCATTATAAACTCAAATATTTTAAATAATAAACACACTTGTTATATCTCCAAACTAATTGAGGAAAGATGCACAGGCTTCGTAAAGGAATACATAAATCCTTGATGAATACACCACAGAAATCCCAATAGTGTGATATCAAATGAACAAACCCACAAGGGCCGTGATGAAGGGATTCGAACCTACGCACGGGATGTTCTCAGCTGCGCCTTAGTCAACCAAGGCGCAGCTGGGTATCTTCTTGAGGTTATCTTGAGATGATTTCGGGGCTTTAGTGTCCCCGCGGCCCGGTCCTCGACCAGGCATCCACCCCCAGGAAGAAGCCCGTGACAGCTGACTAACACCCAGGTACCTATTTTACTGCTAGGTAACAGGGCATAGGGTGAAAGAAACTCTGCCCATTGTTTCTCGGCGGCGCCTGGGATCGAACCCAGGACCACAGGATCACAAGCCCAGCGTGCTGTCCGCTCGGCCTACCGGCTCCCCAAGAGAAGATTAAAACCAGACTCTCTTTATAATTTCAACAGAAGATACAATAAAAAAATAGGTAAGAAATCAATGCATAAGAAAACTATCAGCATCTAAGGCGTGTCCAAGAAGCTAAAGCTCAATCTTGCATGTAAAATACGCGAGTATTCTCAATCTCACACCATCCACAACTGGCCAGATTCGACAAGGAATTTGAGCGTCAGAATAGTTAAATAATAACACAACAGGTACACCAGTCAAGCCTGCCCCCCAGGCCGGGCTTGGGGGAGTAGAAGGACTCCCGCAACCTACTCCAGGTATGCTCCAGGTAAATAGACGGGGCATAAGGAGCTAAACTTCACTTCCCCATTGCCAGTAATAGGTAACCAAACTCACTCACTCTCCTACTCCACCCGCGGCACACCCTACAGTCATACCTACACACATTCATTACCTAATCTCAGAGGTAATCTCCCACGGAACGGTGATTTATGCCACAGGTTTGGAGTATGTGGAGCGTCCAGCTTCCGACCCGACAAACGCGCACTCCAAACACAGATTAACATGCTAGATACTCTCCTCCCCACCTTCCCCCGACGACACAAGAGAACGGTGTAAATAGTCACACACAAGTGCGTGGTATCACCACGTTATCGCTATCATTATGTCAGACATTCTTTGGTAGGGAAGACGCAGCCAGAAGCTGCTGGATATCCTAGTGACGGCCGCGGACCGACGATTGCGACTCGACGCCTCGCGGGACGAGACCCGACTGGCCCGGTTATCAAAAACGGGTCGCATTTACAAGACACATTGCGTCCTAATGAATGTGTTTGCTGGAACGCCATCAGGCAGGTAAGAGACTACTAATGACCGCCAGGTTAAGGAAGAAGCATGTCTACCCGATAGCGAGGCCGGACCCCACACAACCCGCCATTCAGCTTACACTCGCGCCTTCAGCCCTATCAACAACTACCTTACACACCACCCTCTTATCACCTCGTCAAATTAAGTGGAGGTGATAATGAGGACAGGAGAGATGGTCTTGGCTCGCCCCCGTCTGGAGGTGAAGGAGGACAGCTTTTGCCTCCACTACTTCCCTGCGACAGGTCAGATCAGCTGCTGCTACTTCCAGAAAGTAGTGGGAAGGGGGGGGGGGGGGCAAACCCAAAACTAAAATATTGTTCTAAATTTGTAGGTCCGATAGAGAAATTATACGTCATGCATGTCACTTAGAGCACCAGGCCACGCAATGCATGTCAGTATAGTATATACATATCTAACAATGGTCATTTATAAGTGTCCAGGACGGACAGAAACGTCGTCACATACGTGTCCAGGACGGACCTAAACGTCGTCACATACGTGTCCAGAATGGACCGAAACGTCGTCACATAAGTGTCCAGGACGGACCGAACATCGTCACTTTCATTCCACTTCACGTGTGTATGGGTCGGGTGAATTGTTTCAATCGCCTTATTGCGAGTTATTCTCTGCAATGTACACATAATTGTTACGGTTATTTAGTATTTTACTTATATAAGTAATGTACATAATGTGTCCGCTGAAGGGGGATGTGTCCGCTGAAGTGGGATGTGTCCGCTGAAGGGGGATATGTTACAAAGTCTATCGCGTCTGGTTCTGACGTCTCTTGCCGCCCGTCCTCGTCCGTAACGGGTCCCATTTTGACCGTTAAGCAACGTTACAAATGCAACCTACTGTGGAAAATAACGGCTGAATGGGTCACTGACAGGAGGTTTGTCAGTGACTTGATGCTCACTGGAGTCTCGTGCGCATCACATAAAGAATTAAGTTAGTTCCGATGATATGGGTTCGATCCCTGATAGCCGGAGTGGTTGGGCTCTGCTCCTTCACTCCGTCTTGCATCCCTTCCTCATGGTCCTCATATCCCTGCTAAGTTCAGTAGGGACATATTCATTTTTGCGTTTTTCCGCATAATTTGCAGTAAAGGAGATTCTCCAAGATATCGTCTTGTCTAAGCACCTTGAGGTGTTTCCGGGGCTTAGCGTCCCCGCGGCCCGGTCGTCGACCAGGCCTCCTGGTTGCTGGACTGATCAACCTGGACTGGACTTCCGGCAATATGGAAAATCGATCAATTTCAAACAATAATTGTTCTTTCAATTACTACCGTCATGCGGGCTGCCAGGTGGCAGTGCCCGCGCCGAAGACGTGTTAAAACCGTGTCTAAGATCTTGTAACAATCTCGGCATACTGCCAGCCTAGTCTGTACAGTGCCAGCCATGCACTAACGATGATACAAGACTGGTCATTACCGCTCCGTGAGGCTACAAAGCGAACCATTCAACGTTTGAGCAAGGCTGCCGCTTGCACAAGGCTCCGGGCTCCCGCCATCAACATCTGAGCCAAGCCAGCAATCAAATGTTTGAATGAGAATACGACGCTAACAATGAATGTTGGGCCGGCACATCAACGCTCACAGGAGCGGGGTTTCTCTACCAGCCCCCCCCCCCCTCTGGGTCTACCACACCGTTCCATATTTACATGAAGCGTCAGCCACACCGTCTATGACTGACGTCACACTGTGTATAACTGTACTTATATAATCTGTATATAACTGCGTATAACTGCGTATAACTGTAAAATCTACATCAGCAGATGATGCCAGCTCCCAGAGGTACTTGTAGCAGAGCCTAAGCCTAGCAGTGGTAACATCTAGAAATCTGCTAACGTTATTGAATGTCCCATAAATATTCACAGGAATCCTTAAACATGCACCAGGAGCCACAGTATTCACAGGAATCCAGCTTGCACAAGGACTCCCCAGCCTAACATTGAGGAGGATCGAGCACCCTTGTATTGAGGGAAGGGGAGGGACACATCGGTATCAAGACACCAGAATGTATTGTGTATCCTGAGTAAACACACAGCCGGCCGAGTATTGCTCCGGCAGGGAGGAGAGGGGGCAGACGACCGGGTGTGGGTGTTGCGTTGTCAAGCAAGTCGAGTGTTGCTCTTGGCTTAGTATCACGTAAGACAACACAATAACAGTTGATTTGATCCGGGAGACTGTCAGGGGCGAGGGATGAGGTGCACAGGATGGAAGGTATCATCGCAATGGTTTCCATGTGGAGGGGTGTCGACAATCCTTTGATTCAAGTCGTGGCGACAGCTACAGGTAATAACACACAGGTGGGAAGGAATGCGTGACAACATCCCGTAAATAACAGCGTGTTCATTGTCGACTTGAGAATGGTCCAGGACGGACCGAAACTTCGTCGTCCCTTCACCTTCTAGTGTGTGGGCTGGTCAACAACGTGTTGCATTTGCAGGAAACCTAAGTCAGCGTGGATCCCTATGGCTACTACTGTCTTTGGTTGGCGTGATAAACAACGTAGCTACTTCTTCCTTGATGAGGTGCTTGATACCTGCTTGATGGGGTTCTGGGAGTTCTTCTACTCCCCAAGGCCGGCCTGGGGAGTAGAAGAACTAAGTGCTTACTTAGGCATTCAGTGAAAAGTGGAAGAAAGGTTACAGGTCCTTATAATTTGTCGTAAGGAAGATTTTCCTCACATCCGAGACTGTTCAACACGTTTCCACTACACATAAGGGGCATAACTGTCGACCCCTCACAGTGTTCAAGAGAGAACTATCAACATCAGAGGCCCGAGACTGTTCAACACGCTTCCACTACACATAAGGGGCATAACTGGTCGACCCCTCACAGTGTTCAAGAGACAACTGCATAAACACCTCCAAAGGATACCTGATCAACCAGGCTGTGATTCGTACGTCAGGCTAAGAGCAGCCGCGTCCAAGAGCCTGGTTGCACTGTGGAGAAATGCCCAACAGACCACTGGAACATTATCTAACACAGTACACAGTTACAAACCCATTAAGATTTCGACTTAGATTCAACAAAGCAGAAGTTGTTAAACACATATGGCAAAATCTTACTGAAGCGACCATACGAGTCATAAATACTCATACTCCGCCCAAGTAAAACAGAAACAAACAACACTAGTGGGCCAGCCAGAGGCTTAGGGCCCGCGCAGGAATATCCCTGCAAAAAAAAAAAAAACAGCCTGGTTGACCAGTCCAGCACCAGGTGGCCTGGTCGACGACCGGGCCGCGGGGACGCTAAGCCCCGGAAGCACCTCAAGGTAACCTCAAGGTAAGGTAACCACCCCAATGGGTATTTCTATTACTCGTATTCTCACGCTGTATCACCAGCACAAGCAGCAGCACGAACACCACTACCATCAGCAGCAGCACAA
>WNGS01067278.1:43873-63123 GCA_020271785.1 Procambarus virginalis | reverse complement strand
TTCTCTTAGCACGTTGGACATTGTAAATCAGAGTTTACCATCGCTGAGTGATTAGTAACCGATTAACGTTAATTAACGTAACTAGTAAATAGATTAATCAGCTGTCTAGTAGTACAGGATTAATGGGATTTTCTCACTGAATGCTCGACGGGTAGAGTGTTGTGTAATTTCCGCATTACTAGTGACAGTTGTAAGAGAAGGTTATCATATTAACGTAAATGTTTTGTTATTAACGTAAATCAATTGTTATTGATTGTTGATCGTCCATGGGACGGAGCGTTAACGTAAGGATTAATTTGTGGAAGGGTGCTGGAGTTGCCAGTGAACCCATTAGTTATTGTTGTCATTGAAAGACTACTGATTTGATTGCATTGCAACCACTATTGCAGGTGTAGACTGCACTGAGGCGTAGAATAGTTAGGAGGTTACTGGAGACGTGTTTCAGAACCCACTGTGTCATTTGTTGTAATTGTGATTATAGATCTGTTAGTTCTTGTTTCTTGTTGATTCCTCTGTGGTCACGCTTATGTTCGAGTTAGTTCATTATGCAGTCCGAGGGGCTGGTGTCTAGCTGTCATTGATAGTGTCACAGGAAGGATTTCGAGTAACGTCGTTGATATTTCTTTTTTGTTTGTTGTAGTAGTTAGTACTTTATTGAATAAACTAATTTGTTATATTTAACACTGTCTTTTCGTTACACTCCACACATTATTATTGTTATGCAAGTGTTCTTCACACTCGACTAATAAAGTTGAGACTGATTCTGAGTTTTGGACCAAATATACGGCACCACACAACAATAAATTATTGTTGTGAGAGCCCAGGACCTACTAGTTACATTCGCTTCGGCGAATAGCGAAGGTCGACAGCCTAGTGGAGGGGATTTCAATTTTCATTGGGGTCTCGCGTTTGCTCGCGCCTAGTCAATTGTTCATACATGGTCCCAAAGTGAGGAATGAGCTGCTTACTACACTGGTGTGTTATCTAAGCAAGTCCTTCCTCAGGCGACCTAGTTGAATATCACGACAGGAATAAAGGTTAAAGAACAAAGAAAATTCTTAGAAATTTTCCGAGCTAAATTCCTTATACCAATTTTATTTATTCCAACCTATCTAAGTAAAAAAAAACTCTCACATCATGGCGCCCAATATGGGGCCGTAAACTTTTGATTCATAATCAGAAACGTAAGACTCATCAAGTCGAGAAACCTAGGAAGAAATGTGTGTAGAACATTGCAGAACAATATTGTTGTGGGTGTGTTTGTTGTCGGTTAGCAGGATTAGGTACACACACACCACACACACTGTTACGACCCTGGGTTCTTTAGTTGGAAACCAGAGGTCAAAATTGAACTAAATAAACTACCTTGTAGTAGGGGACACGCTTGTCGACGTGTAATTGTTTGTATCTTCCCTGCCAGACTTAAGACAATTCTTGTTGCTCACAAAGCATTCAGACTCTTGAGCTTGTTGTGGATTAAGTAACATTGTTATAAGATTAACTATCCTTAGAACGAGGAAAGTAACAATATGAAGCATAGGGGAAGATGTTTTAATGTGTATAGCTGCACGATCAATTAGGCTCTTCCCGGCACCACACGAATGCGGGAGGCTGTTCTGGGATGAAGCGGTCTTCTCTGGGTGTGAGCTGTGTGGACAGGACCCTCCTCCCTTCCTCCTCGATTCTTATTTCTGTGTCTTGTTCAAGCTAAGTATATACTGTGCACATTATCCATCTTCTGACATACTCGTGTTCCATGTGTAGAGTATTATATTTTGTAGGAGTTAGGTGTTCCCATTGTTTGTATTACTAGTTATTCTAAGGGGGTGTCAGGGGAACCACGTGGCCACCCTACCCTAAGCTAACTCTAACTTCAAGTAATTCAACAGAAGAGCTTTACCCTAGCTTGTGTTCAGTGTAAAACCTTGTATCCTGCTTATGTGGACCAAGGCTTTTAACGTAAGGTAGTGTGGTAAAGTTATTATTATATTTGTTATTGGTGTGAATGTATATGGGGGGTTGTTAAGGGTTTAATAAATAAGTTAGTCTTGAGGTGTATCGTATCCATTACTCCTGTTGTAGTGTCGTAGTTGATTGTATCCCAGACGACAGATCTGTTTTAAAACCTTAAAGTATAAACAGGAATCTATGTTCCTTGGGGGCCGGGCCTAATTGTGTCACTACCCAGTTACACCTTGATTCTACTGCTGACCCTGCTCCATGATACACTAGATTCCCCATAGTACAGACAGCACCCTCTTTTATAACAAGTGGGGGCCTGTCCGAGATGAACTTTATTATTGTAAAAAATTAGATTTTTGAGTGCCAAAACTAAAAATTCTTGTTTTCCGCAGAATGGTTGTGTGCTAGCCTAGGGTCCAGCTCATCTGGCGAAGGACATTCTTTGCACTGACTGGACACCCAGCTGGATCCCTTCACGATTAAGGTTAGTGTGGCCTTGTGTTAGGGGGCGTGCAAATTTTTGTTTTTTTCCATTTTTTTTTTTATTTTTCTGTGGCTAGGAGCTAAAATTATTAGTGATGGCATCTGAAATGGAGGAACTAGCAAAGGAGTCTTCATTGGTAGAGATAAAGAAACTTA
Organism: Procambarus virginalis; assembly: GCA_020271785.1. Lineage (NCBI taxonomy): Eukaryota > Metazoa > Arthropoda > Malacostraca > Decapoda > Cambaridae > Procambarus > Procambarus virginalis. Next base: position 60,522 of record WNGS01067278.1, on the reverse strand, counting down.
CCAAGTCTAAAATAGTATTGATAGGCAAGGAATTTGGCCTAGAATTAAATGACGCAAATAAAAAGTGGACTTTGGTGAATGAAATAGTACAACATTGTATCGATGAAGAACTATTGGCAAGTGATACTCCTTTATGCCAGCCTAGCCAAGCAGAAAGTGCAGCTCATAGAGGCAGAGAGTTAGCTCTAGAGTTAGCAAAAATAATATTAGAGGAGCAAAGACTCAAAACCGGGGAGGCTAGAATTAGAGTGAATGCCACTGGACCTTCACCTGCTGGGGATTCAAACCCCAGGCATTATGAGAAAAAGCATAACTTGCCTGAATTTTCAGAGTTGGATCCTGAAAGGTTTTTCAACCATTTTCAGAGATTGGCCATGTCCATGACCTGGCCAAAGGAAGAGTGGGTGAAAATCCTACAGGGAAGACTTAGGGGTAAAGCCCAAGATATTTTTATAAATATGCCTGACGACGAGTGTTTTGAATATGATAAAGTCAGGGAACGAATTTTGAGGGCGTATGAAATTACTCCTGAAGCTCACCGCCAAGCTTATCGCAACCTTAGGCCTACTCACAACCAACCGCTCACTGAATTTGCTAATGATCAAATTAGATTGTTTGATAAATGGATTCGCTCGGCTAAAGCCGAAACATAGGAGGCACTGAGGAATGTAATTTTAATGGAACAGTTTATAGATAGTATGCCAGATAAAGTAGCACAGTATATTAGAGGAAGGGTAGAGGTAGATTCTAATATAGGGGATTTGGCCAAGATGGCAGAAAACTACCAGTTGGCGGGCAAAAGGCCCAATAAAAATAATTTTACCCCACAGAGTAGCAAAACTTATACCCACAGCCAGTCCAGACCAGCTCATTCTAACCCTTTAACTAATGCACCTTCTGTTTCAGACAGAACTAACCCTGCTAAATTGTCTAGCTCCACGACACCTAAGAGTGAACCAAAGGATAATTCTGTTAGTAATGTCTCTTCTCCCTGACGTATCTGTGGTCACTGTAAACATCCAAACCACAATATTAGCCGTTGTTGGAAACTGTACCCGGAAAAAAGACCCAATGCTCTCGTTGTGACACAGGGCTTGAGGCCTTCTGAAGGGTTAGGGAGTAAGACCTCCAACCCACAGTGGTTGGACCTGCTTACCCCATTCATATCGAATGGGAGACTACTTTTGTCTGAGGGTTCTTCCTGGAGGGGCGTGGTGATCTCCCGAGACACCGGTGCCATCCAGACTTTAAACCATCCAGTGTTTGGCAAGGTGCCAATACTCTCGACACTGGAGAGGTGGTACTGGTCGAGGGTGTCACTAGTGATACTCGAGCAGTACCCCTCTGTAAGGTTACCCTGGAATCTGATTTACACAAGGGTGTTTGTACAGTCGGAGTCACTTCGTACCTACCTTTCCCTAATGTTGATATAATATTGGGTAATGATTTAGCCGGGGGTAAGGTAGGGGACTCCAGACTGCCTATTATGTTGCCTACTCCTAAGGTTTGCCTGGATTCACCTGCCACAGAGGATAATGTTGTGTACCCTGCGTGCGTGGTGACCAGGTCTATGGGACTTAAATGTAAGGGCAGCCCTGTGCTTACCAAGGTGGTAAATCCCGAGTAAACGAGGGACCTTCCGAGTGGTGAAAGCCCAGTGGACCTTGCGGACACATTCATGGCCCGACTCGATGACATGGCCGAGGACATTGTGGAGAGCCTGCCACTGCCGCCTACTGAGAGTAGGGAGGAGGTCGAGGAGAACACTGTTGAGCCTCGGCCAATGACATCTGACCAAGGCCTGGACGACGCCTTGAGTGAGTTACAGAAAGCTGACACCAGTCTTGCAGATTGTCATGAGGCAGCCGTCTCTATGGAGGAAATTGTAGACGCAGCAACTGGGTACTACTACAATGATCGGATTTTGATGAGAAAATGGAGACCACAGAGTGCTCCCTTTGAAACACGGGACGGGTTCTCACTTCCTTCTACCCTCTTTTCTCCCTTTTCCCGTATTCTTTACTTTGGTTCTTAACCAAGGGACCCCACGACTTTTACTCGAGCCGACTCCACGCCACGTGGTCTCAAGACGATTTACCGACTTGAGATTCTACAACCCGTATGACGTGAAACTAGACTTCTAGCAAAGTTCTAGGATCTCCTTTCCGCCGCCACCACCAGATCAGTAACCAAAATGAGCAATGATCGAGATCTGGTTCGATCACGCTAAATAATCAACCTTGGGGCTTGATCCCCACTAGTAAACCAAAATACCCTTGAATCTTATGTGTGGAGTTAATTAAAATCAACAGGGATGATAATCCTGATTGGATGTGAATGATATACTCAGATTCGAGGAGCATAGGCGTCCACCTCAACTCGACCACGTGGGAACCACGTGACAAGGACAATTCACATAAATATAACAAACACATGGAAATAATGAAAATGCAAAATTAATAACTAATTAATTTATTCAAACCTAAAACAGAGTCTAAGAAATTATAATCCTGACTTGAACACTCCCTGACTGAATATGCCCTGACTATAAATTTAACGGCAATGAGTGGACTATTCCTACAATTACTCACAAAGCAACTCTACCTTCTATGTTGACCCGCTTGGGTAGAGTGCTGGTCTTATGGGAGGTGAGATGGTGACCTCCCCCAGTTGATCCGGCTCCCACACTGATCGTCCTCTCTGCTCCTCTACCCAGAGGCCTAGATCTGTATTCTTCCGCTAGTATCTAAGTTACTTTGCCAGGCTTAAGTTATAACAACTAACCTCTGTCGTACTGAATTATCCAGATTGATTGATTTATTGTACTGAAGTTAAATTACACAAACATCTTAAGGAAGAGCTATTCCTAATTACAAAATAGCTATTTGACCTCTGAGAAATAGAGGACATGTCAACTCTGGTGACCTGTGAACTCATAGGTCACTCCGCCTCACAGCCTAGTTCTGCCCTGTGACGTCACTGAAGGTGACTTAACACTCATTCTCCTAATAATTAATATACTCTTGATATTATACAGTAATACTATACAGTACAATTTGAATGCAAAATGACTGAAGGTTAATTTCTCTAAGTAAGTGAATACTGTAGAATGATTCATTATGAAGCTTGGGAACAAAGGTGGTTATTTCCACTGCTAAGTCCCTGGGGGATGCTCTCACGCGGGTCCAGCTTCCCATTCTCCCTTGTGTAGATAACCATTCTGGATAATTTTTACAACAAGCCTCGATTGTTACAACCCCCCTGCACAAGCACTTAGTAAACCTTGTTAATTTGTTAAAACTAACGAGGTTTAGTATCCAAACCCACAATTTAACTCATTGCCACAAACAAAAGCTAACCTAACTAAACGAGAATTTTGTCAATCATTAGTGTCCAACATCATCATAATAAACATGTTCAAATTCATAAAATTTCTCAGCTGTCAACTGACAGCAATCCTCCAACATCAGGAAACATACATCCTACCCTTACTGACATAGCTAAATAACATGTCCCTACTCTAACAGCAACTACTAGCTATTAAAATCTTCTTGGTTCTTCTTCAACCAAAGCATAAAAGTTATATCTTCAGACTGAACTTTCAGTCATCCGGGAGCGTACTACTGAACTATCAAGTTCACATCCGTGTACTATCCACTCCCCAATCAATGTCAACCTTGACATACTAAGGAACACACCTAATTTTTATTACATGTATCTAAAAATATAAAAAAAATCCTATAACTATATCACAGGTTTCAGCTGACTGTACAGCTAAGTGTTCGCACTCACTATAAGTGTCAATGTTTATATTGGTCCGCATCTCCTGTGTTCAAACATTCTGAAAAAAAACACTACATAATTTTCCATAACCGTTTGTTCTGGGCTTAGACAATTACACAGGGGCTTCGATTTTACTTACTGACCAATTTATAGAGTAAAGTTATCATATCTCATTATACCAGAATAATTATTTTAAATCTGTTTTTCAACATTTATAAAAAAATGCTCAGATATTCTTTACACAGATGTTCAGAGCCAACTTTGTTGTTTGTATCAATTGTTCATATTGAGTAATTGCAAAAAAAATCGATGCTGATAGACGCTGAATGTAGTCGATGACGATGTCGATCTTGCTTCTTTCCATGTGTAGACATCAATACCTGGTCCTCTTGTACTCCAATCCGGTATTTTTTTCTGACGACAGAGTGTAGTAGAGCTGAGTGCCAAGTGACAGCTGTAGAATACTGTTACTTCGGCCATTGATCTTGCTCCCGACAGTCCACACGCCTTCATATCACAGTTCACACGGCAGTCTTGATGTTAACTTGACGTCGCAGATGACCACAGCAGAGCAGGACTGGATGTACCAACGGTGTCTCGTAACAGGAGTGGTGTCAAAGGGTCGTAGAGGCGGGTTTGCTTGTTTGCAGAACAGGTGAATCTCGTCTTCCATCATTGCTCACGACATCTCAGGCGTTTCTTGATATCACCAGGTTACTAGGCCGTAAACACCAACTGTGTATACCCTCGTACCGCCGACTTTAGGCCAAAGGAGGCAATTTTGCGACCTTCTATTGGCGAGTCCCGGAACTCTGTAGGGAAACCGTGCCTTCCACCTGTGACCGCCTTAGTTCCGCGTTCCTGTTGCTTTAGATGACGTAATCATTAATCTTCCGGCGAAACTCTTGAGTACTGCTACTTGCTTTCCAGTTTCTTGACCTCTCCTCCAACACTGCTGGAATGACTGCAGTCTTGATGACGCAGCAGGTGGGTAGTGGTGATCTCGAGACAGCTACCCTGGCGTTGTATGGCACCTCCGGTGACTGCTAAATGTGGACAGCTTGCTGGCCCTGACAACCTCGTATAGTGACGTGAGGCGTCGGCCGGGTGACTCTTGGATAGTCACTCATCCCCAAAGTAACTGATGTATGGGTTACTGGGTCTGGTGGGGGGAGGGCTTTGTGTAACGTGCCCCCCCCCTCTGTCTTTACAGACAAGGGTTCACGTGTGGCTGGAACAACTGGGTCGGTGTACCAATCAGACCTGGGAACAGACAGACACAACACAGCGGAAGCATAGATATACTCTGGGTTAGGTGGGNGAGAGTTTCAATTTGTGACAGGTCTTTGATTTAACCAGTATGAAATGAGAAGCATTTAAACTAATATTCTCGAATATTTACCCAGGAAAAAATATATTTGAGTAATCAATATGACGGAAACCATGAAATGCGACCCCTAGTAAACATGTCAGATACAATTTTTGAATTCGCAGACTCTGTAAAAAGGTCATCATAGATTACTAAGATATGCGAGTCATTATCCACTCGCTCTTCCACAGGATCAATAATAGTTGAATGCTCGATCAATTTCCTTTTAATTTGTGGATCTGACCGTAATTCAGAGTAACCTCCTCCGCATATAATTATTGAGGAGAACTTGTGCTGATACTTCCTTACAAGTTTACTGCACAAGTAGGATTTTCCGCTGTTTGAATAACCAGCAATAATAACACGAGATGGTTCTCGGAAAATATCTAGATGTTCCTCATGGATTATATCATAGGAACTGTCCATGATTAATGCTTCGTTAAGACTGCTAAAAACTAAGGAAATGAGGTGGTATTTATACAAACATAGTCATTTACAGGTGTTTATTTACATATTTTATGTACAGCAGCATCATTTTTAAAAACTAATCACAAACAATAATATTAAACATCTATTTTTAAAACTAATCATAGTTCTTACAGTTCACAAACAATAATAATAAACATCCGATTCATTTAGTATAAATAGTTCTAGTCATATGGGGCATCTATCTTAATACTAACTAACAATTGTACAACATAAAATCTAGTGAGGGTTGAATAGTTTCTGAGCTGTAGCATCGCGTTTGCTCCAGGGGCGGAATATTGGGTAGAGTCTCTGTGGTTGCTCTACTTCCGCTTCCTCCTCCACAAACACTTCGTCCATCTCCTCCTCTCCCCTTCTACATCCATCTCATCAACATTGTTATTGGGAATATCAGGATGACCATACGCTAGGGACTGTGTGGGGCTTAAAATGTAGCGTTTATCGTCAAATGCTGACAATCCTCTGCAGGTACTGCGACATGTACAAATCTTTCCTTGCACGTTACGTATAGATCTCGACACAAACCTGATTGAAGTGTTTGTTTCAAGAGTGTGCTGAAAAGAGTCGTGTGAAAGTTTCTCTTGTAGGTGGTATGGCACGCCCTTACACTTACAAGTGTGCTCCCCATCATGTGTGGTGAACGAATATGTTTTAGGTCTGAGAGCAATTAACTGGTTAATAATCTTAGAGCCTATTTCAGACTTGAGCAATCCTAGTTCACCTTCTCGCGCTTTAGAGTAGGATGGATGTGTGTCATTAAAATTACTAAAATCCATACAGTCGAAGAGAGGAGACTTATTCAACTCTTCAAACACATCCTGACAGTCAAGTTTAATGATGAAAGAGTCTGTGTCTGTATATAACAGACTCGCTTTATCCCCGTACGCAGGTTTGACAACATCATACCAGAACTCATAGAGACGCCTCTTAGCAATTTGAAGTATATGATAACCCAGATACGTAGGAGTGTTGACTAGGAGAGACTTCTGCTTGATAGTACATATCACACGATCCTTACTTAACAAAAGACTCCGCTTGAAGAATGGGTTTCGAGCATGTTTCAGGAAATGTCTACGATCTGTGACCAAATAGTGTTTGTTCCCATATTTAGATACATCTGTGAGACTCTTTCCATATATAGAGTTTGATACGAGTTTGAAAGCCTTTTTTTTATCGCGCATTTGGTACTGGCCCGTTCACGAACATTGGTTTCAATGAAGTCTTTAAGGTAGGTCTCCTGCTCGAATTCGTAGATGTCATGAACTTTAGCTACTTCTAATCCAATGCGCATGAGTAACTGTAACAAGTCCAAACTAACGAGGTAATCTTTCTGAGGAAGGTGCGAAGCAATTAATTTAGTGTTGTTTTGGGCAGACCGCGACTTTCTTCTGTAAGAATATTCTTACTGTAAGGTGAAATGTGATCCTCAGTAATGCAAGTATGTGAAAGAACTAGGGGCAGTTCATCTGTATACCTAGCTACCTCCGGTCGGACCTGCAGTGTATCACACAACACCCAATATCCCTTGGACCCGTCACATGGGATATTCTCCAAGCCTCGCTCTAGCAGCACGTCACGCTCATTGTGTGTCAGTTTCCGAATCCCGCCACGAGGGAGCAGTTCAGTCATACACGCCCCGTAAAGACTGTTAAAATCGAGGTAAATGATGTAGCTACTATCTTCCCCTAGATCTATGCCTGTATGTTGGTTCTCCACATTCGTGTACTGTCTCGTCACACTGGTGAACCCACCTCGGAGATTCCGACGAAGTAAATCATATAACAATGGGTCAGACACAACATCAAGTTCAACTTTCGATTTAAGCAAGAATGCATCCCAAGCAAATGAGGGTAAAGAAATGTAGTGGGAAATGTCTAATTTGTAGAGAGCAAGCATGGTATCTCGCCAGACTGTGAACACATCAGCTAGCAAACCTGTGTCCACTTTGAGGTAAAGGAGCAGATACTCCCCTATGTTGCGACATTTAGCTAAATCAAAAATTTCTAAGGCTTGTTTATAATCTTTTTCTGATAACTCTTCGTCTTTTAGTGTATTGTAAAACTTATCGCGAGAAGGAAGGTGTGGTTCATCTAACACAGACATAGAGGATAAATAATCATAGCAGAATGATTGTTTACCGTTCAGCAGTTTTGGGATGGCAGCTTTATTTACTCCTTTTAACATAGCCAAAGTGAATGTGGTAGGTTTCCCACTATCAATATGATCCTTGGCTATTCTTCCTAGCGAGCCGTTGAGAAGGGCTAAACTATCCAAAAATCTTAAGTTGTTCACATCAACTTTCATAAATTTAAATCCATCCCTGGCTAATATATCTATTTCACTTCCTGGTCTATCTTTCATCTCGTTTAGGATTACTCCTAAATCATAGGAAGCGTTGTGGGAAAAAGTGTATAGGAACTTGTATGAATTTATACACTGCAAATTGCATCTATCACAGTAAGCCGCTTGATAATTGTGGAATCTTACTGTGTGGTCGTGATGCCGGACTTTGATTACATCTTCCCGTTAAAAGGTTCATCACAGAGTTCACAGGCTGTTTTTGTCTCAAATATCGCCTGCTGTTGCTGTGACATGTGAAGTTCATAGGATACTAACCCCTTCTTGATTCTAGCCCATGACGCTTCTAGCGTGGTTACAAAGTGATTGACCGCATCTTTACCCAAATAAGTGTCATTCTCAACAATATTCATCTGTCTGTCAATGATGATGTACGCATACGCCACTGCGTTGTGACGTGATTCGATCATCCCCTTAGGGTTCGAGCGGTCTAACATGCACTCAAAGTCATAAAAGCACATGTGACTAGGACCATATCCCCGTCCGTAGTTACGGAAAGTAATCTTCCTCTCTGGTGGGTAGAATTTGAGAGTTTGATGTACTTTGCATGTACTTTCATGACTCTGCATGCGATCTGGTGGGAGTGATATCAAACAACAGTGGCAAAAGCCGTGATGACTTGGGATGCGATCTGGATTGTCGCGCATATTACGTACATATTGGTTAAAATCCTTAATTAACACTAAGTGTTGAGCTTCCAACATCAGCAAAGGTATGACATCTGTATATCCACCTCTTCCCTTCCTAGCTAGTGTGATGTAGTGTCGTTGTTGTGTCTAGCATTTTCATCTCTTTCTAGTGAATAGATGAATATACTGACTTTATTAATTTTCTCTACCTTGTAAATATCCTCGAATGTTACTGCAGAATTGACATCAGCCGGCCAATTAATGTGTCTGAGACACCAACTAGCATTCACAGATCTATCGCGAATATTATCTAGTCGCATCCCTTAGCTAAACATTTATAAGCAGCACACATTGCATAAGGCAAATATCGCCTCTCCCTCTGGATTGAAAACCAATTTTTTCCACGCAAGCCTTCAGGATAGTCTACATGCGAGCCTAATCTTATCGGGTGTTCAATCTGACCACAGTTAATGTAAAACCCGGTGAGCCGCTCAACCAAGACATTGGAGCCCTCCCTCTCTTCAAGGTATTGGGATATTTTCTCTGTCAATTCGTCAGCCCAAAAATCAATAAGCGTAACTACTTCCTCTCGAGTTATTGTTCGCGTTTCACCTCGTATGGGGAAGCCATCGTTATTTATAGGATCCAAAAGATCCTCCTCCTCCACCGTCTTGTTGTATATTTAAGTTCCGCACAATTAGAGTGATGTCAGGGTAAATAAGGAGTGAAGGATGTTGTGGGGAGAAAAGAGAACGAATCTCATTTATGAAAAATTCCCTGTATGTTCTCAGATAGAGTCCGGGGGAGGTGTTAACATGGTCTGGTATGGAGAAAGAAAGCCGAACATACCCACCGTTATAATTATCAATTCGATCCAGTAGCTGAATTTCTAGGGCAGGTGGGGAGAGGGGGAGAGCGGTGGTGGTGGAGGTGATGGGAGAGGACTAGGGGGGGTGGGGGGTGGTGATAGTCCCCCTCCGAAATGAATGGGTGAGACTGCGCCGTCAGCTACTACGCCTGACGGTGGTAACCAGTCAGAATTGACAGATGCTGACGAGTCAAGGTCAAGGTCTGCTGAGCTGTCGTCTGAGTCAAGGTTAATCTCATGGACTGTGATGTTGTTAACGGTAGTGTTCTCACCGCTGCTGCTGCTGCTGCTGCTGCTGCTGCTGCTGCTGCTGCTGCTGCTGCAGCTGTCGCTGATGACCGAGCTGCTGCTGCTGCTAGATTGTGGTATGGGGCTGGGGGGTGAAGGGGAGATTGAGTGAGTACGTGAAGGACCCCTCACCCCCCTGTGAGCAGAGGGGAGCGAGCCGGATGTAGGTAATGTCCGCTCAGCTGTGCTGTCACTCTCATTGTCGCTCTCAGCACTGCTTGATAGCAAATCTATGCAGAGCGGAGCGGCATCTGTAAAAAAAAAGAAAAACATATTATCTCTAGAAAGAATGAAAAGCACACACACACACACACACACACACACACACACACACACACACACACACACACACACACACACACACATATATATATATTGAGGTGAGGGGGCAGACTAGTGGGAATTCATATGATTAGGAAATAGACTGAAATAAGACAGTAATAACTTACTTATGTCCTGGTGAATGGGTTGAGCAGGTGTGTTAACTGGGCGTGATAATGTCTCGCAGCCCTCCATCTGGCGGCGCTGGTGACCTTGTTGAAGGGGCTGGGGATGCTCGCGAGTGACATCAGCTCTCCTTAGCTCAGTGCGGGACGGATGGGATACCGACTCGATGACGTCTGTCTGTTCCCTCCGTCGATTGAGGTATGGATTATAACCTGAAATGGAACAAAAATGATATTCAACATGGGTGAATGAGGAAAATATGTTTATTATGCATGAGTGTTTGCTTGCAAGTGGATTATGATGATGAAAATGTAATACAGGTAAGAGAAGTTTATATGATCCTTACGTTTATGAGAAGTTTCATTCCGACGAGGACCTCCTCGAGGGCAGGTGAGCAGTAAGGACACTTCACGGTTTTGTAAACTGAAATTGAAAAAGAACATATTTAACTGTGTGGAACGTAATAGCCCCGAATGAGTAATTATTCTCACACAATAAGAGATAATAGTTTACACACGCGATATTTCACCTGTGGATGCAATAAAATGAACTGTGTAATAAGAATAACACTCACGGTTATCACAGAAAATCTGTTGACAGCGCTTGCATTTGATGTCGTAATGACCTAGGGGCGGTTTATCGCACATTGTGCACTGAAGACGACATACTTGGTTTGGTGATGGAATATATAACACACCACATTTCATGCAAGCTGTTAAGGTTCGTCTTTCCATGATGCGGGGCTCTATGGTGCGTGTGTAGCGGATGAAGGCTCACAGTGAACTAACGGCGCGTTTGTGTGTGAGGGGAAGGTAGACGACCCGGTCAAATGAGAACTGATTGATGGCTGACAGGTGTTGCCCAGCTGGCGGAAGTATGAACGGTGCCCTCCTTAACGGAACCACAGTGGTAAGAGAGAGCTGCTGGAGTGAGCATCTCCCAGTCCACTCTAAAGACATCGAGAAGCGCTTAAGGTAGTGGACCGCATCCGTCCTGCTGCCTCTCCCAGCGCCGTGATATCTCCCGGTCTGTCTGTCTGTCTGTCTGTCTGTCTGTCTGTCTGTCTGTCTGTCTGTCTGTCTGTCTGTCTGTCTGTCTGTCTGTCTCTTTCTTTCTCTCCTACCCTCCTGTGCATAGCTCGAAGAATGGCATAATGACCCTAAACACTCTCCAGCCATGGGGGAAGGTCCCCTCACTCTCCCTCCCAATCTACCTGTCTACAGATTGGATGATTGGCTAGGATGACCAGAAGCTTCGATGGACTGAATGAAAGCCTTTCCCCATCTGTTTGCTAGCTAAACCACCAAGAAGTCTTATTATTATTATCGTTGTAAATCACTTAAGTGTTTAATAAAAGAATATGTGGACCTGGTCCGTACCACTCTAGAAGGTAAGGGAGGGGAGGGAGAGGGGTGTCCCACTCTAGAAGGTAGGGGAGAGGAGGGAGAGGGGTGCCCCACTCTAGAAGGTAAGGGAGGGGAGGGAGAGGGGTGTCCCACTCTAGAAGGTAGGGGAGAGGAGGGAGAGGGGTGCCCCACTCTAGAAGGTAGAGGAGAGGAAGGAGAGGGGTGTCCCACTCTAGAAGGTAAGGGAGGGGAGGGGGAGGGGTGGCACATAGCTTCCATCCCCTACCCAACATGACACTCTCTCTCAATTTCTACCTAAACGGAAGCTGACAAAAACCACAAACCACAAATGGCTCTAAACACTCTCCAGCCAGAGGGGAAGCTCCCCTGTCCCTCCCCTACCACATCAACATATGTTGGGCCTTCTAGAGCACTCACCTCATACTCTAGGCGCATAGCAATACATAGTCTTTAATCAAAAACTATTATGTACGCACATGATTAAGTCTACGGAAAACAAACATACATATTCATTTACTCTTAACAACATATCCACATACCACATAGCCCTACATACTCCCCTACCCCCCAAACAACATAACCACATTCCCAAACACCGGACGCTCACACGCGTCCGACAGGCCCCAACTTCCGGGAAAATCCCCGCGCAGTGCTCTAGTCGCTGGGGGTTCACCTGGCAGATGGTGTGCGGGGTTCTAGTCGTAGGGGGGTCCACCTGGCAGATGGCGCGCGGGGTTCTAGTCGTCATTTACACTACTGGGGTCGTCACAGAATCCGGCTAAGTCGTCGCTCGAAGGGGGGAGAAAGATATTGTGTACAGTGGGTAGAGAAGATCTTGTGATCTGGGATAGTGGGGTAATATGCATACGAGCAGTAACAGACTTGTAGATCCCATACCAGTGATGATTAGACTTGCTAGTGCTCTGTAGCAGTCGATGGGAACGGGAAAATTCGTGTCAGTGTTTTAAGGCAGATTTCCCATGTTTGTGTAAGACACTATCGTTGTGCGCGTCACCTGGGTACGAACGTTTCACTTCACCGGTGGGTCGAGGGTGCGAACCAAGCCGTGTTGTGAGTGGGAGGTTCGAGTGCGCGCCAATTGTACGAAAGATACCACTAAGGTACTACCACCGCCTACGCCACCTACCACTGCCGTATGCGAGCCAGCCACCCACAGAGGGGTGCCTGATGTATAGGATTGGTGTGTAAGCTGGCAGTATGAATGAGTAAGTACCTATGTGTGTATTTATGGTGATTAGTAGTCTCTAAAACTTGAATTCGAAGTCAAGTGTTCCGTCACATTGTCACACAGCACCTGTGAGGTGAAGTGAAGTGTGGACGAGGAGATAATCACCCTTGTTGTCATCTTGTCAGTCCAGAGGGACTTACGTCTAGTGTACACAGACGTACAGTGTGTGTGTGTGTGTGTGTGTGGGTACACACAGGAACAGAGTATACATAGATTAGCCAACGACTGTCAGGATGTCCATGTAATAATTATATTATTCCATTGTGGTAATTAAATCATTTTTGATCGTCCGTGGGACGGAGTGATATTATTTTCATGTGTAGTCTTGCAGGTGTGGAATTCCAACACAGTGCTCAGGTTTGTGTGTAACGTCAGTGATTCCTGGCAATGATTATTGTGGAGTGTACCACAGTGTGCTCTTAATTTCTTGTATTGTTCCCAGGGCCGTGACAAGTGTGATTTATATATAGATATGTGTGTTGTGGTTGCAGTATTAACGTAATTTTGGTAGAATTTGGTGAGTGACGAAACTGTCTGGAGTGGCAGTCGTCGCTCTGTCCAGTAACGTAACTCGGGAGTGTTTATCGGTATGCGTGATCGATAAATCACTCACCCATATGATTTAAAGAGTGCGAGATCTCCTTAGTGTTCCCAATAACGTTTGATAGCTCTAGGCTACATGTGTCAGCAGTAATTATATATATACATAACCGTAGTGTCACGGTGCCCAGTGTTATTGTGTTATTTACTGTGTGGTGATTGCAAATTTGGGACCTATGTTCTAGGGGTTATTGAGAGCACTGGGGTCATTTGCAACAGTAAGTGTGTTCAGTATTCTAATACTTGGAAATTAGAGTACTTGCCGTGTGTGTTATTGCAAAGGGGTTGTTATTTGATGGTGATTGTTGCTAGTGTTGCGCATCACCATATGTGATTGCAGTTCAGTAAAACCATTGTGGGGCAGTGTTCTGGAGGGTTCATGTCCTATATGTTATTTTATTAGGTTCTGCAGTATTGTCATTGCAACCAGATTGTAACGTAAATCACTGTGATTTGTTAGTGTGATTTGTCATTGTCGTGGGTGAACTCGGCTGTAGACGAGTACTTGGGTATACATATATTCTTCTGTTTATCTGGTAGGACATCGAAGTCCAGTATTCAGTGAGGTGATTGCGAGGCAATTAATATAACGTAACCAAGGAAACGCCCATTGCTTTAAGAGAATTTGTTCTTTGACAATTTGAGTAACATAGAATGCGTTCGGGTTAATTTACTTTCCTGCAAGCAGCTACGGTAGTCTCAAGGAGCCTAGCCATCAGCCAGATAAGAATTAGAGTATTGTCTGTCGTAATTAACGGTCAGCGGGCCGGGTAATTGACGTGTTTCAGGGAGTCAAAGTAATTAACCTCGATCCTTGTTTGATCGACTCACACGAAGGCTCCATTGTTCCATTAACGTAACGTCGTTATTTATGTCCGGAAGTACCGGCACTTGATTGACTCGTGGGAGGAGTAACGTCATTTTAGAATAACGTAAACATGGTGCCTAATTACTGTTATTAGCCACCTGAATTGGTCTGAGTATGGAAGGCTCAGACGGAATTCATACCTTAATGTAAATTGCTGAGCCAGTGTGAAAGGTTGCGTATTTTAATTGTTCAATTATTGATCTTGAGGATAATAATTAATTGCTCTAAAGGTAATCACGAGTGATTACCGTTCTCTTAGCACGTTGGACATTGTAAATCAGAGTTTACCATCGCTGAGTGATTAGTAACCGATTAACGTTAATTAACGTAACTAGTAAATAGATTAATCAGCTGTCTAGTAGTACAGGGATTAATGGGATTTTCTCACTGAATGCTCGACGGGTAGAGTGTTGTGTAATTTCCGCATTACTAGTGACAGTTGTAAGAGAAGGTTATTATATTAACGTAAATGTTTTGTTATTAACGTAAATCAATTGTTATTGATTGTTGATCGTCCATGGGACGGAGCGTTAACGTAAGGATTAATTTGTGGAAGGGTGCTGGAGTTGCCAGTGAACCCATTAGTTATTGTTGTCATTGAAAGACTACTGATTTGATTGCATTGCAACCACTATTGCAGGTGTAGACTGCACTGAGGCGTAGAATAGTTAGGAGGTTACTGGAGACGTGTTTCAGAACCCACTGTGTCATTTGTTGTAATTGTGATTATAGATCTGTTAGTTCTTGTTTCTTGTTGATTCCTCTGTGGTCACGCTTATGTTCGAGTTAGTTCATTATGCAGTCCGAGGGGCTGGTGTCTAGCTGTCATTGATAGTGTCACAGGAAGGATTTCGAGTAACGTCATTGATATTTCTTTTTGTTTTGTTGTAGTAGTTAGTACTTTATTGAATAAACTAATTTGTTATGTTTAACACTGTCTTTTCGTTACACTCCACACATTATTATTGTTATGCAAATGTTCTTCACACTCGACTAAAAAATTGAGACTGATTCTGAGTTTTGGACCAAATATACGGCACCACACAACAATAAATTATTGTTGTGAGAGCCCAGGACCTACTAGTTACATTCGCTTCGGCGAATAGCGAAGGTCGACAGCCTAGTGGAGGGGATTTCAATTTTCATTGGGGTCTCGGCGTTTGCTCGCGCCTAGTCAATTGTTCATACATGGTCCCAAAGTGAGGAATGAGCTGCTTACTACACTGGTGTGTTAGCTAAGCAAGTCCTTCATCAGGCGACCTAGTTGAATATCACGACAGGAATAAAGGTTAAAGAACAAAGAAAATTCTTAGAAATTTTCCGAGCTAAATTCCTTATACCAATTTTATTTATTCCAACCTATCTAAGTAAAAAAAAACTCTCACATCATGGCGCCCAATATGGGGCCGCAAACTTTTGATTCATAATCAGAAACGTAAGACTCATCAAGTCGAGAAACCTAGGAAGAAATGTGTGCAGAACATTGCAGAACAATATTGTTGTGGGTGTGTTTGTTGTCGGTTAGCAGGATTAGGTACACACACATCACACACACTGTTACGACCCTGGGTTCTTTAGTTGGAAACCAGAGGTCAAAATTGAACTAAATAAACTACCTTGTAGTAGGGGACATGCTTGTCGATGTGTAATTGTTCGTATCTTCCCTGCCAGACGTAAGACAATTCTTGTTGCTCACAAAGCATTCAGACTCTTGAGCTTGTTGTGGATTAAGTAACATTGTTATAAGATTAACTATCCTTAGAACGAGGAAAGTAACAATATGAAGCATAGGGGAAGATGTTTTAATGTGTATAGCTGCACGATCAATTAGGCTCTTCCCGGCACCACACGAATGCGGGAGGCTGTTCTGGGATGAAGCGGTCTTCTCTGGGCGTGAGCTGTGTGGACAGGACCCTCCTCCCTTCCTCCTCGATTCTTATTTCTGTGTCTTGTTCAAGCTAAGTATATACTGTGCACATTATCCATCTTCTGACATACTCGTGTTCCATGTGTAGAGTATTATATTTTGTAGGAGTTAGGTGTTCCCATTGTTTGTATTACTAGTTATTCTAAGGGGGGTCAGGGGAACCACGTGGCCACCCTACCCTAAGCTGACTCTAACTTCAAGTAATTCAACAGAAGAGCTTTACCCTAGCTTGTGTTCAGTGTAAAACCTTGTATCCTGCTTATGTGGACCAAGGCTTTTAATGTAAGGTAGTGTGGTAAAGTTATTATTATATTTGTTATTGTTGGTGAATGTATATGGGGGGTTGTTAAGGGTTTAATAAATAAGTTAGTCTTGAGGTGTATCGTATCCATTACTCCTGTTGTAGTGTT